>JAFREQ010000172.1:0-520380 GCA_025331565.1 Holacanthus passer | reverse complement strand
TGGCTGCGTGTGTTTTATGAAGTATTGTGTTTTGCACTTCAGTTACTAGAATTAGTCTCATATGCTTCCTCTCAGACTGTAACAAAGTAATACTGTAGTACAAGTACACTGTTGAGGTACAGTGGTGTGACGCGTAGCGACAAAGTGAGCAAGTCTATAATATAAGTAATGACAGCTAGTGTTTGCCTGTATTAATACAAAAATAAAATATATAGCATAATGTAATAAACAGTAGCCTATGGCATATTAACATAATGTACTAACAGTATAATACGGTGTGGAATATATGATATAGTACAAGGTGAAATATAGTAACATATATAATAATATCTAGTGTTGTACAACAATATAAGATAGAATATATAATATAATATGATATAGTATAATATAATAAATACAGTATATCTACAGTACATTTCAACCATTCACTCACGTCACTGTTCGGTCATGACATCTGCTGCCCTTTCTGTTCCTGCCGACAGGGGGCGCACGTGTCCATATGCTGCAGATGATGTAAAGTGCCCTGCAGGCCTTCTATTGGTCCACAGGGCTGTTTCCTCTGAGGACAGACAGTCTGACTCTCCTGGACTAATATAAAAACTGTCTGACCGCCAGCAGAGACAGTCCAGGAAGACACCTGCACAACAGGTAACATTATTAGAAGTAGTAGTATTATTATCTTCTATCATATTAACACACTCAGCTAGAAAAGGTGAAGACAGATTAATAACATATTCATAATTATTATGTCTCTTGATTTGACAATCTTTGAATCTGTGACTCAAGTAAAGAAGTTTCATTTTAGTGAACTTTGATATCAGTTGTTGGTATCAGTGTTAGGCTGCTTTCCAAAATTATCTTTTAGTTATATATTAATTAAGTGACCTATTTTAGGTACAAATTACTTTATGAATCAAGATTGTCTTCATGCAAGAACATTTCATGGTTCCAACTTTACAAATGAGGATTTGCTGCTTTTTCTTTTAACAGTAAAATCCTGCATTTTTCTGCATTACATACTTTTAAAATGTAACTTTCCTGACTATACTTTTACTTGTGTTAACTTTTACTTATCTAACATTTTCAATGCAGAACTTTCACTTGCAGTGGAGCATTTGAACAGTATGGTATTAGTACTTTTATTTGATCTGAATACTTCCGCCACTGATCACACATGAAATACTAATTTTGAAAAATAGCCCCTTTCAGTTTTGTAGTATTATTATTTTACTGGATTTTTAAAAGTAATGCATTAATGTATACGTAGCATTTTACTGTTGTACTTGTATGAAGTGGAAGTAATTTGAACCATTTTATGTTTGAATGGGAAACTTAATCTGCAGAATAACTAAAGGTAAAAAGGAAGAAGTACAGCATTTCCTTGAGTATTGTAGAGTAGGCCAGCAAGTACCTCAAATCTGAAGTGCAGTACTTTAGAAAATGTACTGAACCGCCTTCCAACACTGCTGCACGGTGCTCAAGTTAAACCAAGGCCCAAGACGCTATCAGTCTGTGTATCATTACCTTGCACAACCTTATATTGCTCCACCCTGGCTCGTTGAGCTCAGTGTGGAGCAGAACTAAGTTTCCCCTCTTTGTCCCTGCAGTCATGTACCTGTACCTCCTGGGGCTCGTGGTTTTCTACTACCTGTACCGCTGGGTCAAGGAGCTGCCCAGGGTCTCCAACAAGGGCAGCAAGTATGTGTACATCACAGGCTGCGACTCCGGCTTCGGCAACCTCTTGGCCCGTTACCTGGACAAGCAGGGCTTCAGAGTGGTCGCTGGGTGTTTCACCGAGAAGGGCGAAGAGGACCTGAAGAAGTCCTGCTCCGGCAACCTGATCACAACACACCTGGATGTTCGGTCTAAGGAGAGCGTCGCCAAAGTTGCTGCCATGATCAAGGACAAAGTGGGTCCGCACGGTGAGTGTTGGCTGAAACACCTCACACACTGGATTGATGAGCATGAACGTAGAGATTCATGGTCCTCATGGGTGATCCTCTGGCTTCGGGTGATTCCCTCTGATGCCATCATAAGGTTGACATTTGTGGTTTTAAGTGAAATATCTCATCCTCTCCTCCCATTCATCATCTGGGCCAAAATTTAAATGTCTTCAAACTGTGGTTTATGTCCAAAATACTGTTTTGTGCTTATTTGCAAATGTTATCATGCTTACAAGCCAAAATGAGATGCGAACATTACACCTGCTTAACATCAGCATGTTAAGATTGTCATTACAAGCCTGTTAGTATGCCGACATTAGCATATAATTAACTAAGTACCACTGTGCCTAAGCACATCCTCACAGAGCATTGCTGCAGAGGCTCTTTCTTTGCTCTTGTTTCCACTCAAAGCTGGAACGACCAATTTTCCTTCAGAGGGAGTTCAACAGCGGGACACATAATTAGCCATCATCTGTTTGCTCTGGCTCAATAACGAGGCTTCTCCTTGTTTGGCTTTGTCAAATGCTGCTGTGTCAGTACCCACAATCCCAAAATCACACACTGTCAAACATTTAACCAGCACACACTGATACAAGTCAACACCCAACTCATTACTCTCAACTGAAATATATTCAGCATGTATTGACATGCTTTGAAATTTCTCTCATCACTTTATTGACTGGTTGTCCTCCTTCTAGGTTTATGGGCCGTGGTGAACAATGCAGGTGTCTCTGTTCCCTCTGCCCCATGTGATTGGCTGACCATCGACGACTACAAGTCCATGCTAGACGTGAACCTGAACGGCGTGATCTCGGTGACCCTGAGTGTCCTGCCGCTGATCAAGAAGGCCAGGGGAAGGGTGGTCAATGTAGCCAGCGTGTTTGGGAGGATCAGTGCTACAGGAGGCCCGTACACTATCTCCAAGTATGGTGTGGAGGCCTTTAATGACAGCCTCAGGTGAAACATTAACTCACACAATCAGTGATTTATCAGTATGTCAACACAGATTTCCTAGTTTGTACGCAAAGCACAGATTAAATGAACCGCTTTCTTTAGGATAAATATGGAGCCTTTCGGTGTCAAAGTCCTCTGCATTGAGCCAGGCTTCTTCAAAACCAATGTGACCGACGTCAATATCCTCAGCAACAATGTGAAGACGCTGTGGGAAAGAATGCCCCAGGAGGTCAGAAACGACTACGGAGATGAATATCTTCGAAAATGTAGGTTTGGATCCATCACTTTTCCTTCATTATTGTGTTTGTTTTTAATTCATCTATTTAATGTTTCTCCTCATGTTTCTCCCCTCCTAGCGTTGCTATTAATATCAGACAGAGTTGCCAAATTAAGTGATGGAGATCTGATGAAGGTGGTCAGATGCATGGAGCACGCTGTGGCCGCTGTCCAGCCCCGCACCCGCTACTCCCCAGGCTGGGACGCCAAGTTATTCTGGCTGCCGCTGTCGTACATGCCAGCCCGTTTCTCTGACTACATCCTGGGCAAAGAAGCCATTCCTATTGCCAGGCAGCTGCAATAAATTGTGCTTCTTTTAAATCCATCTTTACATTTTATGCAATTCCAACAATATTAAAAATAAAAAATGTCATCATTGTCCTTCCTCACTGAAGCCTTATTCACATGCACTTTCTTCTGTAGCCAACATTTATCTGGAAGGTAATTATGCCTCTGTAACATAAAACAATTTGAAGAAGTACTTTGTCTGTATCCCTTCTCTTCTTTTGCATGCAGTGGAACTGTGGGCATGTTCAAGGCCACCTTATCTACAGGCAGATAGGGCTGTGCTCAGACTCATGTTAGTTTTGTGTCGGAAAGGTTAAAGAGCAGTTAAAAAATGGTGCCTGATTCAGACTTGATTACAAGGTTCATGTGGAGCAGGACTATGCTGTTCTCTTTGTGGAAAACATACTTTAAATATTATATACTTTATTATTAATATACTGTCATTTGTATCCATTTATTTTCAGCCACTTATCTGGGCTCAGGTTGCATCAATTGATATTATCTATAGGAATTATTGTTCAATACATCTGGGAAGTGCCAACAAAACTGATTTGTTTATTGTACTGACTTGTTTCCTTTCATATTTGGGCTCGGTATGAGCACTATAGCAGTAGAAATTTGAAGTCTGTAGTATTAATAAAGTCAAATTTAACTTGAACCCTGCACTAAAACATTTTCTTGTTAATCCAGAACAGCAGTGTCCCAACACCTAGAAATGATTTAACTTAACTTATAAAATGAAATTGTGATGTATTATGGATGATTGTGAAATTCATAAGGCACCCAGCAGTAAATACACTAAAGAAATAGCTCCACCTTCACCAGCTGCATTATCTATGTATTAAGTAAATTATAATTCAAGAATATTCTAAAATGGATGTTTGCATATTGAGTAATTTTGATGCCAACTATTTTGAACTCATGTAAAATTTTGAACACTTTTTACTTGCAGAAGCATTTCTACAGTGAGGCATTACTTTAACTTCAATGAGTACTTTTTCCACCACTATTGCTTCTGTGTTTTAGGTCATAACAGTGAATGTTCTGGTTCATGAGTTCAAATGTGTGTCACCCTTTAAGCTAAAACAAACACTCATCCAACTGTTCGTCCATAGTTTTATTTCAGTACGTGACAAGCTGCTGCAACACAGTTCAGATAGCTTAACATGGCTCAAGACTGCCAGCTTGTGGTCAGAGTGGGTGAGGACAGCCATTTCATGAAACTTCCCCACTAGGAACAAGATTCTCAACTACAACTATTAAAGCCTTTAGGAATTATACAGTTGACAAGCTGTTTTGTGTAAAGACAGTGTTTTATTCCATCTTTCATTGGAAACATTAAATAGAACTTTCTTTCAGGATGACAAGACAGGTACATTTGCATTTTGACATGTTTTACAAACCAAGTGCTCCTAACCACAGGACCCCTCTCCTTTCGTTTCTCCTCCTCTCCCCACAAGAGTTTAGATTGTTTGGATGTTTATGAGTGCTCTTCAGCCAGCTTCTCGGCCTTCTGAACAACTTCCTCGATGGGGCCGACCATGTAGAAGGCCTGCTCGGGCAGGGCATCGTACTCACCTACAGGGAAATGAGAAGGCAATGTGAGTATTACAAATACGAAGAGAAGAGATTGAGAGAAATATTAATTTAAAAGTATTTTAAAAAGCCAAATCAGAGACTACAACACTTACCACCAAGGATGCTCTTGAAGCCCTTGATGGTTTCCTTGAGGGGCACCAGCTTGCCCAAATGGCCAGTGAAGACCTCGGCCACCTGGAAGGGCTGGGACAGGAAACGCTGGATCTTGCGGGCACGGGCCACAGTCAGTTTGTCCTCCTCAGACAACTCATCCATACCCAGGATGGCAATGATGTCCTGCAGGGATTTGTAGTCCTACAGGAGGAAAGTAAACTTGTTAGCATGGGAAAATGTTCTGTTAGTCCAATCAAAATCAAAAATAGATTTTAAAAAAAAAAAAAAAAAAAAAAGGCACAAACCTGAAGGATTTTCTGCACACCACGGGCGACATCGTAGTGCTCAGCTCCGACAATGTTGGGGTCCATGATACGGGAGGTTGAGTCCAGGGGGTCGACAGCGGGGTAGATACCCAGCTCAGCGATGGCACGGGACAACACAGTGGTGGCATCCAAGTGAGCGAAGGTGGTGGCGGGGGCAGGATCAGTCAAATCGTCAGCGGGCACATAGATGGCCTGATGGAGAGAATGGAGACTTGGTCGGTTTATATAATACCAAATATAGTAGTTGTAACAATCCAATTCAACATATATTTAATATTCTTTATTCAGTCATCTTTTTAAATAGTTGTTTTAGCAAATACAATGACAGATGATTATTATTAGCGCAAAGGAGCTCCATGTTCACCTGCACAGATGTGATTGAACCCTTCTTGGTGGTGGTGATTCTCTCCTGCATGGTACCCATGTCAGTGGCCAGAGTGGGCTGGTAACCCACAGCAGAGGGAATACGACCCAGCAGGGCAGACACCTGAGAAGAGAGCACTTCAATCAGTATCAAGCCCTGCTCCCCCATTAACATCTTTTAGAGATTTATCTTGACTTGTGACTTTGCTTTTGACAGACATGATGGATGTTTCACAGACCTCAGAGCCAGCCTGTGTGAAGCGGAAGATGTTGTCGATGAAGAGCAGCACATCCTGACCCTCCTGGTCACGGAAGTACTCTGCCACGGTCAGACCAGTCAGAGCCACTCTGGCACGGGCACCGGGGGGCTCGTTCATCTGTCCGTACACCAGCGCCACCTAGCAGCAACAAGAGCAGAGTAAATGATTAATGTTTGCTACTATGTTGTGGTAAATAGGCCATTTTCCCCAGTGTGCCACAGCTTTAATTTTCTGTGGAAGCTTGCAAAAATCCTCACCTTGGAGGTGGTGTCCTTCAGGTTGATGACACCGGACTCAATCATTTCATGGTACAAGTCGTTTCCCTCACGGGTACGCTCTCCCACACCGGCAAACACAGAGTAACCACCATGGGCCTTGGCCACATTGTTGATCAGCTCCATGATCAATACAGTCTTGCCGACACCAGCACCACCGAACAGACCTGTGACAATGAGAAATGTTGGGTTAGTTTCATGAAAGCCATCATCCAACCTGCCTGTCTATCTATAAGCAGCAAACATTAGTGTGTTACTTACCGATCTTTCCTCCCTTAGCGTAGGGGGCCAGCAGGTCCACCACCTTAATGCCAGTCACCAGAATCTCCTGCTCCACACTCATGTCAGTGAATTCAGGGGCCTCAGCGTGGATGGGTGCAGTCCTGTGAAGCAAAAAAAAAAAAAGATCAGTTATTTATGAAAGACCACAACTCTTTTGCAGGCAAAAATACCTTTAAAGCTCCACATCTGTAAGCCCATTCATCCTGCTAGGTGCAGCAAGCTCTGAACACCTGCATCTACATACTAACATTTTAATACTGTCATTAATCAATTGTGTTGTTATTTTCAAAGTGAACTCACTGCTTGGTGGAGATGGGGCCCCTCTCGTCGATGGGCTCACCGATGACATTCATAATCCTGCCCAGGGTCTCTGGTCCCACTGGAATTCTGATGGGGGCACCAGTGTCCAGAACTTTCTGTCCACGGACCAGACCCTCAGTACCATCCATAGCAATAGTACGTACAGTGTTCTCCCCTAAACACATAAGCATGATTTTCATTTATTCTCAACTCTAAACAATTAATGTTTGTTTGTTCATGAGGGTGCAGGACTGAAGGTTATCATCCAAGCTGCTCACCAAGATGCTGGGCCACCTCCAGGACTAGCCTGGATTCGCGGCCGGCCACTTCCAGGGCGTTGAGGATGGGAGGGAGGCCCTCATCGAACTGGACGTCGACGACGGCACCGATGACAGCCACAATCCTGCCGGTGGCGGCGGCGGCAGCGGCAGCAGGTGCGACATAGTCTCTGCCTGTAAATCAGTGCAGACGGTGTGTGCATTTAGATCAGAGTTACATATGTGTGCTGCAGTCATGACCTTGTTCTTAAGGTGGTATTTATTTGTCTTTAATGCATAAGCCTGTCTGGAGATGCACCAGGTCTGGAAGTCAGAGAGCTGCATGTCTGGCTGCTCCACGTCAATGTCAAGTCATAGCTTTGGGCCAAACTACGAGTTAGCTTTAAAAACACAACTAAAATGATCAAATGACGCCATCCAACAAAACAATTAGCCCACTTGTGTGAAATATAAGTAGATTTCGATTAGTAAACACACCTACAAGCACTTCCTTTAAGTTAACTCAGAAACACTGTCAGATGAATGAAATGCACCTTGAGCTAATGTTGCTAATGCTACTGCTGTCTGTCAGACGCAGGACATTCAATGGCAAGCATGTTTATAATGTATCATACCCTTCATGATTCTGCCTGCTTCTATGTGAATTCAAAGCAGTCTGCAGACTATTTAGCCTTCTAATCTGCTAGCTGGACCTTGCCAGGACACCACCTATAAGTTCATGCTAACTTAGCAGCTTCTGCAGGCTCGCAGCGCCTCATGTCATTACACAAAGGTCATTGCTGTTAGCACAAGAAAAACACAGCCTACTCTTTTTCTGGTGCATGACACCTGTCAATAGGAGTATATATGCACAGGTGTGCTCATGTAATATTTCAGAATACATCCAACAGGTTTTAAATTTGACACTTCAATGTTAAGGCCTGCTGCGGCGCCGGCAGGGCAGTCAGCGTGTTGCTAGCAACAAGCTAACGTTAGCATTTCTGTGACAGCCGCCTCTCGTCTTTGTACGATTGTGGTTTAAAAGCACCGAGCATGCGGGACTCACGTGAAAGGACGGCGGGGGATCCGACGAGAGCCTTCAGGGGCTGGACCCCAGGCTTGAGAGCCTGCAGAGCCCCGGTGCAGCAGCGTCCCACAGCTCCCAACATTGTCAAAATGGCTGAAGGTGGAAAGAGACGGAGGAAGTCGCCGCTTTATAATGAATGACCGCTGAGGCGAACTGCGCGTGCGCGGAACTTGAAACCCCTATACTGAGCATGCGTAGATGTTAAAACGCGTCCAGCTGACATTCTGCCCTCCAGAGTCTGTTTGTCTTAAATGTGGCTGCTGGATGACAATCCAAACAAATGGTTGCATATAATGTGAGTTAGCATTAAAATTAGTTGTCAATTAAATTATATCTTTAGAATTTATATATTGGAACAAGTTGTTTAGGCATCCTAGTGTCATTTTTCCCATTTGTACACAATGTCCCATGTGAAGGGGGAAGTTTTCTGCTGCACCCCTGACATTTGTTGTTCATGTCTGCAGCCCCCATTTCACTTAGGACACTGACCTCATTCCCCAGAGGAAGTGCAACAAATGTCCACAGTTTTTAGTTGCATCCTCTGAGTGAAAACTGAGGACTCTGGCTGTGTTTAGAGAATTTGAACTGAATCATAAGACATCATCTTTACTAATTGACCTCATCATGTCAGTGGCATAGACTTAAAAGTACAATGTTGACTTGAGCATTTTATGCTACTTTATACTTGTAGTCCATATTTCACTGGGAAACATTGTACTTTTTACTCAATGACTGCAACATATATAATCACTGTATAAAATGTGATGCATTATTCAAATTTGAACTACTCAGCAGTAATACTGTATAAGGTGGTTAAAAATAGCTCCACCTTGTCTAGCTTGTACTTGAATACATCAATAATACTATTCCAACAATGCAATGAGGTAATGAGGAAGTCTACTTTACCCATAATCTACTTCTTTTACTCCTACGCTGACTTGTAACAGAGTATTGGAATATTGTTACAGTCAATGGGTGTTCCATTACTTGTACTCAAGTATTGGACCTGACTACTTCTTCCAACACTGGCTGCTGAATATGCATTATGTCTTACACTAAATGGACACCCACAAACATGCACACAAACAAACAAATGCTAGATAAGGTTTGGAGTCTACTGTCACCATGAAAAAGTGATAAGTCAAAATGTCTTCCTGCTAGTACAAACAGTAAAGTTGTGCCAAAAGTGGTAAATAGTACATACTGCTTATAATATTAATATGTGTGCTTTGCTGGTGTGCTTTGTAAGCCTGGATGAGTGAGTCCACCATATGTACACTAGAGGGTACTGCTGTACCACAAGAGACAGAATGTGGATCAGGTTGCGTGCAGGTGTATACATGAGTGTTTGTTTTTTATTTTAGAAGGCTTTCATCAATTTGTCTCTGCCTCATTCTGAAGCCTAAAGTAAAATCTGAGGAAACAATGCTCTCCGGTAGAACTGTCTGATGTCAGCAATGCTTTGGTTTGCTTTGGATTGTGTATGAGTTTATTAAACATTGTGAAGAGATTATAATCTTTATCATACACATACTTTGTTGTTTTTATTAATACAACATTGTGCATAACAGAAAACAAAGATTGCCACACACCTACTAAAGTTGTAGCTATTGTAAGTGATTGTACAAGGCTTGGTAGCACTCCTCCTGCCCACAGATGACTATCTGAGTCTCTGCAGGCATGCATCTCTACTAGTCTGTATTTGTCTGTGAAAACACAGCACATATTTGAATTAAGCATCCAGCATTGTGCATGCCCCAAAGTAACGTCTGATGAGTGATGACTGAGAATACTTTGTGTTGGCAGGCTTTTGTACTTTGTGCTGCTGGATTACTGCAGGTACACGCAGGAGTCGACACATTGTCAACACTGTGAAAGTCACTTAATGTCAAATCTCTATTTTAAAAAATATCTTTTCAAAGAAGTTGCCGTATAGTCAGGGGAGCAATGTTGAGATCACTTGGCAACGTTTCCCAAAAAGTTTCCATGTGTCACTTGTCAGTGTTTAGAAAGATTGTGCTTGTGTTGCAGTTACTGTAGCTACAGTGATCAGGCTGAATGAGTTCACAGCTGTGTGAGAGACCAGGTGATGCAGGAATGGACATGTTCTTCAACAGGATCCAATGCAGTGGATGCCAACGTGGTTACCATTTTAAAAGGGCCTGCGTTATATGTCATTAGAAAAGTTTGATGATCCGCATTATGGAGTGATCCGTGGAACCTGCTCGGTATTTGAATCCACAACAATAACCTTTATTCAGACCCTTGAAAATGTTTCTCATTCCAAACAAACGCCGCACCTGCTCATTGTCAGGTTTCGCAAAGCCTCCCCTTCATCATTGGTGGGACAGTTTGACAGCAGGCGACCTTTGACCTTCCACAGACGTGTTCCATGCACTGCTTGTGAGGAAACAATTGTCGACTTTTGAAGATTTTTGATCAGAGGTGATGAGAGCGGCTCATTGAAACAGATAGTAGCTTTTAACCACACACAGATGAAGTGGTTTTAGTGTGAAATGCTGTTTTCTGGTCTGTTTAGCCTTGCTAGCGGCATGGCTCTTGGCAACGTCGGTCTGTCAGTCAGTCAAGCACTTTGGTCCCATCAGCCTCAGCTGCACTAACGAAGATGATGAATGGCTCCTAAATCACTCTCTCCATGTATAATAGATGCTCAGTAGTTTACTCTAAAGTGGGCAGTAAACTGAGACTTTTGGACACCTATTAGTCATCCTCATTTTGCATCACTAACAGGTGTACAGCTGCACCACTACACATCAATAAAGTTTGGTGTATTGCATTGTGGGATTGTTTGCAGAAAGCAGTCTACATGCTATAGACACCCCCCATCATTCCACTGTGGGAATTTTTGGTTTTGTGCACCTTCATGTTCCCCAATAACTTTGATGATTCCTGAACTTTTCATCTAGCACCATCAGAACAAAATTAGAATTTTTTTTATTAATGATTTGATGACTTATACAACTGAATATTTGTGGTACAGGAACCAGCAACACACTCCTCTGCGGCGCCATGACACTTGCACGATGAGGATTATTTTCAGTTTGACTTTGGTGTGAGATGTAGCTGTCAGCTCCCCTTTAGATCCGACTGCTATGAAAACTTGTTGGGACACACATATCTGTTTTGTTGCTCTGATCTTATGATCTTAAATATGATTTTCATCCGCTAACAATCAACAGCCACGGATGTCAGCCGCGTTCTCCCTGGTGCTGTAACTATATGTTGAAAGAACAGGCATTATCTTGTAAAAACAGTGGTTAAAGCAAATGTCACAGGAAAGATACCTGGAGGGGTTGGGAATATCAAAGAGCTAAGTGGTGGCTTCCGCAGTGTCATAAAAGAAAGACTTGTTTTGTTCATGCCACACACCTTTTCCAAGGAAACCATTTGCTCATTAAATTAAACCGTGTGGCATGATATCAAAAATGCCTTGTCCTGCTTTTATTGATGCCCTTTATTGCTGTCTGCATCTGCTCGGAGCATCACTGTGCTCTTTGAGATGGGACGATCTTTATTCATTTATTCCCACGTACTCGTTGAATGAATGTCACCTAATTGCTGCGCAGTTTAGAGACACTGTGGGGTCTTCTTTAGAAAACCTTTCAGCAGACTTAATGCACACTTTAAATTCAGCACCGTGAACGTGTAGGCTCATTATTTTAGAATTCCTGCTGTGAGAGAAATAAGGAAAAATGTGAACTTAACTCTGAAACCAAATGCAGATTTTTTAAAAATTGTCATAAGAGGCGTGTGAATTTGCAGCTGCCCTATTTTTGGCAAACCATGACGAGACTTCTGTGGTTTTCCATTTGTATAAGGCATTTCATATTGAAATTCAGCGCTATGCTGTGCCCCAGTTTTGCCATATATTGTGTATTATGCAACAAAACAAGTGTTAAATATTTGAGTCAGTCATGTGAAACAGCCAAAAAGCAATATCTTTTTAAACTGTAAAGTCAGACATAAGCAGTGACAGCTTCCTATTTCTTACTGCAAAGACATAATATTTAAAATGACAAATATAATTCCCATAAATCCTCACTTTACCTAATCAGCTCTCCCCGAGAAGGAACGGGAGCTGAACCAGATTTAAGGAGGTCCATCCTTCAGGAGGAGCATTCTTGAGTGACAGCTCACCTTTCCTTGCTTTCAGTATTACAGCAGGCAATAAAAACACGCGCCGTCATCCCTGTTGCAGAGTTATGTGAATCTGCTTCCAGCTTTTATTCTTGCAGAAAGTCTCATGGGATGTTAAGACTCCTCTGATCCAGGACTACATAAGAATTATAATAAGATTAAGGAGTTATGAGACTTTTTTTTTTGTTCCAAAAAGGACACGCAGCAGGTTTAAATAAAATCTGGACTCATTCTGAAGAAGAAGTGCACTGTCATAGCTTTTGGCTTTGAAAAGATCTGGCTCTGAATGTAGGATGTAGGATATATAAGAAATGCATTTTGGGCAGATGTCATCCATTTTGATGATATCTGAACAACATCAAATACGGAATTGCTACTGTGGCACTACCCTTGATACTAACTAACCTCTTTCTGGCTTCTGGAAATCTATGTTTACAGTAAGTCATGCCAAGAAAAAGACTAACAAAAGCTTGCGTTGGGTGTTTTCACAGGTGAATCATGGTACACTGCACTTGCAAGGTGCGTCGCCTTAAGACATAAATCACCTATCCAAACTTTTCCAGCTTACCGGATTGTTCTGAAGGCGAGGCCTCTCAATGAAAGCAAAAATAGAATATGCAGCTATAATGGATATTTCCATATCAACAATGGATGAAATGTGCGTAGTGTGAAAGGGGTCACTCGTGGAATTATCACGTGACTCTGCAGCTTCATGGAGCTTTATAGCTTTGTTTACTTCATTATTTAGGTTTTACAGTCTGCAACTTCACTATTAACTTCACTCACGGCTCTCGTAGCATCATTTTCCGCCACAGCAGGCAGCTGTTTACAGCGTAGCAGAAGCACTCAACAGCAATATCTATGTAAAGCTAGTTAACGTTTGCAAAAGTGTATTTAATTGAACGAGGGTGAGTTTTATTGCTTATGAACTCAACTCTTCATCGGCAAAAGGAAAATTGTGTTTTTCAAAAGTAATGATCATGCTTTAAGTTATTCAGTTGCTTTTGCATGTAAACAGTCAAACATTAGAATCAGCATTAAAAAAGAGTAGAAGATCTTCACGTAATTACAAATCTCCAGAAGTATTTCCAAGGACATGACCTTGATGTCCTCAGTGGCAGCTACCAAACAGCACACTGAAAAAAAACTGATAAACCCTGTTTTTAATTCAACCAGGTGTCTGAGTGGAAAAAGACAAATTGCTGTTATTCCCAGGGGCTTTTCTTTCTGTGCCTGTTTTAAATAGCGTGTCTAACAAAGCAAAAATGACACTCTATCTAATAAAAGGGGGGAATGCACTCATTGCTCTGTCTCCTCGGCCACCCCTCCCACACTCTCCCCAAAATGGGAGTGGACTTCCCTTCATTTACCGTGAGCTCAGAATGACTCGAATTTGAGTCTCATGAGAGCCAGAATACAGTCTAAACTTTTTTTGCAACGCACTGCTGCAGCCACTTTCACTGCAAGGTGCCTTCTTGACCTGCAGACTCTCAAGAGCCAACCAAAGAGGACGCTCATTTTAATGCTCAGAGCATGGAGCCAAATTAACTCTGAATGAAGAATTTCTTCTCCCTATTTGCACTTTTTCTGAATTTCCTCACTGCCAAGGAGAGCTTTGTAGAGCTGAACACATTGGAGACCTAAGTCAGCAACATTGTGAGTTATGCATGCTTGATGCCTGAGTCTGTTGCTTGTTAAAGCTTGTTCTCTGAGTGGGTGCAGGTTTTTTGGAACGTATTGAAATGTGAGGACTTCATTCATCTCTGTCTTGTCTTCATCTCTCAGGGAAGTCATGGTCCCCTCACTGCACTGGCTCCTGCTGCTGTGGGGACTTCAAGGTGTTTGGGCACAGGACTATGAAGAAGACTATGAAGAAGAGGTAGTGACCCCTAGGAAGAAGAGCAGACTATTGTCATCTAATACCATCCCGCAAAGTGGCAGAGGTAAGTTTGAAGTAGTCTCATTTGTTACATTTTTCTGGAGGCTATTTGTCCCACTAATGCTCTTACTTGAAAAAGTGTTGTGGAATTTGTGCAGGTGGCACGTTTTCCTTTTTTTCATCACCAGAAAAAAAAGGTGCTGCCACAGGTGAAAAAATAGAACATGATACTCAACAAGGACATCGCCGGAGGATGCAATCCACTTGGATTGATCATATCTCTCAGACTCCTCCAAGCCATCCATCTCCTGTGTGACCGTTCAGTGCTCTGTTACCCAAATGTTTTATTCGCTCAGAATCCCGTTTCCCCAGGCACATTCTGTCTGTGACATATTTCCGAGAAGATTAATGTGATTTATCCTCAGCCTATATTAGATCTGTGACCTCCTTCCATTGCTGAAGGTTGGTGCAGCAAGTGGAGTTACTTTTATTTCCGCCTCAAAATTATATGTCACATTCATGAACTTATCACACTTTTCTTGAAAAGGCACCAGCCTATAGAGCCTAAACAGTCAATAAATCACCGTTAGCCCTTCTGAAGGCTCCACAGATAAAAATTTCCCCCAGACTCATGAAATCCATTTGGACGTGATCTGTTATGTCTTTATATTGGGCTGGATATGAAAGTAATACATGATATACTTGGCCACAGAAAATACTGGAAAATATTTTATGTGCTGTTATAATGGTGCTTTGTTGGGTTTGTCATGAAGCCAAAAAAGCTATTGTCTAATGATGAAATGCCAAAATGTGATGGCACACACTCCTTTTAAGAACAAGCTGCTTGGTCCTCTTTGCTCTTAATCTTTATAAAACAGGTTAAAATAATTGTTTGGCATTTTCAGAAACACTTTTATGTGCAAAATTTGAAGCTACAGCCAACAGAGGGTTAAGTTATCTTAGCATAAAGACTAGAACCAGAGGGAAACAAGTAGCCCGACTTTGTCCAAAGGTAACGAAATCCATCCATCAACCCCTTTAAGACTCAGTAATCATCATGTTACGTCTTGCTTATTTAATCCATGTGCTTCCTGGAGTCTCCGCTGGTCGTCTTAAGGATACAAAAAGCCTCCAGGAAGTTGTTGCACCCAACCAAGAGATTGTCATAATTTATAACTTCCTGCACAACTCTTACAAGATATAAAGTGTTAGTGAGCTCTAGAGGCGCCAGGCGAGCTGTTTCACCCTGTTTCCAGTCTTCATGCTGAGCTAAGCTCCATATTTCAACCCTGAAACGCCAACATTTTGTAGAAGTACTAATTCGTTGACCTGTTGCAAGATTGAATATTTGACTGAAAACTAATAAAAAATGGTTTACTGATACAATAGATTTTGCATTTTCACTCTTATGTTGATAAAAACGTGATCCAGGTAGGAAACAAAGTTGATTTTGCAAATTCGTTGTGTATATACATAAGATGATGGTACAGATCTTCTCATCTAACTCTCCAAAATGTCAGATTTATGCCTTTAATCCTCAGTTATATATGCTAACTTTTCTTCCTCCTCAGCACTCATTGATGAGGATTGCAGTTTGGAGTTGGCCTTCCTGATCGACAGCTCGGAGAGCGCCAAGGACAACCATGCCCAGGAGAAGCGCTTCGCCTCTGATGTGATGGACCGGCTGCAGGGCCTCCGGCTGCAGACCGGCCGGGGCCTCAGCTCCCGCGCGGCCCTCCTCCAGTACAGCAGCCATGTCATCATAGAGCAGACCTTCAAACAGTGGAGGGGCCCCGAAGACTTCAAGGCCCGGATCGCTCCCATCGTGTACATCGGCCACGGCACCTACACCACCTACGCCATCACCAACCTCACCCGCATTTACCTGGAGGAGTCGGCCCCCAGCAGCATCAAGGTGGCCATCCTGCTCTTCGACGGCATCTCGCATCCCAGGAACCCCGACATATTCTCAGCCGTGGCCGACGCCAAGAACCAGGGCGTTCGCTTCTTCACCATCGGCATCACGCCCGAAGCCAACGAGCCCGCCAATATAGCTCAGCTGCGGCTAATTGCTAGCTCCCCGGCCACGCGCTACCTTCACAACCTGCAGGATCGAGGCATCGTGGAAAAAGTCATCAAGGAGATTGTGAGTAAAAAATATGTGATTTGCTTGCAGAATTGTAAATGGAGACATTGGTACTCAAAGTCTTTTGATTTACTGCATGACTGTTTAAGTTTGAAAAAGGAAATAACACTTCTTCTTACAAATCAAATGATAAATTTAGAAGCAATAAAATGAAGCCTCAAAGGTTTTTGCTGCAACAGCCTCTCTTGTATAAAGAGTAGCCCAAGGTGACTAATGCAAACTTTAATTAGATGTGGTTGTATAATGGGCATCACTGAGTCGGTTTGCTGAGGCGATGACTCTTCTCTAGCTATCACTTGCAAGTTTGTGTAAATTCCTCAAAGCCAGCTCTTTGAATACATTTTCGACTTGCATATAATCACTCTGCTGGCTCAAACATTCCTGCATCTCGTTGGTACTTACTGTACATTCTGTGAAATTGAATGCATGTTTGATACTCGAGGACAGAAATTTATGACAGGTGGACGCTTCAAAAAACCATTATACACACAGACTTTTGCCGAAAGGATCTTTTACTTCCCCGTGCACCCGGTGTGCACTTCTCCTGCGCTGCCTTTGACACCACCCACTGCTGTGATTTCTTGCTTTATTGCATCCCTGATGTACACCTGCTACCTGCTACCATAGTAACAAGTGTGCTGTCATCACCGAAGTCATCACAGTAAAATGAAAGTGTGTGTGAAAGTGTGAGACTTTGAAATTCTTTGCTTTTGCATGTTTTGTAATGAAGACAAGGTTTGTCTTTATTACTAATTGTTTATCTTGACTTCAGTGATTGAGGTTACTTCCATAAACCAAAGGAAAATGTCCACTAAGATAATTAGAACATGTGCTGCACAGCAACATCCTGCAGACTTTAATCAGGCTGCTGGCTCTAACATATGCTCAGCATTAAAGCTCTTTGTGGGAAAATGGGGTGCAGTAAGAGCAGGAACCCGGCAGGAACATGCATGCACGCTACATCATTCAACCAGCTCCTCAAAACGCCACTTCAAACCCGGACTTACTGTTGACACAGGTGGTATACATCCAAACATGATAAGGCAGAACTTTATAGAGAGCGTGCACTGAGGCTGCAGGAGTATTGAACCTGACAGCCTGCGTTCTGCTGGCATGCAAGAGAGCAGCGGCAGTCCTCCCTGCAGCATCTGTAGGTCATAAGCATGTGCCTTTGTCTCAGCTGAGAAACCGGCTTTCATCTTTAACTGCGTCACTCCGTCCTCTAAGAACAGACAGACTGTGTTGTCTTTAAACACCCCTCCATACTACAGAGACATCCCATAGAAGCTTGGCTATTCCACTGATCAATGCATGTGGTTTGTGTTGAATCTCGGTGGAATTTTGACCATTTCCCCTCGTGTAGAGAATGTGGTCAGCTTTGAAGAGTAAAGAAACCTGCAGGGTGAATATCGGGGGTCTGTTACATGAGTCCACTCGCAGAAGAGGAGCTTGAAGGCTATTCGCTGAACTTGAACCCAGGCAGCAGTGAACTTAATTGGATGTTTGAGTCGCAGGTGTTTGCAGCTCCCGACCAGAATTTGAAGCTTAGCTCTGATTTTGCCACTTTTCTTAGATATCTCTCTGTAAATGTCTGCCGGTGGTGCATAAATAAACCGCGTGGAGACGATGTGATGTTGACATTTTTGTGTTTCTTGCTCCTCAGACGGCGCTGGCAGATGAAGGGGTAAGTCTCCAGACTGTGGTCTTTCTCCACATTTCTTGATTCATGTCCCCATGTGGCCCATTTTGACTCTTCTTTCCCTGTGTTTCAAGTGTCCTCTGGCTCAGAGCACGTGTGCATGTGAAAAGGGTGAAAGGGGATCCAGCGGCCCTCCTGTAAGTATTCCTCCTAGCCTGAATTGACCTACGGAGCCCCAGAGGGTTCAAAATTCAATAAATGAATGATTAATTATGATCATGAAGTAACTATTCATTATAGGGAAGGTTAGGTCATCTAATTAAAGAGAGAGGTTTCATTATAGTGTCTGTTACATTTTATTGCATATCATAAAAGTTTTAATTCTATTCTTCTTCTGCATTTGATTCACAAATTGTTGGTTCATTTATGTATTTTGCACACTTTATTATTTATGTAATAATGTCTTATTTATCTAATATCAAACACCCTGTGGTTCCATATCGGCCCTCCTCTCCTTCATAGCCTACAATAGGATCAAATCTCTTCTTTTATAAACCACATGTATTTTTCTGCTGCCCCTAAAGGACAATTCCTCCCAAACTGGCTCCCTTTGAAGCACCATAGAGGATAATGCAGCCTTGATGCTAACAGGCTTCATAATTGCTGTGTTTTTGTGGGGGTAAATCGTGTGGTTTCGAGAAGCTATGTTCCCCTGCAGCAGTGAAAATAAAGCGAATGCCTCACATTCCTCGTACATTTCATTGAGAACAGGCCTAAACAGATATTTACACGGGAAATCGGTAGAATCATTTCTGTCCAACGAGCCCAGGGATTGTCTGAGGACACATGCTCGGAGGATAAGATGTTACATGCATGACTTTCTTCGCCCGCCAAAGCCATGTCGTGATGCAAGCTCTCCTTTTATTACACAGAGACGGTCGGCCACAATTAGACATAGCGGTTTTGCTTTGATGTATTTTCACAGGATGGGAATAGAGTAATTACCCCCTTAAACCTAATGCGCCGAACAAAAGCTGTTTCACATCACGGGTAGCAGGCGCGCACTGATGGAAGCAGTGTGTTCAGGCGGAGACGAACAGACTGGGAGATACTCGAGAGATAAGAGCCAGACAGTTGTTGGAGGAAGTCCTCTCACACACATGTAGACAGCTTGAAATCCCCACTGACTCATCTGCTCCTAGACTCAATGACCTCTATACATGATGCACTTCAAGCATGTTGCTTCCATGAGGTCATCAAAGGCCCTTTATTACGTATCGCAGAACATAAGGCGGCTAATAATAAGGCCGGCCGTCATTACGTGAAAGTAAATCTTTAACGAGCAGCTGTGTTATGATTTACAGCCGCTGAACATGTTCAAGGTATTTACACATAGAAGATTGCATTTCATTAGTTTACATGCACTTTATGTGGTTTACGTCATGATATGCATATGTTTTAGTTTTATGATTCCACGATGAATTCAATTAATTTTGTTATTATCTAACTGGATTACGTTTCTGGCTTTCCTATTGTTAACATAGAAACTATTTCTACTTTTCTACTACTTTTTTTTTTGCACTTATAGCTCAGATGAAGCCTGTTAATGTTTAGCTCTTCATGTTAAGTTACGTCCTGCAGTATGCTGTATTATCATGTGGTGTTTTCTGCATACAAAACCTTTACAAATCAGAGAAGTTTACCTCAAAAGATTTAGCATGTATGTGTTATTGATATCTAGTTCATACAGATGATTTAATGCATCCCTGGAAGCTATAAATATGATGGTTTCATGCTTTTCCCTCAGAGCTTTGAAGAAACCACACAGTTGCAACATCAACTTGTTCTTTGTTACACCATCATTCAAAGTGCTCTTGATTTCTTTGCAAATTGTTTTGCTTTTTTTCTGCCTAAAGGTGCTTGCATGACTGTTTTTTACAGGGCAAGAAGGGTCGATCAGGAGAAGATGGAAGACCTGGCGTAAAAGGACAGAAGGTGCTGCTCACTCATTCTTACAACTATCAGCTTTTTAATATAAACCTGCACCCAGTTCAAGATATTGCTGGTTCAAGCCAGGATGGTGGCCTTTACTGCTAAATATAAAATTCATCTTTTCCTCAGGGTGAGAGTGGGCTGAGTGGACTTCCGGGTCGGGAAGGTGCAGAGGTGAGCTGACGGTCTAGAATTGAATCAAGATGAGAAGAATAAAAAACTTTTTAAATTTGTTTCATCTTTCACAAAAAATAATTTCTCTAAGAGAAAAGGAGTCAAGTCTTATTCTGTGGTTAGTGTGAGAGTGTTTTGGTTGTCTCCTACTCTTATCTTCTGTTTTGTTCACACAGGGGAAAGCAGGATACAAAGGAGAGAAGGTATTGTATGGATTCTGCTGCATAGTATAAGTGTATATCTCAACGTGCCTCCGTGGTTTGTGAAAGTATCAGGTTCCCACATGTGTGGAAATGTGGCAGACGCTGGAGAATTATGTTCTCCAGACCTGATGAAGTGCCTTAAATCTTAAAAATAAAGGATCATAGAAAGAAAAGACTTTGAAAATATCATTCTCCATTCTCATCTCCTTTTTTCATCTGTGTTTAATGTCAAGCCTGTCTGCAAGCATCTCTAGGTTCTCTTCTTTTCAAAGAATTTAATTATGTAAATCCTTTGTCATTGGTTGCTGCACACCAGCTCCTGGCTGGGATGTTAAAACCCATTATTCCAAGATAAACTGTTCCCTGGAAATCCCACAAACTTGTTATGGGACAGCGATGGAATTTGATTGTAAGTCGGAAATTGTGCAAGATGATGCTTCACCAAAGACTTCTCTAAACTGCTTTTTATTGTCTTACAGGGAGAGAGAGGGGAGTGTGGCACACCTGGAATAAAGGGAGACAGAGTATGTGGCTGTTTATAGTTTCAAGAAGTCGAAACCATATAATTTTGGTTTTTATCTGCTGCAGTTTTATGTTTACACTTTCAGTGATGCGGTCAAGGAAATCTGCCAGACCTCATTCATCACTTTTTATCGGAGTTAAATGCAAATGACTGACCTTTATAAAGAGATGTTGAAGTTTGTTCTCCATATCCTTATATTTTTTACTTATCATTAAGTGTTAAACAAACTCTTTAGGATTAAGTTTTTTTTTATGATCACCATGGACTATGAATTTTGAGCAACTCCTATTCTTTTCCAGGGTCCTGAAGGTACCGTCGGCCCGAGAGGAAATCGTGGATTTCAGGTGAAATTCTTTTTAATATAAAATCCAACTGACCCTTCACTAAGCCCTGTGTATCACCTGTCAAGCTATTCATTCTGGCATGGCACATATGCATTTTAAAATGACAGCAGGTGAAATTTATAGTAAGTTTACAGTGAGTAAGCAATACCCAATGAGTAACTGTCACACATTTACTCTCAATTCAGGGTTCGCCTGGGCCACCTGGCGATATTGGACCTGAAGGTACAATAGGTAAAAAAGTAAGTATTTCTTCATGCTTTTGCTTTTTGACATGCTTGAACCAAACCTCTGAATCAAACTTTTTCCTCCTTTCAACTGTAACCTTCCTTTACATTTTAAGTTTCCTTTAAGGATTTACGTACGAGGGAAGGATATTGATTGGCATTTATAGTAACCAATAACCACCAAAGTGGTGTCATAAAAATTTTAGAAGCGTTTCAGTGGGCACAAAAATTAGTAGATGCCCCCAAGTGCAGGACGTCAACATTTTTTATCTTTTTCCAGGAAATGACGAAGACTACAATAAAGACATAGGTGATAAAAAAACATCTATTATGATTTAATGGAAACTTTGAGGGAATTCTCTTTGTGCTTCTGTGCCAAAGACAGTTCTTTCCCCTTCTCTAAAACCAGATGCACAGGATACTGGGTTTCTCAGTTGGAGGCCTAAACTTGTTTCAAGTCTGCTTTGAATTAAGTCTCTCTCGCAGCTGTATGAAAGAGGCGTCCATGTCAGCAGATTCATCAGCGCAGAAACAATGAATTACCTTGTTACCTGCAGAGCGGCAGAGGTGATAAATGAAAAATGATGCTACATGGGGAAGAATATAGAGTAGGAAAATCCATATGACCACAGAGTTTTTCTCAGAGTAACATCACTCTCGTGAAGTTGACATTTAAAATGTGTTCGGATTAAATTTATCATGGGCATAAATAACATCACAAATGTCAAGTAGGCCTATGAACTGATAACACCGATCGGGTGACCATATATTCGAACACTTATTTGTGAGTTATGATCCATCACCACTGGAACGTTTGAAACCCCCCAATGAAGCGCCTCATCTGTTATTACCTTGTCAGCCTATTTGTCTGTTCCAGCTTCTCCCGTGTTATAGCTGCCAATTCTGCCATGAGCCCACCCTCCCCACCAAGTTTTCCCTCCTTAATTATTTTGGAAGAATGTTCACGTTGATTGTCTGGCTGTCATCCTATATCACCTGAATGGCAGACTAATGTCTGGCTTTAAACATTGTCCCAGCTTGCCTGAAAGGGCAGGGGAAAGGGGGGAAAAAATGCTGGTATGCACCTACTAACATTTCCACGCCTTCTTCATGCCTCTCTCGTGCCCTCCTGCTGCACACCACGGCCGTGATTTACAGCTTCTGAGTGAATAATTGCATTCTTTACCAATAAAGTCTTGACTGAAGGAATGAAGGAACCCCGTAGTACATGTTTAAACCCCTTTTAAAAAAAGCTAAATATTAGGGTTAGGAAATATAGTGTGTGAAAGTGCAGAGTAGGAGCAAATTTAAAATTTATTTTACTGGTTATCTGAACACCTGGAGGCTCTGCTGGTGTCCAGTCAAATCAAGGACTTGGATTCAGATGGACAAAGCTTTGTGTTTGTCCATCTTTGTGTGTAATTGCACGCCTCTCTTTTTATAGGGGGAAAGGGGACCTCCCGGGCCATCTGGAATCCAAGGGGAAACAGGGATCGGCCTTCCGGGACCCAAGGTAAAGTCTGCCACCCTATTGTTTTGGAAAATGAAGTCATGAGGACATAAAAATCCACCTGTGTCTCACCTTTCTCTCATCTCACTCCCACAGGGTGATGTTGGTTTTCAGGGACAACCGGGGCCTCCCGGTCCTCAGGGACTTGGCGAGCCTGGACCTCCGGTAAGAAACCAACACACACACCAAGGTTAAAGGTGGTGGCAGTGCAACGCTAATTGACCCTTCACTAAGCCACAAATCCTGGTCACTGATGCTTCTGTGGACACCTGTTAAACTTTCCATTAGACTCATATTGACTCTGTAAATGAAAATGACATGATACCTAGGTACAAATTGTGGTATATAAAAGTATATATATGTAGTTGTTTGTTCTAACACAACCCTTGTATGGATGCTCACGGTAGAAAAATGTATTTGAACAACAACAAGGAGATTCATTTTTATTGTTTTATTGTATGTTTCACTTTTACAAGAGGGAAAAGACTTGAGAAACCTAACAACACCTCCAAACTCTTCACATGCTGAGTATCGCTTTTACAGCAGCCTCATGTGGAGAAATCCAAAGCTTGACACGTCTCTTGTGTTGTGTCCATCCAGTGGTCATTTACATTGTTTTGTTTTGCTCAGGGGCCTCAAGGGCCACAGGGAGTCCAAGGCGAGAGAGGACCGTTAGGAGAAGGTCTGCCTGGTCCAAAGGTGAGTTAATGTCTTTTATGTTTTAAGCTCTTGGGGCTCACAGTTTTTTTTCCTGGGAGCCAGATAAAAGCTTTAAACCCTCTTGACCCCATTTCATGCATTCATCTTCAATTCACCTACCTACCCAGCGACCTGCGCAGAGGCCGCGTCTGGTCGCCAGATTCCAGGACGTAATGACAGGGAATTGACAATGTGTATGGTTACAAGACATGATAACACAACACAGAAGTGCCATGAATGCACATGCAGCAGTGCAGCATGGCTCTTATTACCCCACTTATTACTTCATCGTACGATCGGGCCCATTGATCGTCCCCACCAGAGGACATGAGAA
Organism: Holacanthus passer; assembly: GCA_025331565.1. Taxonomy (NCBI): domain Eukaryota; kingdom Metazoa; phylum Chordata; class Actinopteri; family Pomacanthidae; genus Holacanthus; species Holacanthus passer. The sequence goes on along the minus strand of JAFREQ010000172.1, from coordinate 496,252 downwards.
CAGGCAGGGGCAGAGCGGGAGATGCAGAGATCATGCAGGAAAATAGCCAGGACACCTCAAGACATGACAGAGTGAGTGACTCAGTGAGCGAGGAAAAAATGAGTCTGTTCCTGCATCTGTCTCTTCTCAGGATGTGCAGACACACACACACATGTGCAAACACACACACATTGTCTCGCTACCACATGTGGATACACACAGGTGCACACATGCAATCCGAAGATTGGACGTTTCTTGCCAAAGCTTATAACAGTTTCTCTTTTGTGACTTCCTTCATCTTCCTAGTATTTTGTCTGGTGACCTGAGGTGCAGTTTACATTCATTCTAACAATAATATAATATATCTAGTATGTATGTATGTCCTTCACTGTTAGAAACAGGTTGATGTTTTATTTGTCCATCCATGATCGTGATTGTCCGATGTTACAGTGCAGGGACTTATGATCTTACTCTTTCTAAAGCGCTCGCTATAAAAAGTTAATGCAGTTGTGTAAAATCAGCCCAGAGTTCCTTTAATGCATTTTAATCTTTGAACAGAAAAATCTACCAGAGTTAATTTAACATTTACATATTTTTAATCATCTGCCCCAAAGCCATATCAGCTTTATAAGTGAACAAACGTCTCTCCAAATCAGCACTTATGAACTCGATGCCATTGTAATTGTGAGGCCTCATTGTTTCATAAAAAAAAAAAAATGTGAGTGACTTTCACATTGTAGTTGTAAAAACAAACCAAACCCTTGTTGTTTTGACAAATCCAGACAGTTAAATTAAGCGTGATTAAGTTGGGGGAATGTCTTTAGGTAATGACAGATGTAATTGCTTTCTGGCCGTGTTACAACACAAACAGAGGGGCTTCACCTCAGAACGAGCATTAACCATAACTCAGGTGAAAATCTCACCTTTTCCACTTCCTCTGGACGTTCATCTGATTTATCATTAGTCGACTTTCAGATGGTAACAGGCAGTTTTCACCCCTGAACAGGAGGAGGTGTATCTCTCAATGTTAGAGCTTGGCCTCGGGGGGCCTCGTTTCTTCCTCAACAGGAGATTTGACTGCGGACTCGCAGATGGCGTTCTTGTTCTTAAGGAGCGTTCTTCGCATGACGTGTCGCGACAAGCTCCAGATTCACAGAAGCTCGGCAGCAATATTACCCTTTTTCCACATCATTAGCGCCTGGGCTTGCGCGCTAAAATGGGCGCTCATGGAGTCATGACAATAAATCTATACTTTGAAGGCTGACATGCAAATGCAGCATTAATATGCAAATCAACGTATGTCTGTGCATGTTGCTATATTTCTGTCGTCCTTGGATGACCTTGGATGTGCTCAAGAGGAATAAGACTCGTCCTCAGACAGACATTATGCTGAACTCCTGCTTTATCTGTTTTTGAATACTTCTAGATTCTACTTCTACATAGATGTAAAACACTCTGTATGTCCAATAAGTACTGAGACAGAGTTAAAAGTGTTTCTTCAAACCACTAATTTAAAGTGAGATAGTCTTGCTTTTAATGAGTCTAACATGTGTGTTTCACAATCTGAGTCTAATTTTGGAAGCATACTGTCACTTTTACTGAACTGGCTGGAAAACACACCTATTATCCTATTAGGCATAGAGGTCTCATTTTATCTGGATCAGTAAGCTGAGCTCATTCTAGCAATGTAGGTCTGCACTGAACAGAATATTAATTTAGGCCCCCGACTTTGGACACTGGACAAAAAACTCACTAACACCCACTAACATCAAGCTTTTGTCCTCAGTGTTAAAGGATACAATCGGCATCCATGCCCAGGTTAAAAGACTGTGATTTTTGCCAAACGTGAAAAAACAGAAACTCATCTAATGGCAGTGGAAAAGAAGTCAATCATCTATTTTTTTGTGGCATTTGTCATTTTAAGTATGTTTCAACACCTATTTGATGGATTGCCATGAAATTTGATTCTGACACGTCGCCCTCGACATTCCCACTATCCTTGACTTTACTTTGTGTTTAGAGCTAATTAGCAAATGGCTGTAGACTCTTCATTCTGTTTTGTGGGAGCTACAGAGAAGTCAAACTTCCTTTAGAAGAATAAAACAGCCCTGTAATGAGGAACTTGGATTTATATAGTACAAGTCAAACATCCGACGGGAAGAAAGCACATTTAGGGGCGGAGGGGTCTTTTGAATCTTGGAATAGCTCATAGTGACTTTGAAGGGCAATGAGTTGGTTTCTGATGGAACCATGTGCAGAAACAATTTACTCATGCTCGGTGCCAAAATAGTCTGACAGTTAAATATCTGTCTGTCTCCGTCTCTGTAAACAGTGCTGTCCATCAACTGCAGCACAAGTGACATGTAGACATCAACATAAACAGGAATTAAAAGGAATGTTTTTACCCAAACCTCAATGAGAAAGCCCACATTTGACTTCTATAGTCTGTTGTGAAACAATTCATGTGGATATCAGATTATGTGTGAGTCGTAAAAATAAGATTTTCCGTTTGTCTGACTTGCCCTGCTTTTATCAAAGAGACTCAGAAAGCACAACACTTTCTGGCTTTCCCATTATCCTACATATGCTCTTATGCTGTTTTCATATATATTAAGTGCTATTTCAAGAAACAAAATGCAATAACCTCTGTGTGTGTGTTCACAGGGAGAGCGAGGCTTGGAGGGGCCGCGGGGGCCCAGAGGACAGCCGGGCGCTGGAATCAAAGGAGACAAGGTAGAGTGCAGAGAGGTTGTAAATAAGACGCCCGGCTGAAATGCCTTCATACAGGCACGAAGATAAAGACGGAGCCCTGCTGCGAAGAAGGCCAAGAGTTGGCAGAGCCACCGCTGAATGCATTCAGGCCGGTGTTATATAGGAGGTCACAGTCCTCGGGTGATGAATCAGGGTTAAAGCTCGGATAGTGTAGGAGGAGAGCAGCCTCGCAGGTTTGGGCTGATGAATGTGGGAAAGCGAGCTCTGCACTGGCACACTCATATAATGACATAAAGGTATTCTCTCCAGCGTTCAGGATGTGTTTGCAGATTTTCGCAGCCATCTGGCAATCTTTCAGACAGTGATAGGACGTGACTATGAGACTCAGAGTTGATTTAAAATGTGTTTTAAAGTTGCATAATTTATCTTATGTCACCGGAATATGATGTTAACGTTTGAGAATGAATGAAACAGTTTCCCCCAGAAAACAGAGGTCTTAAAAACATTACGATTTTTACATGGGAGTTCTTGGCACAGATCGTGCTGACAGTTTTACTGTAGCCCTGCGTTGAATTTCATCACAGATAATTGCAATGTTTTCGTGTGGTTATGACAAATTACTGCCTACAGGCTTTTCTGTGCGTTAACATCATAAGTTTATCATGTTAATGTTGCATGTGACAGATGAAAAGACATTAAATCAAAAAAGCAAATGTCACCAAGTACGAAAAGATTTACTGCAATGTACTCGTGTGATTAACAGTATCGTTGCATATGCACGGCCGAGACAAAATGAAATGCAGAGAATCTTGGCAAACAACCCTTCGCAGTTGGGTGCTTTCCACATGCAGTAAATCACAAAATGCACTGTGTGACGCACTGTCATACTATTTACATGCTGTTATCATCATTAACCTCCATTATCATCTGCACCTGTAGGGGGATTTTGGCCCTCCAGGTCTTCCAGGGCCCCTCGGCCTCCCAGGAGTGGGCATACAGGGCGAGAAGGCAAGTACTCCGATAAAATGACTCCTACGGTGGCTTAAGCTGCCATGAAATGATGATATCGCATGTTTTTCCTGTAATAATAATTCCTTCCTTTCTAGTCTTTTTAAGGGACTGTACAAAAATGGTTGGGGTGAGGAGCCTGTATGTTTCACTTTTTAAAAAGCAAGACCGTCCTCAGCGTCTTTGCCTCGGACCTTGGTACAACTTGTGCATCCATTGATAACAGGGCAAAGCATGAAGATGGCGTACTTCACCTTAAGCCTCAATATCTAAATGGAACAATAATTTATGGTAAATCTGGAAAATGGCAGCCATAACAAAATGGTGATTATTCCAGTCACTTTATATTTTTAGCCGTGATAGCAGCATGGCGATGTCCGTCTGTCGGGCTGTCCCCCCGGTGACTTCTCATCTGGCGCCATCATCAGGTGCAAATTGTAATTTGTGCAATAAAAGAAAGAGCTGATGATAAGAAAAAATAGTTATCGCTGATGTGCCAGCTATGGGAAGCTTGAGCAACATATTTTTATTGCCTCACTCTGGATTCTAAACAATCGGAACAAAGATGAATAAGATATGATAATGTAGTTCCTGTATGAGGTCAGTCTGACTGATATCATAATTAAGCCAACATGATGCATAAGTTGCGTAACTGGAGCAACAGCTGGAGACTCAGAGGAGACGGTTTCCTGCTGACAGCTGAGCCAAAGATCACTTCCCTGATATCAAAACACGAGTTAATTACCGTCTGAATATGGCTGTTTTCCACTGCTCACTGATGTGTGGAAATGAGGGAAACAGGTGTGTGTGTCTCCATTCAAGAGGCGGCTTCTCTTATTATTATTGCATCCGTTTATCCTTGCAGGGCATGGAAGGACCAAGGGGGCCACCAGGGAGCAGGGGCCCACAAGGAGAGGGCATGCCTGGACCCAAGGTTTGTACATCCACTCGATTTTGTTGTTTGTTTGATGATAATGCCAGCGATGATGATGTTGTCATCTTGTGTCACACAGGGGGATCAAGGTTTGCCGGGTGAAGTCGGCGCCCCAGGAGAGAGAGGGGCTGGAGACCCTGGAGCTAAGGTGAGTCAAAGCTTGCATCATATTTTTTTTTACATCCCTTAAAATTTCCAACACATAGTGAAACAAATCTATGAATCTGTCCTCAGGGTGAGCCGGGATCAACAGGACTGTCTGGTTTGCCGGGCCTGCCAGGAGAGGACGGAGCCCCTGGACAGAAGGTCACTGACCACCTACTGTAGCTACATGTGTCTCTTTGCTCCAATGTCAAACCCCTGAAAGTAATAAAATCTGTATGCCTGTGTCCTTAGGGTGAGCCAGGAGCTGTAGGTCTCAGGGGGCTCGAGGGGCCACCTGGAATTGGCACCCAGGGTGAAAAGGTAAAGAAAAAAAAAAAAACTCTAGCAAGTGCTGACCTGTATATAATAAGTAAAGTCACAGCCATCAGATGAGTCACTGTATTCCCAATGGGATCTTTAAGGGCGACCAAGGCCAAAGAGGAATAAGGGGCTTGACTGGTCCACCTGGCATCGCTGGACCCTCAGGGCCAAAGGTGAGGCGCTATGAAGCCATGATTAGCCATTAAATAATTCAGTATTTTTGGTATAAAGACTGTGGCTCAATGAAAGTACATGTATGGTGATGACTGATCATTTACGAATTAATGATTTTAACTTGGCTTGCATTCATCATCATCAGGGAGAACCAGGGGCACAAGGCAGGCTGGGTGTACCCGGTCCACCAGGCCGGTTTGTCGCAGGGCCAAAGGTAACTACTCACGATCTACTGAAGCTGAATGGTTTGATCTATAGCAATGCATTATGTTTTATAATCTCATCACAGGTTTAATATTTTTGAATCTCAATCTGCATCGTACAATATTTCCCTCAGGAATTTAGTATGAGTAGAAGTATGAAGTCACATAAAATGGAAGCACTCAAGTAGTTCAAACGTTTGTAATATGTTTTACTGTGTTATGACAGTGTACAGCTAATTAACACTAACTTGTGTTCTAGGGTGATATTGGCCCTAGTGGTCCTCCAGGTCCGACTGGGGAGACTGGCTACGGACTTCCTGGTCCAAAGGTAACACTCAACATGAATCTCTATTCTGAAAAATAAACAATGTGTTTAACTTTTGTTGAACTCATGTTTTGTTGTCCTACACTTGAAGCCAGATTTTGACAAGTGCAAGCGTGTTGTCACAGCTGAACAGTCTAATTGACTGTAATGAGAGGCAGATCTTTCACCATGAAGACCGTTTCCCAGCATTCAGCATCAACAGAGAAGCTGTCAAAAAATATGCAAGGAAACACAAATCTGCTTACATCCTGTTATGCTGTCCTGGCTCCAACATTTGTTCAGAATCTCAGTTTATAAAATGCTACAGCTTGTTTTATAGTTTCAATACAGAAGCATGGAAAGCACATGTGTCCATTCACAGCCACATTCCACCTCAGATTCCTTTGAACACCCTTCTGTAAATCACTTTGTATCCTTTGCATGAATGAATTATTGACTTTTATGTACTCTCCGGTTGCAGGGCGACCGCGGCGATCGAGGGCCCGCAGGTCCATTCGGTCCCAAAGGAGACGGCTATCCCGGCCCCATGGTGAGGATCTGATTTAGATACCGAAATGGCCACCTGTCTGCTCATAAATCTGCATCCTCAGACCATCCATCTACACATGACATGCCATCTATCCATCTGTCTTTTGTCTTATTCCACCCATCAGCTACAGCCATATATCTATCACTGAGACATTTATTACCAAAAGTTACAGTAGTTGGTCCTTATATATCTCCTGAGCATATTTTCCATAATTAAGACCATGGCAAGGGAGACACGGTGGGGGAATCTGAAGATGAAGGAATCACTTTGAGGCCAGCAGACACACATGTGGTTACTGAGCAAGAGATGAAGAGGAACAGCTTGACATTTTGGGAAATATTCTTATTCATATGTTGCTTTTTTGCTGAGAGTTACACGAGAAGATCACGTGTTTATGCTAAATATGAAGATGAGATGAGCAAGCAAACACCACCACAAACCACACTGCAAAGACAACAGGTCACCTCTTTTTACAGGGCTCCATGAACCAGACTTTTCAGACTAGCAGCTTCCTGGAGTCTCCACCAGTTTCCCAACAAAATGTCAAACTATTCCTGTCATAGTTTCATCATCTCCATATCCTGTGTTGTTTAGGGCCCTCCGGGTCTGCCTGGACTTCCAGGAGAACCCGGCCTTGAGGGAGTGGGCTTCCCTGGACCAAAGGTGAGGACTTGGATCTGTTAGACCAAAACTGATGAGAAGATTTGCAGCAGTGTACTTTTGCTTATTTTGCTACTCATATGTCTATGAGCATATAAAAACATCCCATGGACATGTTAACAAGGTCAAGGGTCAAGGCTCAAACAGAAAAGGTCAACTGATGCAACAATCACAATCATCATTTTGACTGTATGAATGCAGGATTTACCATAAAGACATGAACTAGACTACATTATCTGCATTTACACTCATTTCAAGTTTTGACATCTACATAAATTAAATTTTTTTCCTCACTGATATTTGTATCATCTTAAAGGAGCGACCTCAGTTGACTCAGTTTTGATGAGGATTAGAAAGGTTTGAACGCAGTTCTATTCACACACAAAGTTGTGAAACCAGGCGATACAACACATAGATTGTTTGAATGTGCTATGCGAGGCCAGAATTAGGAGTGTGACATTTTGTGTTAGAATGAACCTCTGTGGTGTCGCCGAAGCAAATACCGCAAGATCAATTTCAAAGCTGTGTCTGAATCTGCATTGAAGATAAGTGAAAATATCTCCCCAGTAAAAGATTTGGTCATTTATTTGAGGAAACTAATTACAGGAAACAAGATTTTACTCAGCACAGAAGTTCATTTATGTGATGGATTGTAAATTGCTGTGCTCTAAGTGTTCATACATCTTCACTGTGTTTGCTTCCTTGCAGGGGGATATTGGTTTTCGAGGGCTGCCTGGTTTACCAGGACCTCCGGGCGAAGGCCTCCAAGGACCTCTGGTACTTCATAACCTTTTTCAGATCTTAAATGCCGCTGAACTAAAATGACTTCTAACTCATAAAAAAATTAGCGTTCTGATTCTGCAAACACAAGTCAAGGACAACAGTGTAATGTATTTACTTGTGCAGAAAGCCTTCTGTAATTTTATTTGACATACAACCAGATGGTCGTGGTTGAGTCATATTCTCAGAAGAAATTCGTCTCTGCTGTAGTCAGACAGCTCCAGATAGAAAAAAACAGTGCTTCATCTTGTGTGCTAACATGCTCACCACAGGGGCCTTATATTCAGAGGCTGCCAGTTCATTTGTTCAGGATATTTATCCCGATTTCCCCCCACAGCACTCTGACACATCGGTGCAGAGTGTGAATCTCCGCAGACATATGTGTCTGATGAGAAGCACTCGGTCTAACAGGCCTAATTGAAGCAACACGCAGCACCCACATGTCCTCAAATATCACATCCACATTCCCTGCAGGCTTCAGACCAGTGTTTCCACAGGTCCGAGCGCTGTCACACTCGTGCGACTGTGGGCGAGATTTAATTTAGAGCTCGACTACAGCTGACAATTGGGAGAAAATGAGAAAGCAGATCACGTTGGCGGACTTCAGCCCTCATCCATGTGTCAGAAATGTATGACTCAGGATCATAACGCAGGGATAATCCTCACCCTGAAAATGCCATTTCTTAGAAAACTGACATGAATTATTGGTTCCACATGTGTGATACACAGTGGATTAGTTTCTACATTACTGTTTGGTGTGCGGTGAAAATATACATATCCTTGTGTTATAACATGTCCTCTGTACTGCAGGGTAACACTGGGCGGCCTGGCCCTCCGGGGCCAACAGGGCCACAAGGACTAGGAATTCAAGGGCCTAAGGTAGATTATGATTTGTTGTCTTTCCTATAGAAATTCATGTATCTGAGACGTCTTTCACCTCCACATGCAAAGGAGTTAATTCATGTGTTTGATTCAGGGTGAACAGGGGCCACAGGGTGTGACAGGACCAAGGGGCCTCCCCGGAGAAGGCTTTCCTGGAGCTAAAGTAAGTCGCCATCTTGTCAGGGGCTTTTGAATGTGTCTTTGTGTGCATCACTTTCTAATTACTGACATTTTGCCTGGCGATGTGTGACAGGGTGACCGTGGCTCAGGAGGGGAGAGGGGCTCGAAGGGAATCAAAGGAGATCTGGGAGACCCTGGGACCCCGGGACAACCTGTGAGTAACACTAACGATGCTTTTACATATACTTTTATTGTGTACGGCTTTGTGATCTCTAGCCCTGATTTGTCTGGTAATGGAATTTAAAATGCATAGAAAACCAACCACTTTTAGAATAACATGACTATTTTTGTTTCTTTTTTTTGTCATTTCTATCTTAGGGTCGACCTGGTGTCAAAGGTGAAGCAGGCCTCACTGTGAGTCTTCTCTCTTTTTCATTTGCATTACATACAGGTACATTTACTCAAGACTGTATTTACTCAGGTACTTTATTTGAGTATTTCCATTCTGTGCAACTCAGGGGCCAAATATTGTGCTTTTTACTTCACTACATTTGTCAGTTTTAGTTATAGTTACTTTACATGTCACATTTTTTCATGCCCTTCCTGTCCAGTGAAAACCGTGTATCTCCAAATTTTAACGTGTTGAAGGATTAGCTGTAAAATAGAGCATACAGATAAATGCAGCAGTAATATTAATCTATAAACATCATTAGTAATAGTAAAACCCTTAGAGGTACCATTTTACTGCAGAATGAGTACTTTTACTTTTGATACTTGCTGATAATACTTACAAACTTAAGTAAGGGTTTGAATGCAGGACTTTCACTTGTAGTGCAGTATTTTTTTCTGCTCATATTTATTTATATGCTCACACTGTGTTGGTGTATTTATTTCAGAGAGAGGACATCATTCGAATGATCAAAGAGATCTGCGGTAAAGTATCTTGTGATCTTTGCAATATTTATTTCACTTCTCAGTATTTTCTTAGCAGCACAAACGTTTCAAGAGCAGATTCGGTTTCTCAATCTGAGCCACTGTGTCGTCTTATCTGTAAATCATTAGCTCAGATTCCACAGAGTGAACCTCGTCAAACTGACATTTCAGCCATGATCTCATACGTGTATTGATGTGATGTGGTTCCAGGATGTGGGATCAAGTGTAAGGAGAGGCCTATGGAGCTGGTGTTTGTCATCGACAGCTCCGAGAGCGTTGGCCCGGAGAACTATGAGATCATCAAGGACTTTGTGAACGCTCTCGTGGACCGAGTCACGGTGGGCCGTAACGCCACCAGGATCGGCCTCGTGCTCTACAGCCTAGAGGTGAAGCTGGTGTTCAACTTGGCCCGGTATAACACCAAACAGGACATCAAGCAGGCCATCAGGAACATCCCCTACATGGGAGAGGGCACCTACACCGGCACAGCCATCCGCAAAGCCACCCAGGAGGCCTTCTACAGCTCCCGCCTGGGGGTCAGCAAGGTGGCCATCGTGATTACCGACGGGCAGACGGACAAGCGAGAGCCGGTGAAGCTGGATATAGCCGTACGAGAAGCACACGCCGCCAACATAGAGATGTTCGCTCTGGGGATTGTGAACACCTCCGACCCGACGCAGGCCGAGTTCATGAGAGAGCTGAATCTGATCGCCTCCGACCCAGACGCAGAGCACATGTTCCTCATTGACGACTTCAACACTCTGCCAGGTTAGAACACTGACAAATTTACTTTTCATTTTATAAATTTCTTTTATGTGTTTATGTTAAAGAATAGATCATCATTGGATTTTTAAATGTTACAAATATCAATATGAGTATCGGCCTCAAAAATCCAATATGTGTCAGGTTTTGATTAAATACTTCTTCTAACAGTCTTCACCTAAATACATGAAAACTGTGATAAACTATTATCATGGGAATGTAGTTGTACAAGTTAACACCTTTGTATATATTAGGCCAAAAATATAACTACTTTAAATTACCACTTCACAAAGCAACCAAGTCAGTACAGTACGGCTGGAAAACCAACTTGCACAGACTTGAACCTTGCCTCTGAAAGTAATCCATCACACTAAACATTAAGTTTGGTCTCAACAAGTTTTTAAATTTCTGTTCATGTACAGATTAAACAAGTGAGATATCACTAACTAATCATTTCTGATTTCTTTATTTTGGACGGAGCCGGTCTGGCTGTTTCCCCCTGCCTCCAGTCCAAGCTCCATATTTAGCAAAAAGACATGAGAGTGCTATGGACTTTCTCTCTCAGCAAGAAAGCAAATTATTTCCATTCGCTTATTTAATAAGCAAATATCAGCAGGGACTACTTCTATTTGTTCTGTGCTTTGAAAAATGATTAGAAGTTACAGTAATCTATTTTCAGACAGTTAACTAAGATGCAAAACTCTGCTCTGGTCCTTCGTGATGGACCGACCGACAGCCATCCCCAGAGTGACGCTGCTGGCATTGCCAAGGCATCTCACAGTGGGCGTCTGTCTGCAGAGACAACACATGCATCCCCGGCTCTGACCTCCCCTTTGTCTTTCTGTCTCAGCTCTGGAATCCAAGCTGGTCAGCCAGTTCTGCGAGGACGAGAACGGAGCCCTGATATACAACAGAGTAACTAACGGCTACAACGGCTATGGAACCAACGGCAACAACGGGCACAGGAACGGCAACAACGGGAACTACGCCATCGGTGGCTATGGGTACAGACCTGTGAACGAACAGCACATACCAACCGGCACCAACACTGGGAGTGATGGAGGCCGGGTCGAGGCCACCCAGCATGGCAGCAAAGGATCCAGCTCAGTACATGTATGTGACATATGAGAGCAAATTCATGTGTATGTTATAAAAAGATCACGATAAAAAGTGCTGGTTTTGCCTCATTTAGGGAGGAGGAGGGCAGCACGTGTTCACTGACACAACAAACTGGGGGACTGAGCGCGGGGACACATTCACCCACCACACCTCAGACGTCCGACCTCCTACCAGAGAGGACTCCTCCTCATCTTCTTCTTCTACAAACATAACCACATCATCCTCAGGTGTATCCGTACACCATGGTTCCGCACCGAGGCCAGAGCTCCCCAGAGGTACAGACAGTCTATTCTGCTCCTACACTTTTATATATGCTGCATTTTTCTGAATTGCCTTTAATAGCCATTGCATGCAGACACAAGACTCCATTACACATCCATTCACAAAAACAGAGCAGTCATCCACAACAAACAGGTTGATAGTAATTACAGAGAGACACCATCAACAGAAGAAAATGAACAAGTGAAGCTATTTCCTGTAAAATGCACACGCACGCCTCAAGCAATAGAAATAAAATGAATCTCACCTCCAGGTTTCATTAAAATGACAGTATTCACATTATATTATAGGGTTTGTAAAGCTGTCCACATGAATGTCTTTAAATGCATCGTTCCTTCAATAGTGTAAATGAACTTGACTTTTTAAAAATAGCTAGATTTGTAGAGTTGATGCATCAGCAGTTTTTCTGTCAAAAATGAAGCAGTCACAGTCAATCACTTCTAAAGTGCTTTCTACTTCTTGACTATCTCAAGTGGGACTAATTTGCCATGAATTCTGGGTATATCAAGACTTAATTTTTTCAAACTATAGAACACGGCCGAAAGGAGCAACCGTGTCAAGCTGCTAAGCTCTGTTCACTCCAGCAGAAAATGTTTGTCTTGTGGAAGAATTTAACAGTTATAAGGACATTTTGCCGGGAAAATTCAATGAAGAGTGGATCAGTACTCGTGTTAACTCTTCAGTCAGGCTTGTTAATGAACCACAAATTATGGGTCATGTTTTCCTTTTTAAGTGCTAACTTGGACTGGAGTAATCTATGATCAAAAAATGCATCCACGTTTTATCTGAACACTGATATCTGATCAGATCTGCTGTGACGTCCCTGCATAGATAAATCTGAAGTGAGGCTCCAGTCCAGCGTGTTCAGAGCACATCTGGTCGAGGGGTCCCTGCTTTCTTTGAACATGACCTCTCACAGTGCAGGAGTGTAAGGCGGTGATGGCCCGGCTCCGGGGTTATGATAAGTGCTTTGTGATTGACAGGCTCAGTAATGAGGTCGTGTAGGTGAGGAGCAGCGAGGCCAATTATTTTTGATGTAGTGTGGCTGATTTTATAGAATCCGGCCTTATTTTAACATCAAGTGACATCTTTTCCTGCAGAGACTGTGCCGCTGGACCCCCGCTGTGGCTTGGTTCTGGACCAGGGCACATGTCGGGACTATAACATCCGCTGGTACTACGACAAGCAGGCCAACGCCTGCGCCCAGTTCTGGTACGGAGGCTGTAACGGCAACAAGAACCGCTTCGACACAGAGGAGGAGTGCAAGAGGACGTGTGTGATCGGCAGATCAACAGGTACACGCTCATGATTCATCCCTGCCATATTTATGCCATTTATGTCATTCACACCTCGCCCGTCAACCAGCAAAATCTGTCGTTTCCTTCCAATTTTTTCTGCAATTTCCTCAGCCGAAATGAGGCCATAACAATTTTATTGGCTCCAAATGTTTTAGAGTATTGACTTTCTCATCTGTTTTCGTTTGTGCAGGAGGCTGAGTGAACGCATCTGCTGTACATCTGCTGTAGATACTTCAAGGAGGGGCAGCTAAAACCAGCCATTTTTCAAAGGGTTATGTAAAGTTTCTGCATAATTCTCAGGCATATTCATGTACACTGATGTTCCCTATTACCATTACATTTCAGTTCCTGTTTTCGCGCCCCCTCCTGTAGCACTTATTGTAAAATTATCCTCCTCTAATCACAGTGAAAGAGAGCCAAGCTTTGATACATACCTCCATTGTTGTTTTTTATATATCGGCATCTAAGGCAGATACTCCATCTACTCAGGAATGCAGATGATCACTGCGTGTGTGTCCCTGATGATTCCCACACATGGGACATGATCATATTTTTCATACACAGTCTGCGAGTGTTTGCCCAACGTGACCACTAATAACTCTGGTGCCTTGTCAGTGTCAGAATCATAAAGCGCAGCAATCAATCAATGTGCCATAAAGACAGGTAGGTGTAGCTATTCATTTCTCCACTCAATCACTGTAAGGTTTATTAGAGCATAATCACAAGAGCCAGTAGCACACAGCAGAAGCTTCTCATCACTTATATCAATTAAATATTATCATAGTTTGTTTTGTTTTGAAATAAAAATGACTGATGCTCTGTAACTTCACAGGATAATTTTATGCATTTGAATGTGCTTTTTTTTTAAGGTTCTCTGAATGAAAATGTGAGGTTTTGTGTTTACATTGTTTTTCTTAATACTAACTGTCTACATTTGCTCAAGCAGTAATCTTTCAACATAACACTGATGGACAGACTCACATATACACACACTGCCCTCTACTGGGCAACATGAGCTCATGTCACTGATGTTGGTAGGACACAAGATACTATATGAGCAGAATTTGACTTCTGCTCCATCACTATGTTACGCAGCTGTACCGACTGTATGAATCCATACTGCACTGTTTATTACATGCTGAACATTTGATGTCAAATATTTTTAATAAACCTGATCTAAACTAATACAGTATGTGCAAAGGCATCGTATTCATGGTTAGGGACTGTATGAAAATTGGTCATCTGTTAAAATTCAACGCTGTGAGATTACTTTGTGACACCTAATTAGTTTAATTTAAAAAATGTATGAGGCCTTTAGTTATTAGAACCAATTATAAAAAAAAGTTGATAAACAGAGTAAATATGGATCTTTAAGTTCTTCGATTGAGCCAAACTGTAAAAACATGTCATTTATATATATTATTTTGCACATAAAACCAAATAGATTGAAAAGTAAATGTCCAATTAAGATGTTAAACATTTAAATCTGTTTTGCCTGTTGCATTTTGAAAGGAGCTGTACCAACTCAACACTGTTATTAACGTAATGTACTGCTTAAGATATTGGATGGGATTGTGTTGTCGAACGGCTCTAAGAAAGAGATGGTTTTGCTTTTTTATAAGTGCGACATAAGCCTCCGTCCCCAGCCCAGTAATTTTCCCACAGTCCCTAAAATGAACCCATATTTGCAAAACATATTTTAGAAGTTTATTGAGCTTTATTCATCTGCTGTGGCTTTAGGGAAACGGCAGAGCTTTCTTACGCAGAATCTGCTCTCTCTTCTGCTTAAATTACATGTTAGACACTCCTCGACAAGTGGCGTAGTCTGATCTATCTTTAGTGCTGCCCACGGGAGAAACGTTACCTAACTCTACACACTCCTCACACTTTATCAGGCCACAGAAATAAGACTCAACAATGTACGATCCTATTGATCCAGACACATCAGTAACGGCCTCCTTTAATTCCCGCATTCACGTTTTGTACTAAAATGCGTGGCTGTGAGCAAAGTGACACCATTTATCTTCAAGAAAACGCAGCGAGAAAATATTTTTAGCACTGAAATTATCTCAGTGATTGAGGCGTGTTTTATAAAGTTTAACTGCACTGTCACAGCACAGTCACAAAGACACACACACAAGCAAGCAGCTGGACAATAATACACCCCACAGGGCAGAAGGGAGACCCATGCTGATTGGTGGACAGCACAGTTTGTATGTGTGGCTCTCACCTGTTTCTGCTCACAGCTGCTGCACCCAAACCTGTCTGGTCCATTTTTAGCACAATGTTTTTCTGTCCTTCAGTCTCACTTGAAAAATTGACATGCTGTGATAAGACTTGAAGTTAGGAATTTAGCAAAAGTAAGGACATGAAGAAAAAGAAGCTTAAAACCCTAGAAATGATTACAAAGAATAGGACATTATAGAGTTGTTTGTGTATTTTCTCAGTAGTTTGTAAAACCTAGAGCTGATCAACAGAATCATTGTTCAAGAAAAAATATTTGCTGGTTCAGATATAAATGAAAGTATGACTGAGCTAAAGTCAAGAGACTATACTTCTGAGTGTGACAGCGTCTGCTCTAAATATCCTCCCCATCACACGTACAACTCGAGCTATTCGGGGCTTTGACAGCATTGTCTCCGCCGTTAGTCGGCCACATGACACTTTGGGAACTGAATCATGGTGGCATATCCCCAGCCCGAGCGGCCAGTTGCTTCTTTCAGTCTGTGACGGCAGCTGCTCGAGCCGAGGCCTGCGCTGCTCTGTGATTTGGCCCAGTCAGATTCCACCGGAGCTGAAGCAGGCAGGGGGCAGATGGAGCTATATTTAGAGTGGGGTGGGATTAAATTGCAGGGTCTTCACACTGGGAACTTTTTCAGTGCCCTGCCTTTTTGAGCCAGGACCGTCTGCCAAAAGGACCTGTGGCCGCCGTCTCCTTCCTCTCTCCACGGACCCCCTCGTTCACCCGTTGTTTCCCCTCCTGACACGCCATGGATCCCAACGCCATCAAGGAGGAGCTGCGCCTGTTTCAGAGCACCCTGCTCCAGGACGGGCTTAAGGAGCTGCTGAATGAGAACAAGTTTGTGGACTGCACCCTGAAGGTGGGCGACCGCAGCTTCCCCTGCCATCGGCTGATCTTGGCCGCCTGCAGTCCTTACTTCAGGGAGATCTTCTTCACAGAGGACGGGAAGGAGGTGGAGGACACCAAGGAGGTGACCCTGGACGATGTCAACCCTTCCATCCTGGACATGATCATCCAGTACCTCTACTCGGCCGAGATTGACCTCACCGATGACAACGTACAGGATATAATTGCTGTGGCAAACAGATTCCAGATCCCCTCTGTCTTCACCGTCTGCGTCAACTACCTTCAGAAGAAGCTGTCCCTGGGCAACTGCATGGCAATTTTCAGGATGGGCCTGGTGCTCAACTGTCCCAGGCTCGCTGTGGCTGCGCGCAACTACATTGCCGACCGCTTCGAGCTCCTCTACAAGGACGAGGAGTTCCTGAAGCTCGCAGCCCACGAACTGTTTGCCGTCATCGGTGGCGACTCGCTGAACGTGGGGAAGGAGGAGCTGGTGTTTGAGGCGGTCATGGCCTGGGTCCGCCATGACAAGGAGCGCACCAAGGTTCTGAAGGATGCTTTCAACTGCATCCGCTTCCGCCTGCTGCCAGAGAAGTACTTCAAAGACAAAGTGGAGACCAACGAGATCATCAAGGCCGACCCAGAGCTCCAGAAGAATATCCAGGTCATCAGGGATGCCTTCAAGGGGAAGCTTCCAGAGAAACCCAAGAAGAAGGAGGGGGAGGAGGGGGCTGGTGCGGAAGGTGAGGAGGAGGACAACCCATTCCCCGGCTTTCTGAATGACAACCGCAGACACGGCATGTACACACGTGAGTTCATCCTGATGATCAACGATACGGCGGCGGTGGCGTATGATGTCAGTGAAAACGAGTGCTTCCTGGCGGCCATGTCGGAGCAGGTGCCACGTAACCACGTCAGCCTGGTGTCACAGAGGAACCAGCTCTACATCATCGGAGGACTGTTTGTGGACGAGGAAAACAAGGATGTACCCCTGCAATGCTATGTCTACTTGGTAACCAGATTTTTCTTTCATTTGATACTGTTGTTTTTTTTTTTCTCAAATACTTTACACAATTAATTATTTAAAGAAATTAATCTCAGTAGCTTTCACATTTATGGGACAGACATGAGACTGGTGTCAATCTAGTCTTAATAAAACAGTGTTTGTAGTATCTTAAAAATCTGTCAGTATTCATGAAATATTGAACACAAACTAGTATTTTATCTCATCTAAACCTCTCTTTGTACTTCATTTCAATTCCTTAATGAAGCTCAAACCACACAAAGAAAGAGAGAAAATGGAACAGAAATTCAAATAATTTTTCAGTAACCACAAGAATGACTGGGCTACAATTTTTCCTAAATCCTTCCACTATCAATGGATGGATTATGTTTCCCATGTTGCCCATCAGGCCTAAACGACACAGACACTAAAGGAAGTCATACAGGCTTTAAATACCTATTTTATACGCTATAATCAATATTTGGATACCATACAGTATTATGATTCACTCTCTTCTTCACGAGGAGATAAAAACACAGGGCTAATGGGTGCTAAGAGGGTGCTCTCTGTGTTTTAATGCGCTTCTTTCTTCACAGTTGGATCCACTCACATCCGACTGGGTCGCCCTGCCGCCCATGCCTTCTCCAAGATGCCTCTTCAACATCGGCGAGAGCGAGAACCTGCTGTTCGCCGTGGCTGGAAAAGACCTCCAGACCAACGAGTCGCTGGATACTGTGATGTGCTACGATGTTGAGTTAGTGGGATTATTCACCTCTTTTTTTTTTTTTTTGTTTGTTTGTTAATTTCCCACCCATCTCTCACCTTTTCTACCATTTTCAGGCGATAATTAACTTCAGGAAATTAACAAAACTGCTTCCTTTTAGATGAGTAAAATGTGGTGTTCTAGTATAATTTATCATGTTTTTGATGTGATCTCACCTTCTTAATTGGCTCTGATTGTTCCTTCAGTAATTACAGAGCTGCTTTTTTCTGGGATTTATAGTCAGAACATTTAAGTTATTCACGCTTATCACACACCAACATCGATTTGGCTCGACCACATGGGAAATCACACATGGAGCAAATTCGGGGGAAGAAAATGACTTTTATTAATCGTTAGAATTGAAACTATTGCTTCAATTATTAACTCAACAGGAAAATGAGGTGGAGTGAGACCAAAAAGCTTCCTCTGAAGATCCACGGCCACGCTGTCGTCTCCCACAAAGGACTCGTCTACTGCATTGGAGGAAAGACAGATGACAAGTGAGTCAATGAGTGTGTGTGTGTGTGTGACCTTACACTGTGAGCTGCAGCTGCTTGTGGTCTATCATTCTGCCAGACTGCAGGGCTGCACGCTTCCTCATACACAACAATTACACTGCTACAGTCCTGCACCGTCTAATATGTTAGAATAATGGAAGATACTGATCTGTACATCTCTTCTTGAATGATACAGTGATAGTAAAGCTTATTTTCTCTGCCCAAGCGCGAACCTCTGAACATAACATGTGCTGTAATCTTAACTGTGTTCGCAGTGCACGCACGGATACACAGACAAAAAAGTCCTCACACCTCAGGATTCAATACTGTATCTACTTGTGAGCTAATCAATCAGTTCAGTGTTTTCAGCTGTTGGTGCAAGACTCTGCTAATCAAGAGGAAACAGGTGCTTCTCTCACACCGAATCTCAGTCACTGGTCTCAGAAAAGAAGGTGTGAAAGCCTTCATCAGAGATTGTAAAGGACGTGGCATGCAATTAACAGCCAGCGGGAAATTAATTAAACATGCAAGACAAAGAGAAGATCCACAAGGCCAAATAAATGAATCCCCAAAAAACATGAAGAAAAAAGGGGAAAAAAAACAAACAAGAAAAAACATATACTATACTATGTACTGTATATACTCACTTATATAGAGGAAGCAGATACAGAAGAAAGAACAGAGATGTTGTTATTTAGTGTAAAATATGTACATGCAGTTAAATAGAAACATGCATACATCAATAATTAAATCTTCACTTTCACCCAGAATGATTACATGATTTGCACATGTGTGAGATGATGGAGTTTTAAAATATCCTTATCTGCCACCTAAATCACCTCCATATCGTGTATTTTAAACCAACAACATTCACTATTGTTACTGCTGGATGATTTAATCCTGTCCCATTTTATATGTGTTGTCAGAAATTGGACATAATGCCAAACTGTATCTGAAGTTGGGAGAAAGACTTGTTCACAATTTATTAAAAGTGAGCAGGCCTTGCCAACTAAAGCCAATCTAGCAGGAATAACATCTAAAATTAAAAGATTACAGTATAGTAAAAGGTATGATCAATTAAAACTCAATACAGTTGTCCTTAAGTTGTCATTCAATTTCCTTTTTTCCCTATTTCATTATTGTGTTTATTTTATTCTAATTTCTTTCATTTCAATTCGCTATTTTCTCATTTATTGTATTTTTTCCTGTAATATTGTCATATATTAAGTTTCCTTCACTTTTTTTGTTTGGCCATGTGGAGCTTTTCCCAACAGGTGTAAGTATTTTCCTGCTGATTGGTGATTGGACTCATGCTTCATGCTGAAACACACTGTCAGTCCAATTAGCACAAATGATTAAGCCATGAGGTGACATTTTCATCATCATTTACTGGAAAGTCTCCTTTTAGTCTTAATAATCTTGGGGCGGAAACACACTTTGATAATCATACTCACAAACATCTTTTGACTCTAAAAATCCTCCCCTCATGTCCACAGCAAAGCCCTCAACAAGATGTTTGCATACAACCACAAGCAGTCAGAGTGGAGGGAGATGGCGGCCATGAAAACGGCCAGATCCATGTTCGGGGCTGTCGTCCACAACGGCAAGATCGTGGTGGCCGGCGGAGTCAACGAGGAGGGACTCACTGCTACATGTGAAGCCTATGACTTTGCAACAAACAAGTATGATTGTGTTTTTGGAGCTTTTTTTCCCCCCCACATTTAAACATTAATCTCAGAACTACACATACACTATACATAATATCAATATATAAGACAGTATGAAATAAATATATGAATAAACTGTGGAAAATATATAAGATCAATAATTAAGATAATTCAAGAAATTATCAAAACTTTTTTATTAGTCCCTTTTTAAACCTTTTTTAAATCTGTTTTTCCCAATGACAAATTCAATTCGTATTACATTTTATTAAACGATGTCACTTTTCATAACATCACATACCTACCTGGCGAATTTTTGTTGCAGTTGACCTTTGACCCTAAATGCAACCTTATACAAAAAACTCTTTTCACTATGAGTTTTAATAATTTCTTTTTATTTCACAACTCTCCACATAAGCTACATCTCAGTTATCTCAACCTCTGAAACAGAAATTTGTCACAAGCTGCAAAAGGCATCTAAAATGAACGCTCCATCTTAGACTTGACCTTCTCCTGATGTTGCTTCTCCTCAGGTGGGAGCCCTTCACAGAGTTTCCCCAGGAGAGGAGCTCTGTCAACCTGTTGAGCAACGGCGGCTGCCTGTACGCCGTGGGCGGCTTCACGATGGTTCAGATGGAGAACAAGGAGGTGGCTCCCACAGAGGTCACCGACGTCTGGCAGTAAGTCCTCTCAAATTATGGGATTGAGATTTACATGTTTTTCTTGCACGATCTGACTCTCCACTCTGTCTTGTTAGGTATGAGGACGATAAGAAGCAGTGGAGTGGCATGCTGAGGGAGATGCGTTACGCCGCCGGCTCCTCCTGTGTGTCCATGCTCCTCAATGCTGCCAGGATGCCCAAACTGTAGACCCCCCCCTCCCTAACTACACCTTCTGACACCCCCCTCCTCCTCCAGCAAGCTGCCTCCGAGGCGTCTCATCCTCTGCATTCGGATTTCTGTGTGTCGAGTTGATCTTTGACATTAATTTTTCTCTCAACTCAGACGATTTTTATCTGTACTATAAACGCTCGGTTCTGCTGCCTCTTCAAAGACTGCACCATCCCAACAGTATTAAAAAAAAAAGAAGCCACAATTTAGATTGATCTTTAAAGCTCTGTTTACATCATTTCTAGCTCTTCTTTTTGTAAAATAAACATTTGTAAACTTCTGCTCCTTTTACTGTTTTTCGATGTCGTGTGATCAGCAGAGAAGTGACATTACAGAGATCACGTCAACGCGTCGAGGGCAGCCGAGGGAGGAAAGATGTATATTTGTAGCTTCTTTGTTCTTTGGGGTAAACAAGGAAGTGGAAGTGGGTTAATAGCAGGTGAAGTCTTGACATTTAAACGCAGCATAATGATCTTCAAACACATGTTGCACATTGATTCGCGCGTCAACCTGACTGCAGGATACTACACCGCGAGTTCAAGAGCCGGAAACAACAAACACGACTGGAGGTGCAACCGTGCTCTTTACCCTCACACTGAATGAAACACAGTCACACTGAATCACAAGTGTTTATGCGCTTACATTAGCAGGATAATTAAACAGGAGATGGAGGATTTTGCACGACATTTAAATCAGTAATTTAAATGGTTTGTATCTGTGTACTTCAGCTGTAAAGCAGACAAAAATTACACTCCCTTAAAATTAATGATTAGAATAATATTCAACAAATGATTAGGGTTAAGAAAGAGCAGCAACCAATTACTTTAGGTAATGAAATATAGTCAGAATTTCTACTTCCTTGTGTGACTGTGACCAACTTGTGTTTCATTATATGACCCTGTGTTGCAAAATGATGAATAAATGAACCTTGAAATGGTTTATGATGGAACTGGATCTAGAAAAAGGAACATTTTCAAAAAATAATTGATAAAAAAAAAAAAATTTAATTTCAAATGTGCTCTTGAAAACATTCGGATTGTTGAGTAAATTGTGTTTGAACCACAGTTGCTGGTTGACATCGTGGAGCATTTAGCAGGTAGAGAACCAGATATTTCCCCCAGGAGGTGGTGGAGACCAAAATAGAGCTAAAAGGAGACGTTATTTGAGGTGAACAGAAACATGACTCCAAACCAAATGGCAAAGTGTTCTGCATCTGCTGCATATGTTAACACACCTGCTCGTTAACAATGAATGCAATTAGCCGTCATTCACATTTGCACAAGAGACACATGCTGTTACTGATTAATGCTAATTAAAGGCAATTCATATCTGCCACTGTGAACCACTAAAGCATGTTTGCAGGATTCACAGGTATCTCACACAACATGCACACAGGTTTACTGAGTTTTCAGCGGAAGATATATAGAATTAACAAGTATTGATTTAAAGGTTTGGCTTATTACAGGTTATAGTTTTGGCAGCTGTTGAAAACTAGAAATCATTTGGACGCTTTGATTGTTTGATGGTAAGAAATAACATATTAGGTAAGAGCTCTTCATTAAGTGTTCATTTCCCGCAATTTGCTAAACTTCCTCAATGCTTTCAATGAAACCAAGGTCTGTGTCTGTGCCAAATTTAGCTCTGCAGTGTCACTCCGAGGTAATCACGTGCCTGTTTGAAGAAATAACAAAGACCTCAACAGAAACTCCTGAGTTTATTCTCCTGAACAAAAGCTACACCGGAGAGTCGAATTGATCAAGAGGGAGTCAATGTGTTGCTTTGTCTCTTCTCCAACAACTCACCCCGAAACATGATCCGTGTAAATAAAGCGACCGCTGAGCTTTATCGGCTCAAGTATGACACCAGGAAGTTAGCACACATGACTGAAGGTGAAGCACACAACAGTGGGCTTTCAAACAGAAATATGTTGGAGTTTCCCCCTGGGTGTGGAAGACTGGAAGGGAAGAGGAAAGAGGAGGGGGAGGAGGAGGAGGAGGAGGAGGGGTGACGAAGGAATGGATGTGAAAACAGAGATGAGACGCTGAATGCTTGGAGGATTCACTGATGAGGACACTGAAGCTAAAAGTGAGTAGAAACATGTTTTTTTTTTTACTTTTATGACCCAAATGCATTTGGATAGAGTTTGCATTTTTACACAAAACTCCAAATATAATCATTTTATTCTCAGTTATGAAACTTATGAAATCTGACTGTACATGCAATGTGTAAATGACACCTGGCACGTCTCCTCACGTCCATAACGAGAGCAGATTGAACTGACAGCATTACAGGGAGCTGCCATGAAGCCGGGATGCCATAGGCGCTGTCATATCCTGAGAGGCTTTCAGAAACCAGACTGTTGACGAGGAGAGAAGAAGATTCTGTTTGCTGCTTTCTCACTCGCTTTTGCTTGATTGTTTGTTTCCTTCCTAGTCTGCTCGCCTCTGGCTTTCTTTCCCTGCTCTCTCCATCCGTCCTCAGGCAGTAATTGCCAAAGACATGGATGTGACAGCTGGGGGAAAAGGGAATGATGATTTGCTTGTAGCCTGTTTTAACAACATATACTGTATATGTATTCACTCACACTGGGAATTAAAGAACTCACAGGAATGAATTATTCACAGAATACAAAAAAGGCACAAAGTCAGCATTTTTGAAAATATTAAAGCTGCACTGATCAAATGATTTACACTTAACAATGAATCAAATGTGATGTGAAAGGTGTCATTTGTACAGAGAATTACCACTTGTAGATTATAAACTCCTTGGTTCATGATAAACCTTTCAGATTTTATTCTCACACTCTGCAGGACTCAGCCATGGTCAGCATCCTCGACCACAGAGACGACCGCAACTGCACCAACATGGACGTACTGATGAAACGCTATTACCTGTCAGTGTGCTACGCCATCATCTTCATCGTGGGCCTGGTGGGCAACACAACCTCCATTGGCATTTACCTGACCAAGCTGCGTCCCTGGAAGAGCAGCAGCATCATCATGGTCAACCTGGCGCTGACCGACCTCCTCTACGTGCTCAGCATGCCCTTCCTGGTCTACTACTACAGCAACGAGGATTCGTGGACGCTCGGCGACTTCATGTGCCGCTTTGTGCGCTTTGGCTTCCATTTTAACCTGTACGGGAGCATCCTCTTCCTGACGTGTCTTGCAGTTTTCCGCTACGTGGTGGTGATCAAACCTTTGCTGGCCGCGCAGGTGGAGCAGAAGTTTTGGGGTGTAGTTGCGTGCGTGGTCGTCTGGATCATCGCCGCCGCCGAAATCACGCCCATGTTGACGATGATATCGCTCGATGAGCACAACAACAAGACCTACTGTTTGGACTTTGCCAGCACCATACCCGTCAATGACGTGTGGTGGTACAGCTGGATGCTCACTGCACTCGGATTCCTGCTCCCCCTGGTGGTGGTATTCATGTGTTACATTGGTATCGTGAAAGAATTAGCGAAGGGGCCGTACACAACCAGTCCGTGTCGGATGCACGCGCGGCGCATGACCGTGCTGATCCTGGTGGCGTTTGTGATATGTTTCCTGCCGTATCACATCTTGCGCGTGATGCGGCTAGAAACTCGAAGGGTGCAAGAGACGCCGTGCATGGTGGAGCGAATCGTGCACGCAGCATATATTATCTCTAGACCTCTGGCTGGATTCAACACTTTTTTTAACCTGGCCTTGTACACTTTTTCAGGTGATAAGTTCAGAAGGGCCTTCCTCGATACTTTTAACTGGGGACGCTGGCTGACCAAGGCCAGGTCGCTGCTCCACCTGGCCATCATCAGCGACGCAGGCAGCAACATACCTGCCGCGTGACTGACGACTGTCCAGGCTTTCTTTCTTTAATCTCTCTTTGACTCACACTGTGGACATACTGTAAAAGCTGGGAAAGCTGCACAATCGCTGTGGTTTCGTCACCTTCCAGAGACAATAAATACTTTAGGTTTGTCTTGCAGAAACTGTGCCAACACCTGGAATGTAAATATAAATGACTAAAGATTAAAGACGTAAGAAATGCATGTTAACTTAGACCTCTGTCCACACCTTGTCTTTCTCTGGCTGGAAATCACGTGGGTTTAATTTACCTGACAAACAGTGTAATTGATTCTTTTGTTTGCAGCCACAAAAATAGTTAGAGAAGGTTTCAGTTTGTAGTTGTAAAACCTGGAAGTGAGTTTGCATTTCTGAGCTTTCCTGTAAGATTGCTCAATGTTTCAACTAATACTTGACATGACACATGTATAAATGTGAGTTTGAAGCTGTTTCACTGATTGAATTAAACAGAAATGGATTTTATTGGTTTAGGACAGCACTATTTTTTTCCACATAATTAACAAGCTGAAGTTAAAGTTGAGCGTTGACGTTAATTTGTCTTCTTCAAAAAATCGGTGTCATCTTGCTACCTATCATAATTCTGTATTTGTTTCTAAGTTATATTTTGAATGCAATGGTGAGTGATAAATTAAAACTTGTGGTGTTGTTCACTGATAAAAGACCATATGGGTCTTGGATAGGGCCTGGGATAATTTATTTTTTTCAACTTGTTTCCTGAGAGAGGTTACTTTTTTTGAATTTATCATTTAACACTTTTTTTTTTTTTTGCATTTCCATCATCACGGTTTGCTGCATTTGTCTCCCCAACAGTGTGATAAAATGATTTTACAGCCCAACAACACCTCCTGCAGCTACTGATCTGTGAAAGACTCTGAGGTTGTATCTAAGCACTCAGCTGAGCTCTCTGTGCAGATGCATTCACCTTCCCCATGAGCTAACAAGGCAAAGCGGCGCATTCCTCATTTTGAGAGCGATGACGACAAACGAACCAAAAGCATGGTTATTACTATATAACACAAAACTTGTTTCAATACTAAGAAGGAATATTTGAGAACACCAAACATCTGCTTATCTAACATCCCGGAACAAATTCTACCCATCAACAGTGACACATCCTCTATAGATAAAGGAAGCTGTTCCACTATTTGTCCATCACCTGCTGCAAACTGCTCCCACCCTGGACACCGTGTCATTCTGCTGTTCAAAAGTATTCGCAAGCTGTGGACATAACAAACATGAGGTGGAATTAAGGCAACATTTGAAGGTGTCACTGTGTGCATATGTGCGCAGAAGTGAAATCCTGTGTCATTATCACGGGCTTATATAATTCTAATCTTCCTGTTACATGCTGTGCAAGTAGAATAGAGGCTGCAGCTGGGGATGGAAGGGCTATTTTGGTCCGTGGACATAGCCATTTCCTTTTCTGCCTCCTGACTGATCTCCTCCTCATCCTCATTTTCCTTCTCATGAACAAAAACGTCTGCGCGGAGTGTTCGGGAAGTGCTTATTACAGCCACAGGATATTAATATAAAGCAATCATTCTTGCACCTAACATCTCGAACGCCTGTTGTCTGTAGAAATGCGTTGAAATAGATTGTTTTTCTGCCCGAGCGCAAATGGAACGTCAGTCGAGCTGAGTACTGTATGTTTGTCAGATTATGGAGGAAAAAGCATTCAGCAAGCCGCTGGGTTTCTTCCATTTTCTGCGTCATGGTCAATTGAACTTTAAATGATCAATTTGGAAGCGAAGAGCCTGTGATCAATGAGCTAATGGTGGAAATACCAATGTTCTCTCTTTGTGATGTAAGAACGCTGAAACTGGCTCTGACAGCTTGTCTTTCAGGCCTGCAGCTCTCCACTCTCCTCCTTGAGAAAAAAAAAAAGCCTCATCAGTGTGCGTCAGTGTGTCTGTACGTGCGTGGATATGGAAGAAGTTGGCACACCGCAGGAAGATTTCAAATTTTTATGGTGAGAACATGCTGTGAAAAAGGAGCAAGGCAAAACACGTTCTTGTACACATGCATACCAGAGAGAGTCCATCAGGGACAAATTCACATCACTGGATGCTGCA
Source organism: Holacanthus passer (assembly GCA_025331565.1). Classification (NCBI taxonomy): domain Eukaryota; kingdom Metazoa; phylum Chordata; class Actinopteri; family Pomacanthidae; genus Holacanthus; species Holacanthus passer. The sequence continues at coordinate 469,271 of JAFREQ010000172.1, read as the reverse complement.
TATTTTTATTGAACACATTTCCTGCGAGAAATTGCCTTGATTGTTTCTGTATATTGCAGCTTAATCAGTCAGAAAGAAAAAAAAAAACACACTGCAGACTACTGCCAAGTTTGTGCTTTGATATTCTTATGAAGCCAAACACCACAGAGTAACTACAAGATTTCACTGATCAACACGGCGCTAGATCACAAACATGACACAGAGGATCCTTCGATTCATTCACCATTTTTAAAATAGACTAAAACTGGCCCTCCTCGTGAAGCACGTTATTTTTTTTTTCAGTTCTAGTAATTGTTAGCGAATTTTAGGAAACATCTTCACCGCTTTGAGAACGTTCAAAGCCCTCGCTATCGCATAAATACATACAAGTCACAACTGCAGTGCCAAAAATAGCCATAAGAAAAAAAAACATAAATACAAAATGTTTATGTTGCCATGACAATTACATCCATCATAAATATTAAGACACCATTCGGCGGTCCGACAAAGCGCTATGAGGCTATGAGGGTTTGAGGTTTTGGCAGATTCACAGCAGAGAGACGGAGGGAGACGGAGGGAGGAGAGTAAAGCACGATGAATCAAACAGCGATCAGTCAGTGCATTGGTGTTCCTCCTCACCACCGCACCACCTGGCTGCTGTAGTCCTCTGTAGTGGCTACCTCCTCTAGCACCTTGGCCTCCTCCTCTTCCTCCTCCCCTCCTCCTCCTCCTCCTAGTCTCCACAGCTGAGCCAGATAGGTCCTGTGCAGCCGCTGCCTCTGCTGCCTCTCCTGCCACCTCCTCAGACGCTCCTCCTGGTGCTGCTTCTGACGGTTGTACTGGTAGCGCCGCAGGAACAGCTCCTTGGCGTACTCGTACAGCTCCACGTCGAGGGCGTTGAGCCCCTCGATGCGCCACCGCACCTTCTCGCTGATCCCGACGCTGGCGGCGCGCGTGCTGTTGATCTGCGTGAAGGCCCGGATGAAGCGCAGGCCAAACGTCCGCTCGAACAGGTACTGCGTCTTGCGCTGGAACTCCGTCAGGCCGTAGAAAGCCATGTTGCGCAGGTTGGCCTTGGCGCTGGCGAGCAGCACGCGGCCTCGCTCCAGCTCGCTGACGGAGGACATGTTGTAGCAGCCCACCAGGCTGAGGTCGGCCAGCATGCGGACCTGGCGGTTGTTGGCGAGGTTAGAGGGGCAGTTCATGAAGTCTGCCAGGGGCACACCCGTCCAGTCTTCGCCGCTGTAGCAGGCGGGGAGCTCGTCCTGAGTGGGCGGGCGGCCGTCGCACATGTGGAGGGCGGTTTTCCAAGTGGCGCCACGCTGCACGTGCTTCCACTCACTGAGGTAGCGTGACACGGGGTCGCGGAGCATCGTGATGTAGTAGAAATTCCTGCAGAGACACATAAGAACATGCTTAGATTGTTGCCTTTCGGTGACTTAAAGGAATTGTTCAACATTCTGAGAAGCAAAGTTACCGCAATTATCATGTCTGTACGCTAAATATGAAGCTACAGTCAAGAGACACCAGCTTAGACTAAAGTTCACTAATTAACACATATCATCACCTCAGTGGTTTCAAAACACGTCTCCAAAGGCCTGTTGAAAAATAGCCAGATTGGTAATACTGGCACATAAATGAAACATTTCCTATGTGCAAAAAGCAAAGTGTAAAACTTAGGCTGGACTATTTCTTGGCCAGACACTGTGACATTTTTATACTTACACTGGCTATAGCTTCACATTTAGTGAGGGTGGAATTGATCTTCTCATTTATCTCTTGACAAGAAAGCAAACACGCGCATTTCCCAAAATATCGAATTATTCCTTCAAACCGCATTTTCCTTTCAACCTCTGAGATTGAGTGCTCCCTCGAGTTCCCTCTCCTGCAGCAACACACTTGCCAACTTATCACTTTCTGTGATTCACTTTGGTTTGGTCGTCGATGTCAGGACAGCGGGTAACTCTGTCTATGAAAATGGCTTTCATCTCACTGTTTATTATTGCTTTGCCTTTGCATAGATAATACGAATTTGATTTCAGTCAAATAGCCTCTGCATTCTTAAACTGAATTGCAACAGCAGACAGTATTAAGTCGAGATGGTACCTGTGTGTGCAGGGAACGATACAGAGGTTGAAGAAACTGTCTGGCAAAACACCATGAGCCACATTTTCAACACAGTGAAGGAGGATGAAACTATACATCATATTTCTCATATCCTGCTGCAGATAAAAAAGAAATATGGGCAGGAAGAAATACCACAGCGCTGGGAGTATATACAGAGCACTGAAAGTGTGATTAGGGTTTAAATGAAAAACATCATCAGGTGCGTCTGACGGTGTTAGAGAATAATGACATAGAAAGCAATGCAAACTAAGCATGTATTGCATTTAATATCCTGCAGATGTGAAATGATTTTTGTTTTTGTCGCACCAATTTGCTCCTTGCCAACCTCTAATGAGTTTTTTTTCCGTCGGCGGCACCTTTCGTGTTTCTGGATCGCTCTGATCTGCCACGAGCGGGGAAAAAAAAAAAAAAAAAAAAATTGCTGTAACCCAGCCGCACGAAAAGCTTTCAACTGACAAACACAGCTTTCCACTCTTATCTATTGAGTTCAGAGATGACCGGCATAACAGCGAGGTGACTTGAGGAGTCAGCGGCAGGAGAATTTCGGCCGTTTTCAAAAAAGTTTTTCAAAGGGAAGACAACATAGATAAAAGGGAAATTGAAAACGTTCATCTTGCGCGCAAAGATCAGCGTGACCTCACAGTGTCAGAGAGAGAAACCAAATAGAAAGTCCAAATAAAAAGCAGAACATTTTATTTCTTTCATTCCTCAGGGCTGCAGGTTAGCGTCTGGGAACTTTCATTCAACGGCTAAATAAAGAATTCAGATTCAAGGACTTTTTACTGCAATGTTGCTCTGGAAAATTCTCTTTTCAACCCCATTACAAGAGTGGTCAGTTTTTGATACGTGCATTCCTTCTTCCCCACAGTCTTATAACTTGTTGGTGCTTTATTTCTTGGACTGCCTGTTGCCCTGCTGGACGACAGCAGCGTTTTCCATTTGATTTCCTCTCCTCGTGAGTAAGTCTCTGGGGACTGGATTTGGCCGAGAAGAGCCCAGGCCGCTGTGAAGAGCTGGATGGGCTCCCAAAATCAGGTCCCTTATGGTTTGTGGTTTTTCTTTGTGTACGATATATACACAGTCAGTACCTGAGTGTGGGTTTGAGTGTGTGATTATGTGAGCACACACTGGCACATTTCACCTGGCGAAATACTAAATCTGATTATATTTAACAGGTAACATTATATTAAGGCCTCTTTTGCTGCAACACAGTGAAAAGCTGGTATATTATTACACCTTATGTTCCACTTTTTGCTTTCTCCACCTGGTGTAAATGTGCAGGTGATCATTCGTTTGGTTGTGTGTGTCCATGTTTGAATCTGTCTTCAGCTAATCTCACCTACTACTGGACCCATCAGCCTAATAACTCTTCACATTTATGACTCTATGTTTAACCTCTCATGGTTGTGGTGATTCACAGTTTTCAAAAATCTATTTTATTGACTGCTCTGTTTTAAACCACCATTGACTTATGACTCTTCACTCGTCTTAATGGGCACACACAACACCTGCTTCACCCACATGCCCCCAGACACACCTGGTGGAGATCTGCACTCTTATAGTTTTTCTTTTTCTTTTTTTTTTGGACCTTGGAAAAAACAGTAATTAAATAATGTGTCAACAAAAGCAATGTAAAGGAATAAACTGTACTATCAATGATAGTAGATAGTAAATAATAATAAAATTTGTCCAATATCTGCAAAGAAAATAAGACTATAAAGAATTTAAACTGATATCCTATTAATTAGAACATACATTTTCACAATGTGTGCCACAGTTTATGGCAAACAAATGACATTTTATGAATATTTCAGCCACTGTCAATGTTTGAACCAAGAGCTACTGAATGTGATTCTAACATTAATCTCCGGTTTTACGTATAATGGAATTTGCATTTATGTCCAAAGTGACATCTATATATAAAAAAAGCTTTCAGTGTTGTTGTTACAGCTGGATTAACTGTGGAAGATTAAACGTTCACATCACCATGGACGGAAAACTTCATCATATTAATAATGATTCAAACTACAAACAGCAGTCGACATGTTTCATCTAACTACGCTGATTAGCAGAACAATTGGCAACGTGTGATACTGAACTTGCATCATATTATGGTCTAACTTTATGTGACACATTTACTGCAGTTCTGCTCTCGGTTGTGATGCAGAATAAAGGAGCGATTTGTTGGAGCAAATGAAAAAAATAAAGGAGTCTTTGTTCGAGATAATGTTCAATCGCATCTATTCAGTTCCTGAAACCAGCGACATAATTGATTATTATGAGAAAATAAAGTCCTGATATAGAGATATGAATGTGGGAAGGCTAAAAAAAACGAGAAAACAATATTACCTAATAATTTTCATACAGTCCCTAATATTTCATTCGAGAACATGCAGTTCCCTCACCGTCCAGCAGTTGTCCCCAGTGTGTTGCCACGCTGCCAAGTTGCACTTTTGAGTCCAGTGTTAGTTCAATTTTGCTCTTTGTTTTTTGTTATATCTCAAAAATTAGTGATTTTTAAAATTTTTATTACAAAGGATCGATTCATACATATATATAAACATACATATATTATAAATGCAGTATAAAGGAGAAAATTAAGAGTCAGCCTTGGACTGAATGATTATATCATTTATGCATGGGTGATATATGACTATGCTTGTGACTTTTTTTAATTTCATGACACAAACATGATACATGCTGGTAAATTGCATTGATCACCATCCATTAGGTCCCATCATCGTAAATCTGCTGTGTGTGTGTGTGTGTGTGTGAGCTTTTACAACGAGAGCATCTGCACAGCTGTAATTGTTTCACATCCACTACTAAACTGAGAAATCTGATTGATTGAGAGAGACGCTGTGTTACTGAGCAAAGAGTGCACGGCCAAACAGCCTTAAAAGGTCCACAATTTAGCAATTATTGCCAGATGGCAGATATCAGTCAGCTGTGATATATACTTAAGTGAGTGCCGTGATGATATCATGGCAGAACACACCCGCAGACGAACACACCACCCAGAGATAATGACCGTCCACAGTGGAAGATAAGTGAATTACCCTGCCATCTTCGCCAGGTTGAACGGACACCGCTAGATGGATGGACACACACGAGCGCCTCACAAAGCGGCCTTTGTTGTACTTCCAGGAAAAGAGCTCAGTCTTTTCTTTTCCTCCTCCTGTGCCTATCATCTATCTGTACAGCTAACCGCGAGACAGCCGGATCGATAAATGTCCATGCAACCCCGCCTTTCTGCGTCTGCGCTTTCATCTTGACCTATTGACAAAGAGCAGCAAATGTCAAAGCTCTCCTCTTACTCATGTGAGGGACAGAGGCAGGGTCAGATTATGAAGGTCAAGAATAATTACTCGCTGGAAGAGCGGCTGAGGCTTCTTCACGCAGGAACCAGACAGTGTCCCTTTGATCGAGCATTTCATAGCGTTTATTGACGCAGGAAACATTCACGGCGTCGCCTGTAGGAGGTGCTCTGCAGGTACATTCAGATCTGAAATGTCAAAAAGTGCTTTTAGTAGAAACATTTCAAATATTTTTTTCGACATATTATCACCTTTAAATAGTATTTTCAGAGCCTCCTGCTGCGTCTCAAAACACTGATGACAGCAGTGAGATTGAGCCAAAACAATTAGCTGAAAGATGCTAAAACCTGTATATCAAAATAAGAAATGAGCATCTTTGCTTTTCGCCTATAACTATTTGTTGGTTGATGAGGCTTCTTCGTCACCATCCATCATTCGCCCTGGTTGTTTCCACGCGGTGCCTGAGCTCTCTGCTAATGTACTAAATGGCTTTCGAGTCTTTGAGGCCCGAACAGGACAAAGTGGGAACATCTTCAGTGTTTTCGGTTCCCTGATTGATCGAGCCAAAATCTGATGTTCTCAGAGAGATTTGAGTGAATATACAAGAGCGCTCTGTCATGTAATAACACCATCATTGTCAATACACAACCATGCGTGTGTGTGTGTGTGTGTGTGATGATGCCTGGTTGTTCCTCAAGGTAAAGTTAAATCAGCCCGTCGCGTTTTGCCGCCGATCAATCCGACGCCTCGTTCATGCCCTTCTCGCTGTCGCCTTTCTCCACACAGCAAAACCTGCAAACACTATTGATCTCCCCTCTCTCCGCCTCTCTCCCCGATTGTCTCTCTCGCTCGCTCTCTAAATCAGCATCAAAAAGCTACAGAGGAAACTCGCAGCCAAAGATCGATATCTGCCTTGTTAATTCACTCACTACCATCAAGGACACAGTCATCTCGTGATAAAAGCTTTGATGGAAACTATTTATGCTGCCGAGGAGGCAGGCTATACAAAAAGTATCTGGATGGACAACAATCTTTATTTATTTCATCTTTTCAAAATTGAAAACACATCACGTCACTTTGAGTTTCTGAAGAATGGCTTCAGTGCTCCGGCTCAACCTCGCTCTGTTCCAACGAGCGCCGTCAATGAAGTATCACTTTCGAACATTTCTATTAGCCGAGTTGGAAGAAAAATCGACTTTAAAAACAAGGCCAGGGCTGCACATCGATTTCACACTGAAGTAAGGGTGTTGATAACGTGCACAGTAGGAGCAAATCCATTTTAAAGGTGTTTCTGTGCCCACAAGGGATCCCTTAACCGTTGGCTCCGAGTGGGAATTACTATCTGAACAGAAAAAAAAAACGTTGTGTCATCTCCGTCTGGAGTCACATGTTGTCTTTTTAACAGTGCAATTTTATCGCCCTGAAATCACTTTTAAATGCCCCCCTCGGTGTGATAATGACAGTTTTGGGGCGTGCGACATTTGTCACATCTAACAGAAGAAAATGAACCCCTATCACCTGAAGAACGTCGTGAAAAGCTCATGTAAATCCTCCCACAGTTCCTGTTGTTCTAATTTTATTAAACCATATTTTACTTTGTTTGTTTAATCATCCCACGTTACACATATCGATATTATGTCTCATTTTACAGACGTTTGTCTAAAATATATAAGTTTTACCCGAACTGATGATTGAGTGAATGAATGTGTTTAAAGCTGCTCTACACGATATTTTTATATTAACATTTGATCAAATGACTGTGTGTGATGTGAAAAGGGATCATTCACGGTGACGAACCATCAAAGAGTTATCTCACAACTCTGCAGTTCCCCTCAGCTTTGTCAGTGTCTTTCAGCGCTGTTTTGGTTTTTTAACATTTTGGTTCATCCTCACTGCTCTCAGCGTTTCCTTGGAGCTCTAAGAAATGCCAGCCACCCTGCCCGCTTTTGAGATACTGAAACTCCAGAAGAGTCGTGAAACAAAGAAAACTTGTTAAATGCTCTGAAAAGCAATATTCTCAGTGGGCTCATTATGAGTGATGACCTCCTACGTGATGACAAAACCTTCTGCCAAAGTTGAAGATTTACGCGTTTGTGTTTTTGGCCTGTGGTTTTCTCACTGGTTCGAAGTGGACGGGGCTCAGTTGGGAAAATATAATGTCACAATCTGAGCACTTATCGGGATTTCGCAGCATTTTTGAATGAAAATCTGATCAAAGTTGTTGGGTTTGTTTGCTTATGTTGTCAATTATATAATTAGAATAAGCTGTTTGGAATTATTGACTCTTCTCACAGTAGGTTTTTGCTTTTCAACAATGAGTAATGTAATAAAAGACAATTTTCTTGGGGGCTTCTAGTGAAAATGCATAATGTTACACCAGAATAAGTGAAAGCAAATCTCTTCTGAAAATGTGTGTTTGCAGTGAAAGTGCTGAATGAGCCTCTCAGCAGGGAGAACATTCAGCTCTTAGACCAAGAAAGACTTTGTGGATAACAGTGCATTTGGCAGAGCGGACAAAACACAGGCCTGGTTCGATTTTCAGCTTAGCCAACTTGACATTATGACTGGAGAGCGGGAGTAACACATGTGAAGAGCTATAAAAGGCAGCAGAGGGGCACAAAGTCCCAAAAAAAAGTAAACGAGACGAGCAATTAGACGAATGAAAGGAATGTCAGAGGGTCGAGATTCAGCAACAGCAGGTCTGCATGTTAGAGGGGATGTTATCAAGATGACAGAGTGAAGCTGCTCAGCTGAGACCGGGCAAGTCTCATCACATCAGTCTCCAGACCAACAGGTCAAGCGGGATCCATTTTCACTCATCTGATTCTCTCTCTTGTACTAATTTAATCTCTGTCTGCCAATTACAGGCAAAATGATCCGCGTTCCCATCTGCGCACAGCGGGATCGCCATCCAACAAGCACACACACACACACACACACACACTCTCCTAAACCATCACCTTCCCCTCCAAAACCCAGTTGTAGGGAAACATTGGCGTGTTAACATAAATCATACAGGAGCACAGATTGAGAGGAGAGAAATGACGAGCGAGGAGCTGCACTGTGATCTTCGTTGGTCGCAGATATGAGATGCTATTTTGGGCGATAAAGAAAAAGCCCCAGGGATGCTGGTGTGGAGACGAGGGAGCCGAGAACGCTTCCAGAAAGACGAGGTGTCCAGGCAGGCGAGGGTGTGAAGATGTGGTTTTGCTGAAAACTAGGTGATAGACTATGTCAAGAGCTGCACCTGGTGTATACTTACACAAATGAAGTTATGCAGAGTATTTCAGGGTTCAATACAAAATCATCTTTGTCTGCAAAACGGGAGGCAGAAGCATCCATCTGTTTTTATTCAAATGTGGCTGCATTTCAGGTAGCTACATTTTTCCAGAGTTCCCAGAGTTCATCTGGTTTTTAAACACACCCACGGCAAGCATAATGTCGAGGACATCCACGCACACGACAACCTGGCGTGTGCAGCTTTAGCGTCTTAGCCTTAACCTTTGCTTGACATCTTAATCTTTGCATGGAAAGGATAAATGGGAGACTGTACTCTGCAAAGGTCACATCTACCCACACAAACTACCGAGGAATTTCTGAAAGGCAATCCACTTTTTAGCAGCATGTGAAGGCTGCTTCCAACACCGCGCTGTCTGTTTTCTCGCAGCATTTTGACACTGAGTCTTTGAAAATCATGAGTGATTCACCGCTCGTATCCTTCCTATAATTACTGGAAAATTACAAAAAAGATGTATATTGAAGGTACAGTACGCTGGATCACACACTAATATAAGGCTCAAAGAGGACTTGTGCAGTTTCATTCCACGATGACTTATCCATCATCCCTGGGCAGCTTGATGGATGGCACATAATGATCTATCTAGCAGTGATTTCCTTCCTGTGATGCTTTTCCTCTTTGAACAAAATCGACACACGCTGTTTGTTAAAAAGCGATCTTCAACCCAGGCGACAGGTTTTCTGAATAAATCTGGACTTCTGGATTAAATCCCCCCCCTCCTTACTCCCCTTCCTCATCCCCAGTATAATAAAACCTGTCTTCGACTGCCCCTAATCCCCCTAAGGAGTGTAGAGATTATCAAGATCCTCTGAATATCTCACATTTCTAACATGAATACAAGCTGCTCACTGTCATGAAGGCAGTGCACTGAGGGGTTTGATTTAACACAACTGTGTGTATGAGTAAGTTCTTTAATTTGATCCCATATAACACTATACAATCATTTTTAAAAATCTGTTTAAAAAATCTCTAATTATGGGATTAAACCAGGATACCTCAAGCATTTTCCCTGGTTCTGCTCATTATGCACATTGCTTGATCTCAAAATATTATCACTTCACTTTGCAGCGTAATGTGGCTCCACTTTACCAGCACTAAATCTCTAAAAGGTGATTAAAAACCTGTTCCGTCAACCTAATGCAACCTGTCCTATGAAAGCCACTTAGAAAATAAACCCTGCGTAAAGTGCAGTTTTTCTCATATTTATCACACATTCATCTACTTTCACAAATTATGAAGCAGCATCTAACATTTATAAGCATTTCTCATAATTATAAGATACTAAGTCACAATGACAAGAAGGTTTCTCACAGGTATAAAATGTATAATTATTCAACCACAATGCAAATTATTTTAGAGAATAGAGATAAAGGAACCTGCCTATATGATAATACGATGCATAGGAAGCATCAGATGAGCACTGTCTGCTCCATGGCCAATAAAAGCTCACAATAAGCTGTAGTAACCTATTTTCCAAACTGCTCAGCCTCCTTAAAAGATCCATCATCACCACCGGCCTAAGTACATATAACCTGTAAGCACACCGACATAAGTAAAGAGAGAGAGAGAGGGAGGGTAAGCAATAATGAGTGTAGGATTTTCATGCCAGCCTCTGCAAGACTCTCTCTATAAGTTCACTTCCTGGGTCGTCTCTGCCTCCACTGCAATGACCATCTATCACAAAGCGTGCCTATATTTCTCAAATGGATTAAGTGTGTGTAACTAATTGCATTTGATTTTCACATGTTTGAAAAAGGGATTGATGCTCTATGAACCACTTCAAATACAAAATGTTATAAAATATTTGTTATAAATGTTATATGGTAAGAAAATATAAAATCCAAATATCACAAATGGTTGAATGGGCATGACGCGTCAGCTCATAAATCTAACTGCTATATCATCATCATCCTGCTGCGAGGCACGTGATCACATTTCTCATGGTACTGGCACAGCAGACTGTGGCATAAATTACCATATGCCAAGTCTTGCAAACGGTGATATCTTTAATTCAGCCAGACGTCACGGGCAGGCTGGTGAGGTTATGTTGTGTCGTGAGTGTGAAGAGACACGCTGTAAGGAATGAGCACACACCTTACGTCTACACCCGATTAGCACACATTTGATGTCACCGCCTCGGCCTCCTGCGTTGAGGGTAAGTCGTGTAAGGACAGAGAGCTCTGACAAAAAAACGAAACGCTACCTGAGGAGGCTTTTTTATGCCTCATCAGCCTACATCACAACATCAGGCTGCAGCATAGGATCTCCCAAAAGACCCGCACACTCACCCTTTGCCAAAAATAAAACTCTGGTGTCAGGTACTGTACATATACTTTTCCACCCACGAGAAGTGACGAATCAGAACTTCAGTGAAATGCAACCTGTCTCTTAAAGAGCAGTGAAATGAAATGTACAGAATCCAGACGCAACTTTAGAACATTTGTCGGTTTAGGTTCCTTAAAGCGAGACTATGTAAAATAAACCAGACCAAAACCTCTGAGAGTTTTGAATTGAGCAAAAGTATATTTAGTGCTAATGAATTCAACTTTTCATCGTTAAGAAGAAGAATGTCTTATTTCTTCCATCAAATATCACACTCACTTCTTGTCCTCAGGTATCCGCTGGGAGCAGCTTGAATGATTTGCAGCTACCGAAGGTCACTTTTTTTTTTTTTTTTGACAAGTTCTTGTCACACTGAGTTTTTCCAACAATGTGTGGTTGTCACCGGCTTGAAATAACTTGATGTGTAAGCTCAGAGACTGATGTTACAGTCAAAAGCGGGGTTGACAGTAAAGGGGCAGTATCACGCCTAAAGCATTTAAGAAATACTCTCAACACATTTTCTCAATAATATACATCCCTCGCTGAAATCTCTGCATATGGCTCTGAGGATTTAAACTGACTCACTGTAACTGCAAGGGGAGATTAATGTCAAAAACTTGCAACCAGATGTTTTTTCCCCATATAGTCTATTAAGTATTTCAGTCAAACATGGTTCAGCAAGAGGAAACGGCATTTTGATAAAATCGTCCATAATTTCATCCCTGTTTCGCCACAAAAACCTCATCAACTTCATGCATATTTCTGCATATTTTAATTCCTTTAGTGTCATTATCATCATCATAATAGGCTGCTATTGCCGAATTAATAGCCAAAACCACCTTAGCTGTGTCCAAAATGAAGTGGGCTAATTAGACTCAGGCCGATCTGCGTTTTGGCCGGCCTGCATTCTTTGCTCTAATCTGAAATAATGAGGTCAGTAATAAGGTTACACTCTCTGACTGCTCAGCGTGAGGCCGGCTGCCGAGGACGAACAGGGCAGGCCGGCGATTGAAGCAGGTTTGACGTCTGGCCTTACAGCAATTTCGTAGCCCGCTGCGATGTGAATGCTGTAGCCCCATGCTGCGAGCAAAGCCCTGTAGGAGCCTCTGACCAGTGGCGTGTCTATCAAAAACTACTTGAGCCGGCCGAGTATCACTCGCTGAAGTTCGCGTATCGGGAGGGAAATTGTCAGACATAAGGAGGGCGCACGGGTAGAGGCAAGTTAATGCTTACGTTAAGTCATGAGTGGATGGATAAAATATGAAAGAAAGGAGCAAACAAAGGAAAAGCCAACAGGAGACGAATTACACAATCTCCTTATAAATGCACTGTGATCAAATTCATTACCGCCAGTTTGCTGCAGTGTCCTCTGAACAAGAGCTAAAATTAACTAATTGCTCCGATTTGACAAAGACGTGTTAAAGCCGTGCCACTAATTCCCATAAAGCATTGCTGGCTGAGCTTTAAGCAAACCGCTCTACCAGCTTGTCTGCAAAGGAGCTAATTAATGATCACTCTCTGTTTTCTTCTTTTTGATTCCTATGCATGTGTCTGCTTTGAAGAAACGTGTCACATGCTAAAAATATCATTCAGGACCCTTTGCATTGCAGGTATGGCCAAGTTAAATCAATCTCTCGTTTATGTGTTTGCAGGAGAGGTGGGGTGCGTAGGAGAGAGGTGACTTCAAGGTGACTATAAAGTGCTCATAAGCAGACAGATGCTCCTGTATTCAGAACAGACCAGCAGGACAACAAACACCAAATGTGCAAAATATTATCTTCTTGGAGCACGGTAATAAGGTGAGTCTGTTAGTGATACAATAATGAAGGACACAGCTGAGATGTAGACTGTGAGACGGTGTTGGAGTATTCTGTACATTCAGTGTGCATAAAGAATTTTTAGCCACACTTCACCTCGTTTCCCAACTCCCCTGAGACCCAAATATATTTCAACAGGGGACAGAAAGTAGGGAAATGAGGCAGCAGCAGAGCTACAGGAAGGTGGAGGTTCGGTGGATGTTAATGCACTCTCGCTTAGTAAGAACTGGTTGTGCAGAAAACTGTGACACTGTGGCTGACAAATTATATCTGACATTTTTATAATGTAAATAACTGATGCATCAATGTGTTTATTGTTGCTCTGCTGCACAAAAAAATCTATTTTTTTGGACTCTTTTGAATTTTACCTCTTTGGGCCTCAAACAGTTTATTTTAATGAAATCATTCGAATCATCAACTTAGTTATTTTAGTTACTGTTAGCAATTCACAAAGTGTGTTTCCAACCACCTGATCTGTGTTGAGCCGTTTGGAGACTGTGACCATCCTCACATTAATACATGAAACAAATGTCATATCCATCCACGTCGTTTTCCATCGTTTGACTGGAAGAATTAGCGTCACCAACAAAATGGCAGCAGATGGAAACACACATTAATTTGCATTTTCTTTCTGATCTGATCAAATAAATTTGTGTGGAAACTTTAGACATTTGAAACATGAGAAGGGGCCCTAACTACATGCTGATTTTACGTGAGGGGCCACAAGCCAAAAACATTGGAAACAACTGGCTTAATCTCAAACAACATAGTGCAGATATTTCCCTCTGAAATGTAAGTATGAAGTAGCCAAAAAGGAAACTAATACTTGAGTCCAGTATCCGAGTATATGTACTCATCTGGAGGCTTTTATATGACTGTCATGTGTCGATAAAACCAGTGTTGGGTCTGAGATAGGACTCTCTCTGCAAACTACATCACACCCTGCTAGATGTAGCCTCAAGACAAACGTGGGGGCGTCATCCTTTCCCATGATGTTTGATCCCTGACTGTCCACATTCCCATCGCTGTATATGACTTGCATAAGACGGGAGTCATCCTTCAATATCAACATGCTATTACTGAGTTGGATTGTTTTTTTGCAATCAGGCTAGGACAAAATGTTTTTTTGGTTCAGCCTTCTGAAATACTCTCCATGATTACGTCTGAACTTCAGGTCCCAAGTACAGTATAAAACAATGGAGATTATATGTATTGGAAAAACAACTATAATACTCTTTAACCTCTCTTAACTTCTCTTCGGAACAGAGGGATCAGGGCTGAAATACAGGCAGAGTGACCTTACAGAACAGGACAGAGTTTCATTAAATATTGCAGTAAGCCAAGCAGCAATGTGCTTTATCGCAAATACAAACACACACACTGATACACACACGCACAACCTCGCTGGCGTTCCCTCTGCTGCCATCAGCGTGTGTGTCACAGTCCATCACGGAGGGGCTACAAGGCCCGAAGTGACAGGACAAGAGCCTTTCAGGTCTGATAAAACCGCAACATGAAACCTCGTGGCAACACATCATCGAGTGCAGAACACGCTCCGTATCCCGCACTTTTAATCTAAAATGACAGGAGGCCTTCGCTTAATTGTTCATCTGGTTCACGTAAGGTGGACGTGTCCAAAGTCCGGCCGGCGGCTTCCTCTTTAAAACTTATTATTTATGGCCCGCCAGCACTGTCAAACAGAATTAATAAATCATACGAGTTCAAGTTGCGATTAATCTCTTCACCTAAGGGTGGCAGCACTATTTTGCAGCTCTGTCTGGCAACACTGGCGACACCTTCCAGTGTCAAACGGGATTGTGAATGAAATAAAAACAGCACCAAAGTAAACTTTGTGGTGGGTACATTAATCGCCTTTTATAGATGGTGAGTTTATCAGAGAGGTGTGTGATGAAGATAACATTTGTGCCTAAGAGTTTGCAAATGTATCGTAACATCAGAATCGAAGAATTATCGTCAGACATTAAAAGACAAATGAGTGAAAGGGGAGTGAATCTGAAATCACAGATATGTCTCACATTCATTATTCTTCAGATTCTTTCTTCGGACTTTTCAGATGAGATGATGAACGTAACCAAAGAGCTGCTCAAAGGCCAAACAAGAGCAGTGGATTTATGTGTGTTTGGCTGTTGATGAAATGAAACTGCCCAAGTGGGTTTTCCGCACTGATATGAACCGAGCTCCAACAAAGACGCCTCACATGTCCCTGCTCTGTGCGAGGTCATGGACAGTTCTGCACAAGACAACATCGGTGCACGAACGAGGACGTGTGCAGCAGCCTTCACAGCTCTCTGCACAGTTCATCGCTCTTTCAGGATCTCACCGCTATCGAAAAGGACATGTTGCTTCTCTCCTCTCACCCTCCTCCATGGACCACATCAGCTGCAGTTTGGAGCTGCAGTGCGACGACATCAGCAGCTTTCACTTGTGAACTTTTACCGGCAGCTGGATGAGGGCTGATTCCCAGAAATGCGAACATTTGCAAAGAAAATGCTGAGCTGGTTCGGCTCCACATATTTGTGCGAGCAGACGTTTTCAGTTATGAACTTGAACAAATCTGATTATGCATCTAAACCACTTCTCTCGAACCAGACCTGGCCTGTGTGCTGCAATCCAGATCTCAGAAGTGTCAGTCTGGAATTCATAGATTGTAGTTTCTGTTTTCTAGTGACTAATGTTTCCATTTAAAGATTTTAAATAACATTTTTCTTGGGTTAATTTTTCTGCCTTATTTGTGTGCACTGATGTTGGACACCCCTGCCTTAAACATTGCATTTTTTTTAAGTGTGGGGACAGAAAATGAACCAGGCATTATCCTGAAATGAGAGCTTCATGTGACAGATTTGTGGCTGTCGAATGACTCATTGCTCGTCCAACAAATTCACAGGTATAGAACGAGTTATGACTCATGATGCGTTTGGCTTAAATTTGATACCTTCCTCCTAAATATATATATATTTACAGTATGTACCCTGCATCTGGTCATATGAGACAGCTCACTTGTAAAAGCTGTAAAAATACAAGCATGGCAACATCTTTAAACACAGCAGATACAAATTTGTCCTTGAGCAAGACGCTGAATCCCTAAAAGCTGCTCAGGAGCTGCGATGACCTCTGACCCCCCTGGTGGAAGAAGCAAGTCAGGCTGATTATTTCACAGCAGGGATCAATGAAGTATCACGTTATCTGTGAGTACTTTTCAGTATCATATCAGATATCGTCTGCGACAAACCGCAGAAAAATCTTTGTGTGGGTCAACACCCACAAGAGTCCACTCACTCATTAGCCGCATGAGTGGAAATCAACACTCGTCTTGACGAATAAATAATAATATAATCCACACTTAATAGCAGGCAAATTGCTGCACAGGCCTCAGATTTGATCCCGTCTTTAAAAATGACTCATGCCTCCAATCAGCTTTGTGCAAATTGCCAATGAGTGTTGATTTTTCACTGACAATTACATTGAGTTGACAAGTGTTGACCGGAGTGTTGTTGATTCGCTCGTAGTGCTGATACAGCTCGGAGGCGCCTCATCCAAACATTTCTAAAAGCGTCAAATTAGGTCTGATGGCTGCCACAGAGGACAGCTAATGGAAGGAGTCTTGACGGCGCTCCCCGTCCTCGTCGACCCCCTTTCACGCTCTCGGTAACATATGGAGATTTGCTCTCTGAACCGACTGCAAGGTAAATTGGCTTCAACACGCAGGAGGCACACCTCAGAGGACCCTGCCCTTCTTAAGTGATTTACTCCCTTAAGCTCAGCTCTATCTGTTCTGTAATTACAGGAAATTGAAACAGACCTTCAGACGAGGAAGCCGGCCCGTCTGCTGGCCACCGCCGTGCTGTGTGCATGTTAACGCTCGGCTGCTCCGTATGCTGCATTACATGCCAATAAGAACACACGTGTTTGGCATGAGCAGCCCTGGAGGAAATTGAAAGCTGGGGAGGAATCAGTGCCACAACCTACACTGTTAAACTTTGCCTTTGACCCAGTGCCTCCGGGTGAGTAAAGGCAGCTTCACAGCTCACTCCAGTCTACTGACAAAACTCCTCTCTCAAGCTTAAAAACTCATATTTTCAGCATCGACTAAATGAAGTCAACGTTTGTTAAGCAACATGTCAGTAAAAATCACTTATTTTATCCCAAAAACGCTCATATTCAATTCATAAATCATGTCAAAATGAAAGATGCAGCAAACGTTTTTAGCTCAATGAATTACTGGCAATCAATTTGTCAATTGATTAATCAATTAATCAATTAATCGTGTCACTTACACTCAGTATTCTGTGTCAGTGCTCTCATCACGTATTCATAACTTATTGAACACCTATAAATCTATTGTGATTGATTACAGCTCAGATGAGTTTTGCTTGTTAATTAGCCTCCTGATGAACTTGTTCAGTGACTCACTGACTCATTCATTCACTAAATGAATGAATGACTGACCTCATATTAAGAAAGAGTCTTGAGTGAGTGAGTGAAGGGGTGAATGAAGGGGTGAGTGAATAATTGAGTGAATGAATAAGTGAGTGAGTGACCTAATATTGAAAAGATGAAAATCTGCTAATAAAATGAGTAATAATGACTTTGTGAGAGTGAGTGAGTGAACGGGTGAATGAGTTAATGATTAAATCAGTTGAGTGAATGAACAGACTCAAAACTGAGTAAATGAGACTATGAAGAGCAGCAAGTGAAAGCATGAACAAGTGAATGATAGACTAAACAACATCTCACATTTTATTCATTTGAGACAATATAGAATAGTCTATTATTATAGAATAATAATATTGAAAAGATGGATGAGTGAATGAAAATAGGAGTGAGTGAATAAATGAATGAACGAACTTGTTAATGAGCTGAGGAAGTGAACAAGTGAATCATAGCCTAAACTACAGTGGCTGAGTGAATGAGTGAGTGACTGACCTGATATTGAACAGAAGAGATGAATCAGTGAATAAACATATGAATGAGTGAGTGAGTAAATGAATGAATGGGTGAACTAGTTAAAAAGTTGAGTAAGTGAACAAGTGAATGTAAAAATGAATGAGTGAATAAGTAAATGAATGGGTGAACAAGTTAAAGAGTTGAAGTGAAGTAAATTGCATGACAGACTAAACCACATCCTACATGTTTTGTTTTTTCCCCCTTTCTCCCTCAGATGACAAACAGCTGCTTGGCCGCACCTGTCCGGCAGGTGTCCCCTCACCTTTTGCTCTGGGGGGAGCTCTTCTTGTCCCTCTTGTTCATCACCACGGGCACGCAGCTGGTCAGCTCGGTCCAGTCGGCGTGCAGCCCGCAGCTCCAGCCGGTGGAGAAGCGGGAGAAGAGCCACGACTCGGCTCTGCCGGGCCGGTGGCAGGTGCACTTCCTCTGGCCGGGCATGCAGTCGCACGGCCGCTCCAGCTGGATGTTCTTCACCAGGTGCCTCCCGAACGTGGTGCCGCCGGTCTTCTGGATGTGCAGGAACACCATCACGTCCTCCCCGCGGATGTTGAAGTCGACGTGTCTGTCCAGGTCCCGATCCGTGAAGTTGAACCTGGACGTGATCTTGGACGGGAGGTCCTCGTCCGCGTCCGGCTCCGCGTACAGGCGCACGAGCCCGGAGGAGCGTCCCTGCAGGAGCCCCGCGCGCTCTCCCGGGAGGCGGCACGAGTTGCTGTCGGCCGGACACACGTACTGGTATCCGATCATCAAGAAGAGCACAGCAGCGATGGGGATGAAGATGAGTCTGTTGAACTTCTCCTCCATGGTGCAAAACTGGGACTCACACCTCCTCCTGTCGGCTCATCCCGCAGCTTCACTTAGTGCTCCTCTCACTTTGACTCCGAACATGTCCTGCTGTCCACGCACCTCCCGCACGAGTTCACGCCAAAACACTCACTTTAATCCCAAAACATGCACATGCATTTTCTTTTCTGCATGTGTCAAAGTGTGCGTGTGTGAGGCGTTCAGGGTCCTGCCAGAGCCGACTGCTGATCGCTATCTGAGCCAGCAGGACCAGAGACAAGCCAGAGCGCATGAGCACCGGCACTTCTGCTCTACACTTTCAAAATAAGAGCTTTATACTATAGATGGACTTTGTTCATCCCAAGCTGGGACATTGTTGTGTTACAGCAGCTACAATATGAAGCTACAAAAACTCACATATCATAACATAATCTAAAAACATAATGAACAGGTGAATAAGTTAATAGTGAAATGAGCAGACTCGAATCTGAGTAAATCTGAGACTATGAAGAAGCAGTGAATGAGCGAATTAATGAGTGAATGGGTTGAGTAAGTGAACAAGTGAACAGACTAAACTACATCTTACCTTTTAGAATTTTTTTTTAGATAATTGAGTGAGTACATGAATGAGTGAATTTGTCAATGAGTTGAGTAAGTGAATTTAAAAAACACTGACTCTATAAGTAGTAGTAATAGAGGTTGTGTAAGAGTAGTGCAAAGTAAATAACAAATGAAAATATATTGCAAGGGCCTGAAAGTGGCATAGAATAATTAGGTGTAATTATTAGAATAAATACTAATAATTAAAAGAATAAATAAGTCAAATTATTCCATTGCAACTACCTTAACGTGATAGAATGATTAAGTGTAATTGGACTTGAATTCATTCATTCATCAGGGGAAAAAAACCCACCACTTGTAATCTTATGTGTATTATATTATAATAATCAAAATCAACAAAAAAAATAAAAGCATATAAATTGTAATCTGAAAAGGCAGTAAATTAATGTTTCTTAATTGTGTAGACAAAGTCTCATTCAGTCAATTCAATCAATTTAAAGTGATTTGAAGTGACCCAGTTTGGTTGAAAATCATTTTTAACAGCATTATTCCAATTTGAAGATTCTTCATTTGGACTTTCACCTCTCAGTCCTGCATGAAAAGAGGCAATAAAGAAGTTGGTTGTTTAAGTCTGAAAAATTGGGCCTTCAGCTTCAAACCAAAATCACTTATTGTTGAGTATAATTATTATTTGTAATAGTTTATTAAGCTGGTGCAAATGCCACATAAAATAATCCCAAACATAAATTATGTTAAGGATTGAATCATGAAACAAGTGAATGGCAACTGTTTTTTTGTTTGTTTGTTTGTTTGTTTGTTTTTTAATCTTTCAGTCGCCAGTGTCTTTATTTTGAAGGACAAAAGCCAAATTTCCGGTTTTGTTTTATCTGACTTAACACTCTATCTGCGCCAGTCATCTGTCCGGTGACGCAACCGCATCTCTAATCACACACACACACACACACACACACAGTTTGAGTGTCCTGGAGCAACTGCCGGTGGAAAATCACTAATACCAATAATAAACATATATAGGAAGTTAAAGGGGAAGTGATGCAAACAAGAGTGATTTTAATGGTGTGTTTTACTTTGTTTTGAATCTTTAAATTTCTATAATCACATGTGCATATATTTCATTTTAAAGTGTCAGACTCAATAATGGGCCCCTATATGTTTATTGCATATATTATCATTTCATAATGGTGTAATGGCTGTTTTCATAAAAGGGATCAGGTGAAATGTTTAATGGAGAAGATCTTGATTTTGATATCTCAATATATGTTTATATGATTATTGTGAGCCTCCACTGTGTGAGTTCCTCTGATTTAAAGTTGCCGTGCGGTTGCATCCTCGGGCCACTCATTCCAGCACCGTGGACTCATTCCAACATGTCGAGTCAATAATTGGCATCCTGTGTGAGAGAAATTCACGTGGGTGTGCCCGCGCCTCGCATGTGTGTGTGTGTGCGTTTGGTCCACCGTTTCGTCATCATCCCACATAGGTTTTCCTCTTCCTGTGGAAACCGGCAGACTCGAGCACGTGATGCAGCACAGTTGATTTTACTGAGCTATAGGGTCACACATACAGGCTACAACTAAAGGCATTTTAACCCCCACAGTAATGGATTTCCTTTAAGCTGCACTGATCAGAAGCTTTTGTTATTTTGCCTTAAACACCCTCCATCAAGGGATTTAACCAGGATGCACTTTAGTATGTATTCTATTCAATCCTCTTTTGGCATTGAATGCACTTTGCCCTCCTGCTCAGACGTTGACTTAATCTGTATGGGAGTTTAGTCGGCGGCTCACCTCTCTTTGTGGCCGAGAGGAGTCACCATCCCTCATCCTGAGGGAGGGCGGAGGCTGGAAAGGAATCTGTTATGGAAAGTGTCAGGACAAGAAATATCTCATTTTCTAAAGGTCACGCAGAAGTGAACTGCTGGACATTAGGGTCTTTCGCCTGGGTGATGATAACGTCCCGTGTCAGCGTGCTCTTTACCTGCGCGGCCTCTCCCAGATTCAATATGATACAGTGCTCATTTTGCAAAAGGAACCTTTTCTACAAATGACATGCTGATTAAAATCTGAGCAGAATCCCTGATGGGAAAGAATCTGCATTAATGTTCTGAGCAGTGAAGCGAGACTTGTGTTGTTCTGGCTGTGCAGCTGGGATATTTACGAGGTCCCTGACGCTCACTTCGCAGGCCTTATGAGAAATAACCCTGGGAAGTGCTGATTCAGCTGGATGCTGCAATGTACAGGCCTCCCAATAATGGAACTGAAGCTTCCTGGAAATTATGATTGGATTGGTTTGGGATTTCTGTTTATCTGTTTTTGTCTTTTTCATTTTCGGCGAGGCCGGTCCGTTGCACCTGCAGATGTGGATGTGTTTTTGTATTTATTGGAATTAGTATTGATTTTAAAATGATGTTGCGAGGCAGTGAGAAAGTTCAGTCTGGGCCTCTTGCAGTGGGAGTTTCTAAGCCTGACGCTCAGCTGGAATGTAAAACAGGTGCACAAGAAAAACTGAGAACATTTTTATGGGAAAAGAGAATTGTGGGATATAACAGTTGCTGATTCATTTTGTGGAGGATGAAAAATTATCCAAAACCCTGTAACATCAAAAAATATCCGCCTCTTAGTGCTAGTTTTCCAGCTCATGGAATAAAAATCAAATCCAGATTCATCGTCACATGTACATCATGGATGGTGAGGTTTTTGACAGGGGGTTGTTCCAGTGTATGAAATGTCCTATAGGAATAAAGCTGCCAACCTTCTCCTGTCATACCTCACCTGCCCACTAGCTGTATCACCTCATCATCACCTGGCTGCTCAGCTGCTGCAGCTGTTGCGGCGGTTTCCTGTCTAATTTCCTGTATGTGTTCTGACTTCCTGGTGGATTTGTTTGTCGTGTTGACTGGCAACCTGTCGCTGATTACAAACCTGGAGTCTGTTTATTGGTCCCAGTTCCTTCATCACCTGTGACAGGTGAGTGGAATGCCATATAATTTTGCCATGTAAGTCTTTAAATGTTATTTTTTGTTTGACTATTCAATACACATAATTCACTGTTGAGTCCAATTTGTTCAGTTATTTCAAAGAAAAAAAAATAGTAAGAACTTAATTTTGATTCCTTTGTTTAACTTAGTTTTAAAAGCACTTTTTTTCTTTGCAGATATTTCAGAAAGTGCTTCACTGAGAAGCTTTTGTTGACCTTCATCTAATAATTCAGCTCTCTGAATGAAAGTTTCAGTCAAATCCTGGGAAAATGTCCAGATGTCATATTACAGAACCATGTTTGCATTAGCTGATTAAAAAAGCAAACAAGCTTTTTAAATAGTCCAAATTAGCTATTTTTGCTGCCTTATGTATTCAGAAAGATATTTTTTTTAACAAGTGAACATACGGTGAAAAGCTCGGTCTGTAGTGTTGGCACAAATGCACTTTACTTTGAATCTTTTCATTGTAAATCATATTATTAGATGCCACGGAGCATCTTTGGTTTCAGTGAAGCGACAATCCTGGCGACGTGCCTCGTCTGCATGTGGTGCAAGTGACTGAAGATGTGTGAACTCTCCGCCGCAGGGATCCACCAGCCGGCCCGCAGACCCGCAGTGCAGCGACGGCAACACGCCAACCTGTGCCGGGCTCCCACCACAGCCTAATCCAAAACGCTTAATCAAAAGGGACACTCTCCCCACTTGGTCCTGCATGAAAAGAAAGCTATTGGCCCATGCTGTGCACCTTGGCAGCTCGACAAAGAATCGCCCAGATTGGTCCACTATCCGCTACGCTGCGAGGACATTGGAGTGGAGGCCTCTGATACGATCTGCATTTTCCAGCAGGTAATTGAAGCTTTGGGGACGTGGTTGATGGTGATGTGTCCTGCCGTGGCCTAATCAGCCTCCCTGTCTTTACCATCAGCACTGATGGATGTTTATCATCTTCTGGGAACAGGGCCTGCATGACGCTTCCAGCAGAAGTTGAGTCGAGCCGCTGAATGAATGTCACAGGGAAAATTACTGTAATTTCGCTCGTCAACCTTTGTGGTGGCATGTACCCCAATATTAGGGTCACCTCTTTCTGCCCTCACTTATTCATTTCAACACAGGCGTGTAATTTCACTGCCAAACCACATGTATGGGTTGGTTTTTTTTTACATTCAAGATTGCCTTTCTTTTACGTTGTCTCCTGGTTTCTGCTCCTGACATTCACGCCTAATTTAATATCTTGAGAAAATGTTGGCTCAATTGGTTTTAAATGCCCACCTTGGGTCAAAACGCAGTGTTTTTTGTTCTCCTGCTGCACAGAAACCAATTTTACATTGTTCCTTCAGATTTATGGTGCAATGGAGAGTCAAACCTCCATTTGAGGGTTTGACTCTCATTGAACAAACCTGCACTGATAACAGTATTACATGATGTTTCTTTGGATAACAAATATTGTGCATTCATTTAATGTTGGAATAAATGCAAAAAGTAGTTCCCAGTTGAAACAACACCTTGGACGTCATATACGTCATATACATTACGACTGAGACGCTCATGAGCACACCAAAGTCAGATCATCTAACAAGCACATGAATGCACCATTACCAGTTACCAGTTGAAGTCAGGGGCATAGTGGTTATCATGTTGTTGTCCGGGGTCTTAACAGGTCATTGTTACGATGATGATAGAAACATCTGAACCAAATGAACCAAAACATGAACCAGTGATTTTTAATTTTAGGTTGAAAAGGAGACACACAACATTAATGAGCTCCAGTTTTCCAATGCCGAGTTATAACTGACCAGTCTGATGTGTGCAGAGGTGTGTGGGGTTATTTCTTAGCAGACTATGGAGGTAATTTAATGATGGTAAACACTCTGGTGCAGCATAGATTCATCAACATACAGTGTGTGTCCTGTGCTGCCTTCAGGTGTCTGCAGGGATTTAATGAACTGAAGAAGAACCTTTTCATCGAGCATAAAGCAGATTTGGACAACAAAAAGTAAGTGAACATATATCGGCTGTTTTTTTAGTAGAATAAGTCTTCAAACTAAATGTAAAGTGTCTGAATTGCTCACACATTTTAAAGTGAGATACACAAAATTGAAAAACATCTTTTTGCTCCACTTTCTTAATGAGAGATTATTTCAAAGAGATTCACTAAATAAACGTTACACTGGCTGATTCAGGAGGAGGCTTTAATGCCGACAGTCCCAAGGCCGGAATAAATGGACTGCCTTAGATTTAAAGAGGGCAAATGAGGGAACAAACAAGAAAATAATCAGATTTAGAATAAAGGCGTAACAAAGCGTTGAGGGCGAGAATCATCTAAACCTTGCAGGTAAATATCTTTTAATTAAGATTCCTTCTGTGTTCTTGAGAAAACATCTCAAACAGGATTCTCATGCCGACTAGTGTGAAGTGTTCAAAGTGAAAGCCTGAAGTAAAATGTGATTATTGATGCGCGTGAGCTTGATCAAGGCAAAGAAAAAAAAAATCATATATAGAATATTTGACAGACACCGACACTTTTATAGTTTTTATCTCCCCGCCTTTGTTAGCATGTGCTCTACCTCTCCAGCAGCTCACCTATCTACCACAGCAGTCGTGTAATACTGGATCAAAAAGTTTAATTAGGTCAGTGTGTTCTGAGGGTGTCTGTGAATGGTGTTTTTTTCCGTCTTTGAACTTAATTGTGTCAAAACATTTTTTTCATCTTAAAAAGCCCGATCTGTGACTGCAGCATGATACCTTATAAAAAAAAAAAAAAAAAAAGTGTGCATGTTTGTTTACGCATTAACTTTTTAGAGCCACTGTTTCATATCCTGAAACTCCTCATCTGCATTCAACTTATTATGCAAAGTCCATACAAAGGTGTCATTTCATTTGTGTGCAAGACTGTAATGGGACATATTCAATTTCATGAGGTGCACCTGATCATAAAGTTTTCCACAGTGAACTCTGGGCTTACAAAGAAAAGATGATTTAATTTCATTTTATTTTATTTCATTTCAGTGTAGTCCTCTGTATGCGTCAAGAACAGTGGATCCTATATTTCCCATAATGCAACTGAACAGCCTCTTTTGTTAGACACTCTGTCTGTTTCAAACTCTGCACCTTCAGTTTGTTACACAGGCTTTCTGGTTTTAAAAAAAATGTAGCCCCCAAGCCCAAACTGAAATAACCTCACTTTGAAATTATCAGGGTTATTTTCTTTTTTCAATTAACTGATCACTTGTCAGAAAATGGTTAAAATGGCCCTTTACAATATCTCATATGCCAAGGTCCTTGTCCTTGGATCTGATGTCCTCAAATTACAGTCCAAATCACAAAAATATTCAAGTTACATTGATATAAAACAGAGAAAAGCAGCAGCAAACCCAGCCAACTAATGTTGCAAAATGTCCATCACTTTAAATTAAATTCATTTGATTTATTTCATAGTTCTGGTTTGGGCTGACCCCCGCATGAAACTAACTAACACAGTTGTCTTAATGTTTTAGTTGGTGGTGGATTAAGCTGTTTCACATCAACAGGTGAAGCTCTCATTGTACTACACATTATGTTGCAGTGAAACAGATTATATTAGCGTGAAAATGCCAGTCTATATTAGAATATTGTGCAGACAAGCCCGTCAGTCCGTCCTGGTGAGGTTCAGACTGATTATGGCTGTTAATGGTCCATCCAGCTGGTGTGTGTCTGTGCCAGACAACAGTGCCTTTGAGCTGAGTAAGGGGCTGTCTGGGCCACGTGCCCAGTAACTCTGGCAGTCAACAGTTCACTATTTTACAGCCAATTTACAGCAACATTGCTTAAGACTGCATGCCGCATGAATCCTGTCATCACACATTCCAGGCACACGTACGCTGGAAACTGTCCCGGTCTTCAGCCTTGTTTGTGCTTCAGTTTTTCCAAGCTGCATCGATGCCAGCTACCTGGCAGCTGGGCTTCTTTGTTGTATTAGTCATAGAAATGGAATAATTAATGTCTGGCCAAATCTGCCGTGTGTGCTCGCGCCAACGGGTCATGATTAAATTCATGTTACAACATTTGCAGGTAGTCCAGCCTTTAGCGAGTAAGAATTTAAAAAAGAAAAAAAAAAATTGTGCAGCACTCTTTGGGTGAGGTGTGAATTGAAATAAGTCATTATCTACAGAAAACACCTTCCCAAGAGGCAGCGAGGAGAGGCTTCAAAAGGATACTTTATTTTCGCAATCCAGACACACTGCAGAAAATAGGAGAGGAGCGTGCAGGGAGAATCTCTGGGAGGCCGGTTACGGCAAGCTGCTTAGGTAACTGCATTAGACAACCAAACATCAAAGCCTTAAATATTCAAGGGGCCCTGAGATGGCGAGAAATGTACAAATGGATTATTCCTCCTTGAGTAAACACACATAGAATATAAGCACGTGGCGTGGAGTGAGGAAAAAAATGGTTTGCAAGGGAGCATTTGGCAAATTGCAGTGGTTCAAGATGAAGGAAAAAATATGATGAGAGCAAAAAATAATAATTTGTCTCCGAGCTAAGATGTGGTGTTACCCCAGATCAAACAGCCTTTCTCACCAGCTCTTCCCAGTAAAACCAATTCAACTGCCCACAATATCCAGCTGTCACCAGTGACAGTACTAATATTGTGATGCTTCTGTTGTGCTCTCCTCCTACATTGGGCGCCGTTTTCCAAGGAAGCCGTTCAACAAGGTGTCCGAGGCTGTGATGAAGCATAAAACCCGCAGCCTACAGGAACGAGTCACCGCATCCGAGACGAAAAATGAGTCTGTGGAAGTTCTCCGGATGTATGGGTAGGATGTCTTGTGATGAATAGCCAACCTTGTTTCCTAAACTCTGCTTCCGCGCAGCAGCTTCATCACTATGCAGCTCTATCTTCATACATCTAACTCGCTCGCCTGATTTATTGGAGGGTACGGCGGAGTCGCCAGACCTTGCATCAAACGCTATGTGCCATTTTGTGCACAAGTACAAATGCTTACATAGACTGCGTGAAGAAAGATGCATTTGGAAGATGGATGAACGGTGCACATTTGAATTGCAAAATACTCAGATGCTCATTTCAAGGATTTCCATGGATTAATTTGTTAAAAAAAGTTATTTTGATAGTATCCCTGTGAAGAAAAATCTCTGCATCCGGTGGCAACATGCACAGGTTGGCTTTAACTGGAACACATTTTCCCACAGAAATGATGATTGATTAGTTCAATCTCCGTGTCCTCACCAGAAGATTGACCTTTCTTTACCTGTTAAATATTCATGCTGTCTTGTTGTGGAGCTCCCATCAGGATAAACCCACATCAATAAGAGATATTTAGTGTGGTATTAATGAAAAGGAGATTTTCGATATTATTCAGGGGACAGAGTCTTTAAATGTGGCTGTGATCCACAGTTAAAATGTGTATTAGGACCATCTGGTTAAGATTCAGAATCCCAGAAAGCCTGCGTCGCCCACTCATGAAGCTCAGCGTGTCCCATCCTGTGACCGACTATTTAAAATGCACCGTGCATGTGTGGATTTCTTCTAAGGATAACGGCAGCCCTAATGTACAATCTAAGAAGATTGTTCTGTAAGCCTTAAAAGATCATATCTGATCGAAAAGAGATGAAACCATTTCAGACAAAGCTTAACGTGAGCCCCACAACCGGTGCAAGAGGTGCGAGACCAGAGGCCGGGTTATTCTCTTATCTTTGTGGCCAAAGCTCTCCGGCAAAGCACCCCTCCTGGCATTTAAAACACATGTCTGCGATAACATCATTGGTTCTTTTCTCCCTCCCTCTGGCCTCCAGAGAGAATCTCTGAGCATCTCTAAATGTCACGTTAAGTGCTTCTCTTGTCCCGCGCTGACACAAAAACGAGGTGCTCCCTGAATACAAAGAAGGCCCACGCTGGATGGCTGCCATAGCTCAAAGAGAGCGACAGTTATCTTCTCTCTTTCCTGCTCTCCCCCTCATTTGTTCAAACTGTCAGAAGTAACATTTAGTCTCTAATAGGGCTACCCAAAGGACGGCAAAGACTTCCACTCGTGGTCCTAACTAAATCTGAGCGCTGCCGCATCCATAAAGCACAAGTCGCGGCTGCTCAGATGGGTGGTATTAACATTATAGTCAATTGAACTCAAATTAAAACACTCCCTCTTGCAGAACAGGTATATTTCAAAGCACCCAGAGCACAAGCGGCGCACTAATTGTCCTGTAACTTAATACTAAAAGGAGATTATAATTAGATCCTCTAGGTAAGAAATCAGGAGAGCAACGGTGTAGAAATTATGACTCCTGTAAATGCTAATGTCATAACAAGGTGCTATTTCAGCCGCCTGGAGCCGTGCCTGAGCGAGTGTGAGACAGAAATTAGATTCCTCCTTGTTGGTTTCCTGTTAATAGCAGTTTTCGCAGCGCTGTTTTTGTCATCATTCACATATGCAAACACAAGGTGGGAAAATGCACACAAAATGAGCAATTAAAGCATGTGACTTCAGCACAGAGCACCGGGCACAAAGCTGTGTCTCTTGGTTTCTGCACAAATATGTACTGCAAAAGTGCTGTTGGAGGAATAGTCTTTGGGCTTTGGGCTTATTTGCTTTCTTGCCGAGAGTTCGATGAGAAGATTGATAGCACGCTCATGTCTGTCCAGATGATTAACTTAAAGTCGGATAAAGACTGGAAGCAAGTGGAAACAGCTAGTGACTTTTTTTTTTCTCAAAATACAGACTTTATTCCAGCGTCTGGATTCTTTATATTTACAACAGCATTCATAAAAAAAGGGTTTTTGAAATTAGAGGTAGATGAGCAGCTTGAAAAGTAATAATGATAAGCTTGTTGGAGTCACTTAAGTTTAACTTTATCTTTGACACAAATAAGTGTTTTTCCCAATGACTCATCAAAGGAACCAGTTAATTTCCAGGGCCTTAACTTTTACAATCCAATTTCTATGAAGCTCCTCGAGGAGAATGTGCGAGCTTTGCTAATGCTGCAGACACAAGCAGGATTTTATACTGTCTTACAATAAAGTCTGAGTTAAGTTTTATACCCATGAGCACATTCATCACACATTACTCTCTCCATGTATTCGATCTCCGTTACCTGTGTTTCCTCCAAAGGATCCGCTGCTGCAGCTGCTGTGGCTGATTTGCCCTATAGAGCCCGGGCCTCCTCGCTCAGTGGGAGGACAAGAAAGAATCAGCGCAAACCTCGTCATTTGTTTGCTATATATAATTCTTTAGTGCCGCTACCACTTATGACCTGAGCAACATTCATGGGGGACAATGAAAAGAAATGGTGGGATGCTTCTCTCTTTCTCCCCTCCCCACCGCAGCGCTCTTTCATCTCTCCTTCCCACAAGGCTGATTCACCACTTGTGACCCCTGCGGCTGCCTCGCTGAAAATAGACAACAAAGTGTCTGAGATGAAAACCGGTGGGCAGTTGTAGGCTAGATTGCCGCTCGGCTTTAAGTTGGACGGGCAGCGGCGAGCGCTCTTGCTGAGCTGACACTTCCATTTGTCTGGATTCGAGGGGCCGCCGTGCACCTACATCTGTGAGCGTTAACAAAGCCTGTCAGGCCTTTTCTGTACAGATGATATAAACTGCCCCAAAAAATCGATTTATGTGTGCATTTACTGTGTCATGATGCAAAACATATTTTTTGAAAGGCAATTTTTCAGATTTTCTTCATAAATACTTGCATTGTTTTTCATTGTCCATTGATCAAAACCAAATAATACAGAAAACATTAGCTTATCCTCCTCTATTAAAGTTTTATTAGCTCTATTAGTTCTTATAATACCTCCATGGGGATGACCAGCTCTGCTGTTGCTGCCTGCTAATACACCTCTTCACTTTTATTCCTGTATTTCAATTTGATTTTAACGTGGCATGAAAATTGAATTCATTCAGACAATAAGCGTAATAGTTGTCCTTCTAGCGTATGCTTCTTTTAATTATGATGGTAATGACATGAAAATGATACACATATAATTGTGTGTTTCACTTTGTTTCTCTGTTTTAGATATTTTGAATCAAGCACATAATTTTTCCTCCTTACAGAATCACTGAAGCACGTTTGAGAGAGTTTTTGTTCCGGCTGTATCAAAGGCCTCTCTTCACCTTTTGATCATCCGATTCTTCAACACGTCTCAAGATATTTACATGTGAGCACAACTACAGTAAGCACCACTGCACACGACGCTTCAGTACGCAGAGTGGTCTGAATCCATCTCGTCCTCTGCAGGGGAAGGTAAGAACCTCCTTCATGAATAAAGACGTTTCGGCATCCTCTCTGTGTTCAATATGTACTTGTTACAGCGGCCATTATTTATAGTCCCACCAAGGCCCAGAGTGGTGAGAGTGGGTCTCATGGGGGATTGGGAAGTGGAGCCACCGCTACCTATAGTGGGAAAGATATACCACCTCACCCCCGCTGAGAACTTCACGCAGGAAATGAACTCATAAATCAAGCAGTAAATTGAGTGTAGGGCTGTGCTTACTCATCTCAAGAGGTCCGCTCCTCTTCCTCCACACACCCCTGCTCCTTTTTACTGCGTGACTAATGCAACGCCGCAACTTCTCTGCCTGTGTGTGTGTCTCCCGCTCTGGTAAACTCTTATCAAACCGTGTGGATTTTATTTTCAAGTAAACATCATAACTCTGGCCTGGAGGCTACAGTGAGCGTAGGGGTGGGGTGCTGCATGGAAAAATGAGTCTAGCTGGGATTTGGGGTCCAGAAACAAGCACATCAGCATCTTGTCCTACAGCTGAACTTCACCGCCTCATTGTGATGCCACTGGTGAGAGCTGCCTGTCTTTACTACTAGGACACAGCCTGTGAGGAGAGTCTCCCCTGCCCGCCTCAGGCTACGCTGACAGTCGCAGGCCCTGTCCGGAGGAATTAAAATCTCTATTTATCAGGACTCGACTGAAGCTGTCTGGGGACTGGCCGTGGAAATGGCACACAGTCGGCTTCTTCCAGCAATGGGACTCTGATGAAGAGTTCAACAGGCTGGGATGTGCCCAAGCAGGTTGTTTCTTGACAGCATTTGTGATGCTAAAAAAGAAAAAGAAAAAAGAAAGAAACACTCTCATCCCAGCTTCACACTCCGTTTCACTTTGTTAAAGTGCTGTGCCAGCATCTGCAGTGTCCTGAATGTGAACCACTCTTTAAGATTATGCTTAAAAGAAACATCCAGAGAACAATTCTTAAGACAGATCCTTCAATACAAGCAGTGCATGCGCGAGTGTGTGGATGCACCCTGCTGAGAGTCGCTCCCCATTAAAGCAGCGACTGTGTCGCCTCCTGCAGCTGCTCTCCATCACGGCAGAAGTAGGCAGCATCTCCTCTGACAGAGCGGGAGGACAGGAGGGAGTACTCGCCATCGCTCAGCCACCACTGCAGAGCCAAGATCAGAGCTCTACTGACCTCCTTTGGTAGAGTGATGTATTTGTTAGGGTGGCTGCCACAGTCATGGGAATCCAGTGTTACGGATATTAAATGGTTGGTTCATCAAAATCACAAAACACAAATGTGACAAAATGTGTTTTTGAGTCATTTGGATGACCTTTAACCTCTCGCTCTACAAAAGCTCTTAATAGACAATTCCACACTGTTTGCTTTTAGTGTCCTTTTAAAAAGCATGTTATCCTTTTTCTGACCTTGATTCCAATTAATGATGGAAAGTAACTAAGTACATTTACTTCAGGACATTTTTAAGATGCTTGCATATTACTTGAGTGTTTCAATTTTCTGTTACTTTATACTTCTCCTCCACCACATTTTAATTTGGAAATAATCTACTTTTACTCCACTATATTTTTCTCACAGAAATAGTTACTAGTTACTTTGAGGCTCAAAAAGGTCAAGTGTTGCAGAGTATTTCTTCCTTTCTACCCCATTAACCAACTCATGTCCCCCATGTTTATCTTGCGACAATTTGGAGGGGCCAGACCCCGAGGTTGGGAACCTAGAAGTAGTTAACACTAGCCATACAAGGACAAGGGTATATACATCTTTATATACATTGATGCATCTGTATAACCAATATAATAATGTTAGATATAAAAAAATATCAGTCACAAAGGACATTTGTCAGAGTATTTTTTTTCTTTGTTACTTTTTCTCAATTTAAGGCTCTGAATGCTTTTTCCACTGCTTCAAATTTCACAGCAGTAAGTTCATGTGAAAAGGGGGGTTAATGACAGTTTCAGCCACACGGGGGAGCCCTTACACAAGAGCAGCACACCTACCGCATTACGTTACCAACTTTTTAAAATCTTCATTTGCATCCTTGAAACTGAGCTGAAGGTTATTTCAGTGTTTCAGATTGTTCACTGCTTTCAAGGTTTGTTCTGTTTCCGTCAGATAAAGAGGAGGTCGCGTACAACCCGGACTCCTTCATCCCTGTTTCCAGACTCCCCATTTTCAAAGTCCTGGTCTGGTTCTTCCCTTCCCCCCGTTGGACTGCGAGCTGCATCATTTCACCACAATGTGAGCGGAAATGAGGAGCTTCGCCTCCAAAGTACAGGTTTGATGTCGTGGATTGAAACTTTTCTTTCTCAAAATGGTCCTCTTTGACCGGTAATTTTGTTTTCTAAGCTTTTTCACAGTTGTATATTGGTCTTATAGGAAATTAGGAAATATGATGAAACTGTACCTTAACGGACTTTGGCCATTTCAGTAGCAACAGTAGATAAAAAAACAGGAATTAAAATAGATATATAGCATAAATAGTATGAAAAATCTGAAAAAAATATATAATGGGGACATGTCAAATACAACAATATAAGGTGAAATAAATGAATACCACAGTACACAATACTTTAATTTAGATTTATAGATACGAATATTATATACACAAAAATGAAAAAAACTATCTTTGTGGCTTAATGTCAGAAAACTGTCACATAGCTCGGAATTAAACCGTAAAAACACAACAGAAAAATTATATTGTCCTTTAGCATCGTTTCACATCCATTTTATTTTGAAAGTGAGCACCGGAAGTTTAGCTTTAGACTATCATTAGCTTCGTGGTTTTTCCTGAGCAGAGATTTAGGAATGTGGAGCCCAGCAGCTGCTTCACCCTCAAATCTTCTGGGGTGAAAACTTTTCTAAAGCTCAAGAATTATCACAAAAACCGTCTGGTGAGTTGAGTTTAGCCTTTTAATGCGATATATAACATTTAAAAGTCACAATTGCTGGTAATGAGGTGTGATATTGTTTTAAAGTTTTGACGTTTGCCTAAATAAAATATTGTCCGTTAGCATCATAAGCTAAAGGTAACGTTTCTCGACTGAGACTGTTAAAGAAAAAAAAAAGCTCTAATAGTTCAAAAGTTGCTCAGACAAGTTGAAGCATGTGTGTCTATTGTTTGAGTTGAGGGCAAACAAGGGGGTAAAAAACCTGCCCTGACTTGAAATTATTGTTTCGGAAACGTGATGCCAAGTGATTAGTTAGCAGGAGATAGTTAGCAAGAATTTGTTAGCAAGATAAAGTGTTAGCATCCGCAGGTGAGTTCGGTCGTTTTTTGTACCGTCGGTTTTTATCCATAAAATAGCTGTTATGAGATGTTTCCCACAGGAGACACTGTAGGGAAACATTTTGCTGATTGCCCTCATGTTTTCACAACATGCCCCCCTCCCTCCACCCCAGGGACGCTCGTCTCCGTGCCCATAGTAACGCAGCGGACGCCCGGCCTCGTCGTCGCGTTGAGCCGCCTGCAGAGGGGGCGGAACCTGGAGCAGCCACCGATCTGCGATCTGTTTCTCGCAGAAAAGGCGAAATCAGTCGAGGATGGTAAGGAGAGCACGTCTGCAGCAGGACAGCGTTATAGGTAGATTGATTCTGCAGTGGTGGAATCTGCTGTTTTACCTCATCGATGCAGCTGCTTGTCTTTTTTTCTTTCTCCTCTTGTGATCGTGTGCATTTTGATGCTCATGTGCATTTTCAAGGTTTGCATGATGTGTCTGTTTTCAAATCTCTTTCCTCTTTGTTTCAGCCATTTCACAAAGGCGTCTACTACCCCTACTCCAGTGACACCCAGGGGACCCACTCGTCAGCAGGGATCCCATCCCTCCTCAACTCCCCGCTCAGCCAGCACTTGGTACCTGCACCAGGCATGACTCCATCCAGCGGAGCCTCTGCTGTCCTGCCTTTCAAGTTCCGCCCGCGCAGGGAGAGCGTGGACTGGAGGCGAATCAACGCGGTAGACATAGACCTGGTGGTGAGCCAGCTGGATGTGGATGCCCTTCAGGAGCACATCAGCATGGTGACCTTCTGCAGCTTGGATGGGGAGCGTTGCCAGAGGTGCCAGAGCCCTGTGGACCCGGCTCTGGTCAAGCTCTTGCAGTTGGCTCAGCTCACGGTGGAGTGGCTCCTCCACTGTCAGGAATTTCTCACCCTCAACCTGCACACGGCGGAGGAGAGGCTGGTGGCTGGCGGCAGGGAGCAGGAGCAGCTGCTGGCTCAGCAGAAGAAGCAGGAGGAGAAGGTGAAGGCACTGACCACCGAGCTGAAGCAGAGGAAGAAGATTATTCGCACCCAGCAGTCCCTGCTCATGCCACGAATCATCAGCAGCCAGAAGGTACTGCTGACAGGCTAAACGCTCATGCTCGGGGGGTATCAGTTACCATTTGCATTTCACATATGTATATGGCAAGCAGACAGCTAGCTCCATCACCCCCGCCCCCTTTGCTCCTCCTCCTCCTCCTCCTCCGGGTCCCCACTCTGTCATTGTTCCAAGATCTATTCACAGCTCCGGCTTTGTGCTTTTCACATGGTTGGGAAGAAGGGAAATAGCTGAAGATTTTTATCATAGCCTGACAAAAAAATTTCGGTTGTAATGTCCTGCAAAAACCTGCTGTGGCTGTGTTGTTTTGGTATGGTTATAATAGGCTTTGTTTTCAGACTGGAAGAATAGGATTTAGAGCTGCAGAACAGATGGTGTCATTTGGTGGCAATTAGTTTTTTTTAATCCACTTACGAAAGGGTGACAAGAGCAGTAATCAAGATGACTGGCCAACTCCCACCTCCCCCACCTTTATATGCAGACATCCTGGTGGAGCATTTTGTCCTTTGTAGTGTCGTTGTTTGTGTATATATTATATACTGCTGGTTCATTTATGGGATCGAGTTTCTTTTAGGCAGCAGAGCTCACTTCCCATGAGGTTATTTGTAGCATGAATCAAAGATCAGCCTTCGGTCTTCGAGGGTCACGCTGACCTGGCCAAGCGGTTGCCAGGGCAACAGATATAGTGTGTCATGACAGCATGTGGTTGCTAGGTGCGCGCTCGCAGCTCAGCTAACAGAGGTGGCTCAATAATTGATAGAGAGGCCATGTGTTTGTGTCCTTTGAGGACCTTTGATGTTTGTTGCTCGGCATAGGTGATATTCACACTTCTACCAAGTAAACACAAGGACTGAAGACTAATTTCACTCCTAATTTCCACAATTAGTCTAAACCTTAATCTAACTGCATCACTCAAAGACCTGCACGTAGCAGTAGACCTCTTCATGTCATGTGGCTGCCTTTGAATCCTTGCTACCATATGGTGTGACAAGATATCAGTAGCAGCAGGTTTACCATTGAATGAAGTCACAGGCACAATGAGCGGCTGGGTTAAATGTAGCGTGTGATGTGTGTGTGGAAAGGCAGCATCTCTTGTAGTTGTTAAGTGTTAGAGAGCTGGAGTGTGGTGACGCCTGCCTCAGGGAGCAAATCAGCATCACTCACGCTATCTGTCTGTTTGGAAACGCATGCCTCAAGTGAGCGGACGCTCCTGTTTGGATGCTAATCAGGAGTTTTTATGTTGACCGGGGCTTTGTCCCGAACCTCATTCACTCAGTCACTAACTGCTCCCTATATAATGGACTCTAGGGCTTCAAATAACTATTATTAACAATTATATCATCTGATGATTATTTTCATAATTGAGTGTTTATTCTATAAAATGTCAAAAATTGAAAAATGCTCATCACAATTTCCTGGAGTCCAAAGTGGCATCTTCAAATTGCTTCTTTTGTCTAACCAACAGTCCAAAACCTTCATTTACTATCATATATGACAAAGAAAAACACCAAATCCATACATTTGAGATACTGTATACTGTTAGGAAAATCTGTGTGATGCTTTAGACTTGCTTTTTTGTCAAAAATGCACAAGGTGCATAATACCTGTCTTTTTTTCCTTTGCTTCATTTAGTGTCCGCATTGTGATAAGTCCTTCCTCAATTCCTCCTTCCTGCAGAATCACATGCAGCGCCGCCACCCTGACGAATATGAGATCCGTAAGTCACCCAATCAGAAAGGTTCACTGAGCAGTTTAGAGAAGGGACAGAGAGTATAACACATGAACTCAAGGTAGGAGTCAGATAAATTACTTAAAAGGAAGATGCATTAAACAATGTAAGGATGGAGTCTTGTGAAGATTTGCAGGTGAAAAATGGGGGAAAAAACCCGAAACATTCCCTCACATGATATTATTACATACAGTTTCTTGTTTTTTTTTTCTTGTATTGCTTCCTTCCAGAGTTGCATTCAGACAATGAGAAGAAGTCTCAGATGGAGAGTCTCAAATTGGAGATCAGTCATCTGAAGGAGC
Organism: Holacanthus passer; assembly: GCA_025331565.1. NCBI lineage: Eukaryota > Metazoa > Chordata > Actinopteri > Pomacanthidae > Holacanthus > Holacanthus passer. The sequence continues at coordinate 432,522 of JAFREQ010000172.1, read as the reverse complement.
AGATTGTTCAGCAGCAACAGGAGTTGCAAGCCAAAACAGCTCAGGTAGGAAAACCAGATAATTTGAGTCATTTCTAAAGCAAAGATGCCAAAGTTTGTCTGGTTTAGCTACTCAAAGGATTCAAGGATTTTTTTGTGTTGTTTCTCATATATGATGTTAAACTGATTATCTGTGCTTGTGGACTGTTCATTAGTAACCCTTAGAAGCATGCTTAAGTCTGTACTTTCTGTGTCAGTCCTTTGTGGTTTTGTCCTGACTGAGCTCTTTTTATTTCTGTTTTGATTCCAGGAAAAAGAGCAGCAGTCCATGCACAAAGACCTGCTGAGAGAAATGGACCGCTTTAAGGCTGAGGAGATGGCGCGTATGGACAGAAAGATAGAAGACAGCAGGGATGGCATTCGCAGGGAGATGGAATTTCTTTACACCCGAAATATTCAGGCTCTCAATGTATGAAAAGGAGACTTGAATAGTGTCTTCAGTAGCTTCTTAATAGTGTTCATTTATATTACATTTATTTGGTCTTCAGTGTGTCTTTTATTCATTCATTTTGCACATATTTTAATTCATAGGAAGCAAATCAGAATCAGACGGCCAAGCATGAAAAATCCGCCATCCCTGTTCACTCGCAGCCAGAGAGAGATGTGGACAACTACAAAGAGATGCAGATACAAGCCATCCAAAAGCTGGAACATCAAATGAAGAAACAGGTCAGTGTAGTGGAGAGATATTGTTTTCAAACCAAAAAGTGAATGAAGTTATTTTATGGCAAAAATCTTTTCTTCTAGGATAAAAAATGGGAATCCAGGCTGCAGGAAATAAAGGCTCAACACGAGTCTGAAAAGAATCAGGTATGTTTTAGTGTTTGTAATTGTTATTATGTAATTATTTGTATTATTGTGCCATTAAGGCATCTAAAGGTGAACAAGCCTTTGTTAGAAATCACCCAGCAGGGCAATGCATCTCTTCCCTGTTATCTTCCAGTTGCTGAACGAGCTGAGTGGAATGCAGTCGTCTGTGTCGGGCATCCAGGAGCGCAGCCAGAGGCAGCAGCAGGAGATGGAAAGGAGACTTCATGAGAAGGAGCAAACCATCAAGGCTCAGAGGGAACAGGTTAACACTGATTCACTGCCCAGTGCAATTATGTCGAAAGAGGAAGTGAGGCGGAGGGTCAGCCCTTGTTCAGGATATCCTGTATTTGCTACAGTGGCTCAGATTGTGCTGTATTGAGACATGATGATACTGTACACTAGAGGCCTGTGGCTGAAAACTCTAAAAAGTATGTTGTTTGACATACGTACAAAAACACAACCAAGAAACAGCTACACACAGGTGGAAAGCCCTCACCCCAAACCACCACTGACATGCAATTAGACAGAAAGCATAGGCATAATCATGAGGTATAACAAGTTATCATTTTTTTCACTTCCAGATAAGGAATATTTCCTCAAATCCACCCATCAAAGTCGTGGAAGTACCAGGTTTTTATTCCTTTTCAGTTACTTTTACATCCGAAAAGTGTTTCACTGAAGGAAACTTCATGTATGATCATTCATTGTTGTTCTCTGTTTTTCAGTCAGTGCACCAGCTCCGGAGCCTAAACCAAAGAGAGTTGTACTTGGTAGGTTAGCCATCCCAAGAAAATTAAAATATAAAAACTCCCAAAGAAGCTGAGCATGTGCTTTCGTGCATGAGGGATTTGCATAATGCTGTTTCAGAGAGCAAACTCTTAATAAAATAATGCTGTCACCACATTAGTACCCCCCCTCCTCCTTAAACCTATTTTATCTGACTTCCAATGACCTTTGACCTCATGTGCTGTTCAATTAGAGGAGCCAGTCTGTGCTTCTAAGCTGGATCCTATACAGGAGCTGTCAGAAGAGGAGAAAGGTAAAACAGACAGTGAAACCAACAGAACCAGCTGCATGCTGTTTGCATGGATGCATCAGTCTGTCGTGGGCAGCCTTTTCCTTAAGTGTATGGAGACTGAGATCATCTTAGTCCACACTGACACGAGAGGCATGCTCTTAGTACAAGAAAGCTTTTTGTAAAGCTTTTGTGATATTCTGTGACGCCTGCGATATCAGCATTGCTGGTCTTTACATCCATCCATCCATCATCTTATTGCCTTGTTTGTTGGCAAATAGACTTGTAGACATTCTCCTCTTCTGCCTGCCTTGCTGCAGTCTCATCCATCTACTTGACGGAACCTCTGGCATGGAGCTTGCTGTGAAAATTAGCAAATGCATGCTCGTTCTATTTTTTTCTCAATTTTGCCTGTCCTGTCATTGAAGCCCAATAGTCCATAAATAGCTGATTAAATTAAATTTCTTTTACAGACTCAAGCAGCTTCTCTGAGAGCAGGCCAGTGAAGAAGAAGCCTAAGCCAGCACCAGAGAAGAAGCTGAGGGTGACCTCCAGTGCTCTGAAAAGGAACACCAACATCATGAAAGATACGCAGGCAGCCATTGAGCAGACTCTTGTTACGAGGCTGGAGAACCTGGGAGTCAAACCTGTAAGTTCACATTAGAGGAAGATTAAATAGCTTTAAACATACAATCTTAAAGAAAACACTCTTAAATGTGCTTTTATTCGGTAGCTCATGTTTTCTTCTACCTCTTCTCAGGATCAGTGTGGTCTGACGAGCAAAGAGCTCACTTCCGTCATGGCCAAGTTGCATTCACAGCGGGAGAGTTTTGCAAAGGGGATGCCTGACTACTGGCACCAGCGAGAGGAGATAGCCAGCACTGTGGAGCAGAAGCTGGGCGCTCTGAGGAGAGGCAGCGACCCTGCTTCTGTGTCACAGGCCAGATCAAGACAATCGGTTCAAGGTGTGTCATCAGAAAGCCTCTTAGCACATGAGATCATCTTGCTAACTTCTTACTCTGCCCACAGACCGGTAGTTACCAAGCCTCTATTGCATTAGTGACTTGTAATTAGTTTTGACTGCATGTGGATCCAAACCATCAGTCTAATCTGTGAGAGCTTGTTTGCTGCCACATAAGCTCACCTAAGCTGTGACACAGTGACTGATCAGGTAGTTGTGTTTACCTGTTTTCGTCTGTGTGCAGTGTTGCAGACCAGGCCTCGATCTAGTAGCCTGCCCTCCAGAGCGACCCAGGTGATGTCTGGACCTGCAATCAAACAGCCCAAGACCCCCCAGCCGGCGCCAAGGACCAAGACCACCTCCCAACCCAAGACGTCTACACCTAGCACCAAGACTGCTCTGAGAAACGTCGCACCCAAGTAAAGAAAAAACTGTCTATAAAATGAACTGGTTTCTTGTGATTCTCTATAAATGTCAGGTTATTTGGCAGTGTTGCAACAAAGGTTATAAGAGAAGCAGCTGCATCTGATATTTCACTGCACAAGATAAGGTGGAAAATGTACCCCTTTGACATGTCCTGTTATCTCCTGATAACTGTTGTCATAGCTAAACAGTTATAAAGATGGAAGAGACTAATGGTAGAGGAGCCACAGGATTTTCTTTGATATTTTCACCAGGAGCATATCGCCTGTGGCATCACTTTGCATTTAAGACAACATTGACATTTTGTGCTGTACAGTGGGATAAATGGAATGATGAGAAAAAACTGTTTCTGTGATTATTCAGGACCCCTCCTTTCAGTTCAGATGAAGAATCAGAAGACGAAAAGACAGAGATGGGGGAAGAACAGCCCCAAAAACACCAGAGGGGAAAATTACTACTACCCAGAATAAACCAGGCAGCCCCGGTCCAAATCAGAGCCAGCAAAGCCAGTTCAGTCCAGGCCAGGCCAGCTCCAGCCAGGCACTCATTCTCCTCCAACCCCCAGCAGACCAAGGTGTCAGTGGGCAGCGTGACCAAGACAGCAGTCACAAAGATAGAGAGCGATGAGGAGGATGAGTGGTCGGAGGTCAGCGAGCTGCAGGAGATTGACCCAAGACAACTTCAGAGTCACAGAGACCAGAACGGCAACGTGGATAAGAGAAACTTTGGTAAAGGTCAGTTGTCTATTCTCTAAACTTACAACTCACAAGATACAATCAAATAATTTGTCTCTATTTATTCAGTCATAAAGTGGTTGCATTTGATAATTTTGAAAAGGTGTTTTTGCCATGTTTGTCCTCATTACTGATTACTGGATTTACCTGTAGATGCACCTATTGAAAAAACTAAAGAATCCACAAGGTCACTGGAAGATATAAAGGCTTGGATAGGAACCAGAGGCTCTGTGTAATGACAACCGTACAGGAGACCAGTATCATATTTAGTTTGAATGTAGGCTTGTTGAATCATAGGGAAAAATACTTGCTAAACTATGATTTAAAACATCCATCTATGTTTAAATTAATTTTGTTATTCAGATAGTTGAATAAGCCAAAAGTTAGTCATTTATGTTGCACTTCATTCCTGCCAGATGCTGTTACTTTGTATGATTGTGTTGTATATTTTGTTTGTACTATTATATGTAAATATGTTTTTCAGTCTATTGAAATCATAAAAATGTAATTAATGAAACCACATTAATGTATTTCCATGAATTGTCTGTTTCTTTTTAGAGAACAAAATCAATGACCTGGCCAGAAAAATGGAGAAGCAGTTTGCAGGGAGAGTTGTGAAGAAACCAGCAGGGGGCGTTAGCATCTTACCAGAGAGGAAGGACGAGGTCCAGGAACTCACGGTGAGACTCACTCTGTGAGGGTTTGGTGTAAAATGTTGCTAGCTCATTTGATATTATTATATATTGCAACACAGTATTGACCACACTCAGAGTCTGTGAGTAATGTTTCTGTATGTGTTGACAGTACACAGATCTAGAGGAGAGCAGTGAGTGGCTGGTCTCCTCCTTAGAGGACAGACAGGAAATATCTAAGCCAGCTCAGGGCTCTGGACCAATGAGGAAGAGCCTGGACTCCCCTAGCACCAGCGTCTGGGGAACCTCTACAGGAAAGGGTCCCAAATCAGGTCAGTTATTTCAGAATATACAGGAGCATAAATACAGTTTTATTATAATAAGTTGCGAAAAGATTCTTGGCTATATTTTAGACTTGTCTGTAAAGTAAACACAGCTATCTCACACCTGGCAGGTCTGACAGAAGCTGGAACAGGAAGCACCCTGAAGAGCAGCCTGTGCTCCCTCAGTGACATCAGCGACTCCGAGGACATTAGCAATGAATACGTAAATAATAAAATCAGTAAACGCTACAGCTGATCAGGTGATGTAGCACTACGCCAAGCACAGACACAAAGACCTCAGGCAACTCTGCTGACACCATGCCAAATAGACACATTTTTACTGTTATTAAATGGAAGCTATAATATATAACAGACAGAGCAATACTTAACAATTCCTAAATTGTTTTTTGTATAGAGAAGAAGACCATCGAATACATATGTTAGAGGTAAATGAGATCACAGCAGTCACACCTTCCCTTGTGCCAACTCTTCGCTTGCCTTAGACTTTTTCACTATTCAACCTGAAATAGATTTTTCTTTTGTATATTCAATGAAATATAACCCACACACTGAGATACTCCATGTAGCTTGTGTAAAATTTTGTACATCAAATTTTATAATGTCTTCATATGTTAAATGGAGTAATGAGATGTGATTTTTGTATAGAAAGTATTTATACAAGCAATAAAAGATTTCTTAGTAGATTACAAAATTGGGATTACAAAGGAATCTGTCTGTTCTTCAATTTTTCTCAACAACAATTCATCTGATCGACTTCACACTTGATGGCTTTATTGCCGAGGACCCAAGGAAACACATTTTGGTGAGGTGGATGAAGCATGAAAAACTGCAGAGGAGTCGTGAGGCATATTTTGATTTTGAACAGATTTGTAAACAAACAGCTGCTAAGTTGTATCACATGCTATGATGCTGTCTAGCTGCATTATGCTAAGCTAAGCTAAGTGACTTCTGTTTCTTTCTTCATATTGAACATGCAGACAGAGTGGCAGTAATCTTCTCATCTCATTCTCGGCATGAAAACTAATTAGTGTGTTTCCCGAAATGTCAATTGTCTATTTATTTAAAGTCTTTAAGTCACTCTCAGCTCAGAGTTCTCCTCTGGCTCAGACAAAGCTGTCCCTGCTGAAGGTCCGACTGGTCTTCATTGTCGCTCTGGTTGTTCGGCTTTTCCTGCCTTCATAAAACAACGGTGGCACCAGAGTCACTCTGGACGACGATGCCGGCAGCATGTAGGTCCGTCGGGTCCGGGCTGTGGCGTAAGTGGCCGGTCTCCTAGGCCCTTTTGGAGAACTGCTGATATAGATTGTGAAGTTATGCATCTCAGTTTTATTGACTCAGTTACTGTTTGGTTTTGATATCCACAATAGAGGTAATAAGGATAATAAAGGCAATACAACTGTTCAAGTGAAATATAAGAGGTTTTATATTTACCTTGATGGTAGGCCCTCTTTTCCAGAGAAGTAGGTCAGCACTGTCCCTCCAGAGAGGAGAAGGATGGAGCCTCCCCAGCCAATGAAAATTGCAGCTCCAAGTTCAAATCTGAACAGCAAGTATTAAGGTATATTAAAAATTGTGGTTTCTGCATTTTTAATCACTATTTCCAAATGTCACTCGGTAGAAATGTTAAAAATAATGCTCCAAAAATACTCACTTCTGTGCCCTGAAATGTGGATCCAAGAATTCTGTTATGACTTTGTTGGCCCACCATGAGTAGGTGATCATACCACAGAATCCTAACAGAAAACACACCTTACATGAAACATCCTCAGTGCATAAAGTTCACACAAGGTTTATACTCTTGAATTTTTTTTTTTACCTGATACCAGGTAGGTTATACCGCCTGCAAAGGTCACCCTGGCATTGGCGATCTCCGATCCACCTATTTTAGTGCATTTCATGCCTATGAGTGTGAGGACCCCTCCGAAGAAGCCAGTGATGACTGCACAGACAGCGAGCGCTCTGCAGGCGTGTAGGAACACTGAAAGAAATCAGGTGTGCTCTTTAAAGCTATGTGTAAGAAATGTCTCTATCATCAAGCATCATGTAACTGATTTAATGGACAGTCAGATATCTGATCTCATACATATTAGGCTCGTTCATACATAGTTCTGTTAAGTTGTATCCAGGTTGGGTGGAAGATATTCATTAGTAGCCACACAACTATTATTCAAAAATAGTTAGTGGCTAGAATATCCAACATTTTATTATGTTTTCCATAAGTATATTATTTTTTAAGATGAGGATCCAAAGAAAATGTTGATAACTCTGGAGCAGGTCTTCCTTATTTTAAAATGAAATATAGGATTCAGGAGGATTCATACAATCTCTAAAGCTTCTAAACTGTTGGTAATTTAAGTTTAATTGAAAAAAGGACATCAGATATTTTGAAATTTTGAAAACACATCCTACCAGGCAGGGCCAGCATGGAAGGGTAATCCTTGCAGTCGGACACCCCCGTGGTGTCTGAGATGCAGTCCTTCCACAGGTTGGAGTAGTAGTTCGAGGTGGTCAACACGATGCTTCCCACCTCGGAGAAAGTCCAGTACTCTGTGGGAAGAGTGGAACACACCAGGATCCAGCCACACAGACAGGACACGAAGCAGCCGATCTCCATGTACATCATCACCGTCCTGTATTTCATGGTGAGAGCTGCTCCTCAAACACAAACTATCAGGATGTGGTAAATACAGACAATAAGTTTGAACAACTTCTCACTGTGGGAAACTGGACTGATTCTCCCTCTATGTCACTGCTGATGTGTCGCACCAGCAGTGTGGATGTTTGGCTTCTGTCGCATCTTATCTTTTAGATGGTTTTGCCCAGTAAGCATCCTTCATGTTCCCAGCACTCAGGCAGATGGTGGCTCATGCTACTGTTGTTAACCCGTATCTTTTGTTTTGCTTCATTACCAATTATTTTTCTGAATTCAAATACCTTTTCTTTTTTTTAACCTTATCAAAACCAAAGATGTAGTGGTCATTTTTCTCCTTGGCCACAAACTGAGGTTCCACATTTGGTGAAGATGACAAAATACAGAAATGGCCATAAAGCATTTTGAAAATATTTCTTGTCATGAAGTATCAAACTGATAAGACAATATTCAGTTTATTTTTTCAGCTGTTAAATACGATCCTGAGGCTCACAACAACTTAGAAACAAGCATGTAATGTAATCTTTAAAAAAAACTTTTTTTTGGTTAACTTAGAAAAAGAATGAAGGACAATCAAAAAGATAATGTTTTCATTGTTTATTTTTGTATATACAAAGCAGATATGGTATGCTTATATAATAATGCAGAAATGCAGAAAATACAACTTAAAAATATAAATGAATAGAATTTTCTTGTTTCGCTGGCTGAATGTGAACTTATGACCTCAGTATTATAGCCCTGATTATGTGTTGCATCCTGAACTGGACATTGAAAATGAATCTGTAATGTTACACAGTCACAACAGAAGCCATCTTATAGGTAAGGACGTTTTGGGAGTGATTTGATGTTTTTGACTGTCCACAGATATATTTGTGTCCTCTTAAGGCTTCTTTTTCTTCTCCCCTCTCACAGATAAAGGGATCCATGGGATGTCTGCTGCAGAGAGAGTATTGTATTCAAGACAACAGAAAGAGTATAAATTAGTGAGTATTTTACACTACTTTAGATTTCTTTCAAATCTGCATATAGGAAGGTGAAATTACTCAGTTAAATGTTACATAACAAACCTTTTTGGCTGGTTAACTCTCCATGCAGTTGCACAGTGAAGTGTACAGCCAAGTAAAATGAGGAAACTCCCCACCAGGCCAAGGTACAGGGGTGGTCCAATTTCATAGCTGAGGAGATAACAGTTAAAACTGGCTACTCTCTTGCATTTGCCCATGTTTAACTACTAGTGAGGGTTATTCAGAGGCCACATATTACCTCAGTTTTGACGGATCTGCTTTGCTGTGTAAAAAAGCTGCAACCACTCTGTTTATGTACAAACAATAAGCAGCCATGTCTGATGCGCCTGCATGAGGGGAAGCCGATGACACATGGAAAAACAAAACAAGACAAACCAGTGCGTGATTGTTCTGAGAAGCCGCTGAGGATTTGTGAATGCAAGTCGTACTCACAGCCGACCAGATGGAAAGCAGAGGCTGTTATTAACATCCTGTCATTGCTTTTCTGGTCTCCGCCGATGTGCGTGCACTCGAGTCCGAAAAATGTGAGGACCATGCCAACAAAGCCGAGGCACAGGCCAATCATCAGGAGCCCCCTGACTGCCTGGATGTAGGCTGATAACAGACAAACACATCTGGTTTCTGTTTTACATTCTATATGCACTGTGTGAGCAGAATCTAAGGAAATCAGTGATTCTCCGTCAGTGTACCCACATTTTACTGTCCACAGCACCTTGAAGTCTACACAGTTCACCAGAGCAGTGGAGTCTTCATAGCAGTCTTTCCACAGGTCAGACCAGTACCAAGCTGTCACCACTACAGAGGAGCCCCCTTGACCCCCCAGCTGGGCCACCCTCAAGTGTGACAATACATCAAATGAATAAACAGAATAGAATATAATGAACACATAATGATAAAGTGTAATATTACCACAACTACAAGGATACATTCTAAGTATGGTAAACATGTTATTCTAACTTTAACTGGTGAGCTTTTGAAGTGCTGCTAGCTTTGTACGTGGTTTCCAATATGATTTATTATCTATAATCCCTTCCAAAAATTGCATTTCAGTTGATATTGCATTCATTGCTACTATTATTTATCTTAAGTTTGCATTTTAAATGGTTTGGTTCAACTCTCAGATTTAAATTGTTTTTTCACCATATCCAAAAGTTGTTTCAAATTCTTACCACAACAGCATAAAATTGGCTCATCTGCAAATTAATTAATGGTCATTGCATGCATGGCAAATCTCTTATTCAGGAAAGAAAAGAAAAGAGAAACAGGAAAACTCTCATCATGCACATGTACAAAAAAAGGTTGAGATTTCAGCACTTTTAATGATCCTGACACATTTCTGATGTTAATAATCAGGTTTGAAATTTTCCCAGATTCTCAGATTTTTTTTGAATTTAAGATATTATCCTCAGTCGAGACACTTTCTCCTCATAATTTACCAAGCTAAAGTTCATCAGGCACATTCTTCTTTATTCTATTTGTTTCCACAAACTCTTACTTGCTTACCTCCAGTTTTCCATTGCCAGGGTGCAACCCACAAAGCCCCAGCCCAGTATGCCGAGCAGCAAACCCAGGATCTGAGCCAGTCTCCTCCACATCCCTTCAGTCTGGTAAATATGTAGAAGGGCCTTCGCTAATTAACTTCAAATAGTTACTGGGATGTTTCACTGTGTTTGGAAAGCCATCCTACCTTGTCAGGAAATTAGTCCACCAGCAATTCAAGAAAATAACAGAGTTTTGCTTCAGATTAAAGCTGTAGAAGTGCAGTCGTCTTACAGCAGCTTGTGTGAAGGTTTGAATAACAGTAGACACTGTTTACTGTCAACCTGACCTTAATAGACTGGTGGAGTTTTATTTGCTGTCTAAAAGGCTACATAAAGGCTGACGGTACTATTAGAAATGGATGTGCACCTTAGTTATGTGCTGAATTAATTTATATTGTGTCTAGTGAGAGCATTGAACAATAGGCAGCAAAAACTTTACACAAATCAATTCAGTGACAAAGATTTTTAAAACAAGGACAGTTTTTATTAATACAAAACACACATCACTGAATTCGCTTTCACTACGGATTCTTAAATTAAAAAGTATCAGATCATTTATTAGTGTTTGTCCTTCACATAAGGACTCGCATTTATTCAGATATAGGAGTTTTTGATGAACGGTGTAGACTCGCTCCTTGAACTGCCTGACAAAGACGACACTGTCCGGCTGCTGCTGCTGCTCCTCGACTCAGACAACGTCGATACGCTGGACCTCGACGAGAGGCCAGACTCTGACCCCGACCCCGATCCTGACCTGGACCCCTCGGACCCTGCAGACCTGGTGGTTCGCCCAGTCTTCGACGACCGCCCTGACTTAGCTGTGCGTCCAGATTTGGATGTGCGTTCTGATCTTGAGGAAATGCCCGACACGTCTGAGCGCCCGGATTCAGATGACAGCTCGGAAACCGAGGACACTTTGGTCTTGGATGTGATCTCAGACACTGTGGACAGAGCTGTGGTGGACTTGTTTTGCTCAGGATCTGGTAGTTGCTGGACTTTGATCACCCTGGAGAAAATGGCACATTTTTGTCAAACCTGACAAGGCTGCTTACTTTAAAACTTACATATAAAAACTTTGACTATGCTGGGTCTTAAAATACTGAAATCAGCCTTTGTAATATCTATGTTTTGTTAGGTTAGCCGTGCCAGTGGTGTTGCTCTAGGTGAGTTTCTTCCAGGTTGCTAAACCCCTGTAAAATCACAGCAAGGTAAAGGTAAAAGTAGAACATAATGTCTTGAATGTAAGAGTGAGCTGCAGAATTGGTCAGCATTGGTGCAGATTTACAATCTCTGAGCTCCTTCTACTGTTGAAATCAATCCATAGCATGCAGTTTTTTCCTTTCCTCAGGTAATCAGGAAAGCTTTTAAAACACCAGACCTCTTTGTTTACACCAGTGGCTTCAGGGTTATATTACATGTTGAGAGTGAGTGTACCCACAACGAACATCTGCTCAGTCCTCACAGAGCCTCATGCATTTTGGATAATGAGTCATTCCACTTGAGCACACGGGATGCTGGTATTTATTGAGGAAGTGAGGATTGGAGTTATTTATTCACTTCCCCTGACATGTTACAACAACAACATTTGTCTGTACTCACACGGCCTCTCCTCCACAGAGCGGCTTACACACCGACCACACATAGAAGAAACCACCACTCATGTGAAACACTGAGCCGACCCAGCCGAGGAACAGCGGGGTGCCAAGGTCATACCTGTTGGTGTTAAAACAGAGAGAGTAGTATTTAAAGATTTATCATTTTATTTTATTATTTTACTGGTAAAATAGTGACATTTAAGCTTGGTGACTTGCTTGAGTCCATCAAAGTCAGGGTTGAAGTATTCTACCGAGACATACTGTGCATAAACAGCGTATGCACTTGTGGACAGCAAACCTGAAGGGAAATCATGTTGAGAGACAAAACAATTAGGAATTAACACTATGAACCTATTTACTATTTACGTTTTCAGCTGCAACATAAATAATTATATTAATAAACAACAATAATACAAAATATATTTATGCCAGATAAAATTGTATTTTTTAGAGTTTCATCTAATCTTTTTTGAAGAGACGATATTGAGGAATGTGATGGAAAGGAAAATACTGGGCATTTGAATGTGATTTCAGTATGCACAATATGATCATGCAAAAACTAACACCGTGATTGAAACAAATCCAACACAGGAAACACAGAATGAGCCGTCAGAGAGTGATCAGGGAAGTAGGCCAATTAGCAAATTAGCCACTTTATTGTTTACTATTGTTTTAGTCATTACCGCTGATGATGTGGCAGCATCCGCCGGTGTATATCTTCTTGTACTTTGATCGGTCTTTTCCTCCAATGAAGGTGCACTCCATACCCATCAGACTGAGCACAAACCCCAGCATGCCCAGAGAAAGAGCTGACATCAGCAGGCCTCGTACTATCTGGATGGAGCCTGGAGTCACACAGCAAGACACAAATAGACATTAATGAGAGTCTAGATGTCACTGGAGCTCATGACTGAGAAGTTGAGACACTGTTTATTACATAGAGTGGAAAATGTGTTACCTACCCTCCACAGACCAGAGCACAGGGTAGTCATAACAGTTGGTGACAGCAGTTGAGTCTGTATAACAGGATCTCCACAGGCTGGACCAGTACCAGGCCACTTTGATGATGGAGGAGCCCCCCATGCCCCCGATCGCAGTGATCTTCCAGCCCTCCATGGCCATGGTGCAGGCCACAAAGATCCAGCCCAGAACTGTCATCAGGAAGCCCCAAATCTGGACCACACGAATCTTCATCTTGGGGGCGTGAGGTGATTATATTTTTAATCCTTGAATATTCATCCACTGTGCAGTTTTAATGCTTTTCTTTTTTGATTCGTCTTTAAGTGGCAGTCCTTTACTCATGCATAAGAGGTCTACATCCTGAGCTCTTCTTTTCATCCAAATTCAGACAGATGTCGAAGTGGCCTCCTGCTCAGCTGCTCTCCACTGAAAAAGGAGAGGACAAGCACATCACAGGTACAAATCACGGGGTGTGCTTTTGTTTTCCAGGTATTATTATCTATGTGGGTGAGAGACAACATTCACTCAGGTTCCCATGGGCTACAGATGAACCTGGACTGAGAGTGCCCACCTCAGCATTTATCTCAAATTACCACTTCATGCCCCCATCGGACTGTTTTCAACTTTCTGACGTTTAAAAGAAGGAAAATCTGTTGATAGCATTGCCTTAGTTGCCCAATATTACATTTAATAGGTTTCATTTATGTATAAGGCCCCTAGTTCAAGATCAGCCATCAGACACTATAATTAAATCACATTGAAATTTGACCAAAAACAATGTATATTCCTGCATTAATGACTTGACATTTTCCACCAAATATGTTATAACACTGCTGCTATGACCTAAGCATCATTCTCAACTTTGCCTCAGGCTTTAAGCTGCTAGTTATTAGTAATTTTACCAAGACCTCACTGTGCTGTGGGGTCTTATAATTACAGCATAACGTCTTTGTGCTGTTATAATTAGAGTTAAATCTGAGGTAATGAGAGTTAGGGGGAGTGATGAATGTTCGGCGGGGATGAAAGAGCTCCTCTTTGTTTCTAAGTCCTCCCGGCTTATGAAAAAGTTATTGGTAGTTGGTAGGGAGATATTGGAAATGGTGGACTGCGGGCGAATCTTAATTTGTTTGGTGAGGGTGGATTTAATTATCTTTAATTAGCATGGCACTAATAAAAGAACAAAGAAACGCATATGTGACCTGAGCTGACCAGGGTTTTAAAGAAGCTGAAACAATAGTCGAGAAGACATAACAGCAAATAACAAATGTCTCAATTGTTGCTATGTTTTGCTCATGTGGTTTCTTAACAGTTAAGATAAGATAGGATAAGACAGACCTTTATTCGTCCCACAGTGGGGAAATTCTTAAAAACTCAAAGGACACAATTAAAACTTTCTTCTGATCTGTCAAACTGTAAATGTGCATTAATGCTGCTCTCTGGTGGTGTGATTGCAGTAATGGGTGAAGGGTCATGGCTCTGGGGCTTCAGCTCAGTCAATAAATAGGTAAGTGTTTTTTTTCTTGTGACACCTTAATACAAAGCGATGTCTTCTTATTCTCATTATGTTTTATTTGCATACTTAGTAAGGCAAGCACACGTTTTCTTCTTACGTTCTTTTAATGAAATCTTTGACAGCAGTTCACTACACACATGGATGGTTGAGGCATATGTGTGTGTACTGGTAACGTCCATGTGTTGCTTTGTTTTGTAAAATAGTAAAAAAGCAATGACTACAACATAATCTGAAAAATAGCATAACTCTGTGTAGCAGAATTTAGACTGTACAGACATTCATGGTATCTAGAGGATGAATCCTACTGACTTTTCCTTTATTGCTGCCAGTAGATCAGACTCATCACTTATCCAGTGGAGTGATTGGCATAAAATTTTGTGCAGATATTCATGGTTCCCAGATGACGTATCCTAATGACTTTGGTCACAATTGTTGACATTGTGGCTTTGAATGAAATGTTCGACAACTATTGGGGCTTACTGTGAATGTTGGTGCAGACATTCATATCCAAGTCTGAAATATAAATATATCTTGGTGTAACAGAACTTATTCGGAAATCAACTTACAACTCCTTAGATTCATCTTTTGACCCCTTGGAACTACTTGTCCAGGTCAGCTATTCTTTAAGAGGAACATATTGTGAAATTGGAGGTTGCTGCACAGTTTGGATTGGATGTTTATGAACCTCAGAATAACCAAATAATCAATTCAAGTGATGCTTTTTGGATTTTTAAACTGTACTCAATATTTGCTTTGAGATATTGTAACCAACAACAACTCAATCAACTATTGTGAGCTGTCATATATTCTGACATTTTCTGTCAAGAGAAAATCATTTAAAAAAGTATAAGCTAGAAGGGTTTTGATGCATTACATTTGCAGTTTTAACATCCCTATACTTAATGCAGACATTAGACCATACAATACCACCATTATATCAGAGAGCATTGTGCAGAGCCCAGGACACCTGACACTTGTTTACGGATGCAAGGCGCCGGAAAGCACAGGCCAACTGCTCTCTGCCAGCTGGTTCAAGTATCCAACCTCTGGGCCAAGAGGTTTTGCGTAACATAGCCTGAGGTTCCTATTGATAATAATTCCTAGGTGGAGATGGATGGCTGATAGGAGGGAAAACCTCCAGTCGGGCCTCCAGCTCTGCATAGCCATCTCGGGGGTCAGATGCGACCTTGTGACCCTCAGAGGTCAGATCAGTGTGGGCCAAGAAAATGAGCAAAGTCTTCATATGATGCAACTTTCTGAAATATTAACTGATGCAACTTTCAACTGATGGTTTCCTTAAAGTAACAGCAGAAGATTAACTGGAATTATATTACAGCAACCCTGGTTTTTAAAAGTAATCTATTTTTACATTTTTTTTGGTTACTTTTAGTTATTACAATAATATTTTGGATTTTTTCAGTTACAAAACAGTATGCTTACAGTATACATGTATGACCATTGAATTTACAACACCATCTTATTCATGTAACATAAGCTGTAGCAGTAAGCTCTCACAAAAGGTTTCTTGCTATCGTTCAATGAAAAAAAATGATTTAAAAAATGTTTTAAAATCTATTGCGGACTCCTTTAAATACTGATGTCCAATTGGCCTTTGAATTATAAAATAGAGATTTGTGATTTGAGATTTGATATGTGTCCAGTCTTGTAAGAGAGGCAGGGAAGGCCAGCTTGTTGAAGGTGACCGGAGAGTTTTGTGCCAAATCAAATTTCCTGCCCTAAAAGAAAAGCAAGCCTATTATTTACATACAGGCGGCCATTGACAGAAATGTCCCAGCAATCAGCCATATTTGAAGAAGAATCTGACCACTTAAAATCAATAAAATATGTAAACTATCACATTAATTACACTTTCATAAGAAGTTCATAAAAGTGAATGCTGCCCTTAGCTTTTACTGGTGAAGCAGTTTCTCAAACTCTGATGATAAATTCCACAATCAAGTCACTTAACAACAAGAGTCCAATTTCACACATATGCGTTTCTTCCAAACTGTCTCGACGGCTCTCTTGGTTCCTTGTGGAGGCTGTTGACTGTCTTGCTGTGCTTGTTGCGTGTTGTCACAAATGATGCTGCTCCACTGTAGGAATATTCAGCTCTGCAAAAAGTTAGAAAAGCCATAAAAATCAAAAGCATGCTTCATAATTTGATCACCTTTGGCATATAACTTGAGTAGAACAAAAATGGAGACTTGACATGTGATTTGCTAAAATGTTCTCTAGATAATGAACTAAACAACAAGCACAGCCGAGCCTGAATGTCATTAGTTTTGAAGGTATTTAGTAATATTGCACAAATTCATAAAGTGACCTGATGATGGGGCTAGATGTAAAGTTATTACAATTTATCACGTGAGCACTGTGAATGTCTGTACAAAATTTCATGGCCAAAATCCAATAGTTGTTGAGATGTTTCGGTCTATTTCAGTCTGTCGTTTATAATTCATATGACTTCAAATCTTTGTAAACCTGGCCTTGGATCCAATCCTGCTAAATATATTACTATCCCTACTTTCTATTCCTCTTAGCTTTCTTGCTTTATCCACAATATGAGGGCATGCTAAGCCAGACTGATTTGACAAAATTTGTTGACAAAATTATGATTAAGGACGTCACCAAAAGAGAAGGTTGGCATTCTTCGCCTGATGCAACACTTCCCTATAGGTGCCCTCCGTCAAGGTGACTTTCACCTCGAAAAAGTCCTTATAACTCGACTGCAACAAAGGAAACATTCAGCTATCAACGGCCACATAACTAATCAAAATGACAATCATACATTTTGCCTTGTAGGTTCAGCAATTATGAGACAAGATGTTGAGAGAGATTGCTGGATTTTTTCGACTGTATCTCTCCATTGCAGTTAAAGTAATTATTTAAATTGCCCAATTGAGTTAGCAACTCAGTGCAGTTTAGAGTCCATCCAAATCAGATTTCCTCTAAGCCCTTGTTGCTGATGACAGATGTGGGATCACATTGTTAGCATCCAGCATGTCAGAAAAATCAAGCAACCTGCCTGATACTGAAGCCTTCAGACAGGGAGAGACAGAAGACAAGACCCCCGAGGATACACAGCACAGATCCAGCCCAGCCGATGAAAAGAGCTGCTCCCAGCTCAAACCTGAAAGGAAAGAAATTTATGATTGGAATTCCTTTCATCTGAATGTGGTTTTGATCTGCTGTCAAACAAATCTGTCTTTTAATCCTGAATACTCACTTCTGGGCAACAAAGAGGGGGTCAAAGAAGTCAGTTGTGATCCTGTGAGCATATATGGAGCATGCAGTCATGGAGCAGAGGCCTGCAGAGAGAAATAAGAGGATTTCTACTTCAAATTCTGATTGAAATCAAAGCAGAAGGAGCTGATAATGTAATTCAGTTGAACACTAATTCATTCCAAAGTTGGATAGACATACAGTAAGCGACATGGGCTTTACCGCTGAGGATGAAGTGGAAGCCTGAGAGGACAGTCAGACGAGCCTTGGTGGTCTCCGAGCCTCCTATTTTCGTGCACTTCATTCCTATCAAGGCGAGGATGGCACCAAAGAAACCCAGGCAGACGGAGGTGATCATCAGACCCCGACACACCTGGATATAGGCTTCATGGCAGAGGCAGAGAAGAGGGGAGAGTGCTTTAAGTTAGTGGAACCTTTTTTGGCTTGTTGAAAATAACTACTTGTGAGCAGAATTTAAATTATTTCAGCAAATTTTAGAGGCCTGAAGAACTAAAAGAAGATGGTATTTTATATATATATTATATATTTTTGAAGGAATACTTCACTGTCTGACAAGCTGGTGAACATAGTGAAGCATTTAGGAGCTAAAGAGCCAGTTATTTTTGTCAGGAGTTGGTGGAGAAACAGCAAAAAGGAGAGTTAGTTTTGAACTTAGATTAGAAAGAATCTGGTATTTCACAAGAAAAAAGCTTTGAATTTAGCAAAAACAGTCAACTGGTGACCCCTCAAATTTATCTTGGGACCTTTTGGGAACTGCTCTAAACTTAAAGCTTAGAGGAAAAGGACAGAAGTTTAAAGGAGTTTAAATTTGTGCTGTGGAGCCCAACATCTATAGTAATACATTTTTTTTTATCAATCGCAGGTGACAATAGATAAGAAGTGGTATCTTTGAAACTACATGAAATTTCCTCAAGGTGGAATTAAAGCACCTCCAAGCAATTCCTTTCCTTATTGTCACTAACAAGTAATAGGAAGTGACGAGTGACCTCTGTATGACTGTATGACTTTCTCAGATTGCTTCATTCGGACACATTAGGAGGTTGTATCAGTCCAGCTCAGCTCATTCGCTGAAATATGCCTCTGGTGGCCTTTAACTTTAAATGTTGTGGTTGTTGTTGTGGCCTGAAGCCAGAGTCAGAAAAGGAAATATCAAGTTCCAAATGCATTTATTTACAATGGTGGTCATTCATTCAAAAACAGGCGAAGATTTTGGGCATCTGTGCTTCGACACAAAAAAATGACACATAGAGATAGATATATTTCTGTTTCTCCTCTCTGACCACAGAAAGACAACATCATACACAGCAACAGTCATCTCTGAACTCACCATCCAGAGCCAGCATTGAAGGAAAGTCCTTACAGTTGGACACTCCGGTGGAATCAGTCACACATGTTTTCCATAGGTTGGACCAGAAGGTAGCAGTGGTGATGACCGTCCCGTCCACAGAGGACACCTTCCAGTAGTCTGTAGGCAGGGTGGACGACACCAGGATCCAACCTGAGATGGTGAGTAGAAAGGCAACGATCTCTGTTGCCATGTTGCCCATGTTTCCTGAAGTTTGTAGGTCCAGACTGGGACAGGGACAGAGATCTTTCCCTCAGGAGTGACAGAACGGAGGTGGGAGGGTCGGCCCAGGACAGGTGCGTCAGCAGAATCTTGCTTCTCCTTCACCTGTTCAGCCAAACATCTATGCCTGAGAACCAGTGCTTTTAAGTGCATATCATTCACTGACGCACAATCTGTTGTGTATTGTGTTTGCGTGCGTGGTGGTGGTGGGAGGGGTGCACACAGTGGTCATCACTCCACACAGCGTGCACAGAACCTGCAAGGGGATCTGCAGGAGGAGGAAGTCTTTAATTGAAAGGATCTGAAAAGTCTTTGACAGAGAAGGAACACAAGATAGGGAACAGAGATAGGAGAGATTTGTATGATGGACTGACTGAATGTGTTTTTTGTATTCTTTTTTTCGTTTCTGTTCATTTCATAAGGTTTGGATTTTCTCCACCTTATCACCATGCTGCACCAGAATTTAGCAATCCTGTACTTCAAGTCCTGATTAGAGCAGCAGCTCTAAATAAAGGCAACTAGTTGGAATATAATTCTCTACTGGTTTTACAGTGTTATAGCTCCATCAAGTGGCAGAAAGGAGGGACTGTTTCAAGCTGAGCATTTCCTCAGTTCTGCACTTCTAGTTAGATTAAATGCATATTGTATCGGTACCCCTGCCTCCCTATCAGACAGGCTGGTGTACCCCCTCATCAACACCATGCGTGTTCTACATGTGACTGATTACAAACTGGATGGTATTTAACATTATTACTCATATAAAAGTGGATAATGTTTTTTTTCATAGACGTATTGATCATGGGGATATGTCTCTTGTACCAATAACAAACTATAAAATTACTCCATTACAAGTACAAGCTCTGCATTCCAAATTCTACTCAAGCAAAAGTAAAAAAAATATTGGCAACATAATTTACTCAAAATTGAAAGTACTCGTCATGACCATAATAACTGATCAAAAACTGATCATGGTGAAAGTAACTATAAATGGTAAATAATGGAAATGTACAATCCCTCTGAAATGTAGAGACCTAGAAGTAGCATGTAATTGTAAGACAAAACATTGTGCTTATTGTTTGTGCAGTACTTGAGTAAATGTATTTAATTACATTCCCCCTCTCTCATACACACAATGACACCATTTCTTACAGTATATGTTTGTGCTGCCTGAGTTTTTATCAGTGTTATATTCTGTTCTGTGCTGCTGTCCCTGGTTGTCCTAACAGCACACTTGGTGATTAAGTTGACTGTTACTATAGGATTTAATTTATTACTGAGTTTTAATAAACTGTTTATGACCAGAAACGAAGCCAAAGGAAAAATTACCCCTGTGGGCTGAGTTAAAGTATGATATGACTACATTTAGAAGACAAACAAGCTAATTAAAGACTGAGTGACTTCTTGTAAGTCCTGCCTCTTTTCACTAAGGGCTGTAGAGCAGCTTTTACGCTATAAAAACAGGACTGAACTTTAAACAATGAGTTTTAAATGTGGAGGAGGGAGAGAGAGGAATCTTGGTGGAGAGACATAGCAAAGAGGGACAGGAAGGTGAGTCATTGGGAAAATGTATTAGTGAAAAAAATGTCATAAATTACAAGTAAAAGGCAAATGTGAAAGCATAACCAATTCTCTGAGCAGAATGAGGGCAGGTACTAATTAATTAAATGACTAATCTTGCACTGAATAACTGCTGGTCACCTTCTTTTATTGCAGAGCTTTTTCAAGCAAGGATTAGATCTAATCTCTTTTTGTAGAGAAAGAAGGATTGTTTCCGGGGCAAATAATTACCCCAAACATTTCCAGACATGGTTGCTCTGTGGCTGCCCCCACTAAACCCAGGTGTTTTACTGTCTGCAAACGACAGCGTGAAGGTGCTGAGAGCATTGTTACCTAAGTCTCTAGGTAGTTGAAGCCTTGATGATGCATTTCCATGGCTGCTGTTGCTGAGCAATCTCAGAGGGGACCTTAATCCTGGAAACCTGCCAATGAAAGGGAAGCAGCTGGAGCAGAGTTGTTATCTGTGTTAACCTGTTGATAACATTTAGTCCATTTAGACCATGAATACAATAAGCTATTGATCTTAACCTTTCCACTGGCTCACTAGTTGTTAATGCAGGATATCAGGACATAGGATTATATAACCAGATTTTTTTCTTGATAACTAACCTTTAGTGTAAATGATGTTTAGCTCTCAGTGGATTGAATGTTAAAAAAGCTGCTGCTTCTTTCAGGAAAGCATCATTTAGTTTAAAAGCCTCTTTTTCAAGAGAGTTTCACACAAACAACATAAGGCAGATAAAACTAAATATTCCACCAATCAGAATTAAAAAGAAATTATGAGATCATGAATATAAGATTTCATTCTTGAAACAATCTTAAAACAACCCAAGAGCTGTCTAAAAGCACTCATGGTCCAGACAAGACGAAGCCTGGTGACTTTATTGCTTGACTTTTCCTCCGGTGCCATCTTGATATCAAAGATTATTCTGTGAAATATCTACCACATGGATTATCACATATTGGACACATAAAACATTCATGGTCTCCACGTGATGAATCTTAATGACTTTGATGACCTCTGAATTTAGCTTTAGTGAAATGTCTCAACCGTCATTGGATGGATTGCCATGCAATTTGAATCAGGTGTTTATGTTCCCTTCAGGATGACTTGTAATAACTTTGTTGATTACCTTTTCATGTAGTTCCATAATTGAGTCAAAATATCAGTTTGTCAAGTACTTTGGTTTTTTACCAAACACATACAAAACTAATAACATTCCCTTCGGCCTCAGTTGTACTTTGATTGTTGTGTTTATTATCAAATGCCAGCATTTTAACATGCTCTGTCATGTTGTATCTTTTGATATTTCCAAACTGTTTTGCATATGCCTTTCCTGTTTAACACAGCCTAATTGAATTAACAACTGTTTTGCACACTGCTACTTATAACAGTTTACTCAATCTGAACCAAAACCTTAAGACATGCTCCATAAATCTAGTAAACAGTAATTAAGATGTAAGAAAGTGAAGACCTCTTCCCTTGTGCTCATTGAAGGGAGAAAGAAACCTGGCAGCATATGGGGAAAAACTAGGCCTATCACACGGTTGGGGTAGCATGGGAAAGCAGTGTTGATCCTCTGCAGATGAATGTTATTGGACTGAGTTCAGCTGCTTGTAATAATCTCCTGCTGGCTTTTCTCCTCCAGCCCTTTTCCCAGTCGGTGCTAGCTAAACATCAACAGGAGGATAGCGTGCGAGGTGTGAGGGCCAGGGACACCCCAGGACACACGCTGTTATCATTAGATTGTCAGTGTCAGGATAATAGTTTATCTTGATTACACGTGACGGGATTTCTTTGATAGTTTCCTTGAAAGGAGAGAAAGGGAGGAGTGGAGGGAGGTGTTTTAGTGTCTCTACCTTCTCCCAGGTCTTTTATTGCAGTGCAGGAAACACCTGTGGTGTGTCAGAGGGCATCTGTCATCTACAGAGTGCTCTTTATTTATAGGATATCCTCTGTGTGCACGTGTGCGTGTGTGTACATCACATGTCTCTGTGTGTTTGTACAAGACACAAGAAAGACACTGAGAGAGAGCAGGCACACGAGATGATTAAATGAATAAAATTATAAACTCAAAACCCAAATTACCTTAATTGAAGTCACATATTTGGATCGGCACACTACATGTCCTCTTATCAAAAGTAACAGTGACAGACAGAAAACTTCATCATGACCTAAAGGCAGACAGTGAGGTTATGTGACTGAACTGAACTGTGTATGCGTGTGTGAGAGAGAGAGACAGACAGACAGACAGATATGGGGATGTGGAAATTTTGCTGCGTAATACTGACAAGTATACCACAAGTTCCACATGTGACCAAAAATTTACTTGAACGCCTTTGACTTCTTGTAAATGCTGAACGTTGGGAAAACTGTGATATTTTACCCTGACAGGTAGTCCTTATATTTGAATGACTTAACTCGATGGCTTACAAAATTACAGCAGTAATTATATAGTTACTTATTACAAAGATCTTTTGAATACGTAATTCCATTGAGTCATATTGAAACTTTTTAAACTCCTGTTTATCCCTTACTTGTGTTTCAGATTAGATCATAGACTGTGTTAGAAGTAGACATCTTGAAATAGCATGATATTTTAAATTTTTTTCTCCCATTTCTCTCCATTTTTCTAAATAAATTACAGGAAATATGACAAAATATGTTTATGCGGAATACAATATTCTCAGCCAATAGCGTGAGCGCAGCGTACAAGAGAGGGCCAATAACATGGGGCGGTCGCTCTCTTCACCCAATCAGAAGTCTCATGGGCGGGGCCTCTCAAGGTGCTTTTTTTTACATCACTTTTACTTTGAGCGGTTCAAGGAAGCCAAAACACGTTGGAGATTCAGACCTCGGTGTATCATGTACGTCTGCCTCCTAGCCGGGAGCAGACGTTTTCAGAGGCGGCAAAGTTGATATTAAAGTACCGTGTGAACGCGGACGACCATGGAAGAAGACAGTAAAAACGCCAAGACCAACCCGGCGGCGACGGCAGGCATTTTGTCAAAGATACTTTTCTGGTGAGTCGACGGGAAGTAGCCGGGTTAGCTACCGTTACCGTTAGCGGGGGATTTAAACATGGCGCCACCGTTCGTTTGTTCGTATATGACATGTTTCAGGAGCTAAAGGTGATGGGATGGAAACCAGAAGTGTTGCTTTAGTGTGGCTAGTATAATGTGACTGAGTTGGAAAAAAGCTGATAAAATACTTGATAGAAATTCATAAACGTCATCTGACAGCCTTCATTTTTATTCAATGATGGCTTCCTGTTTCAAGCCTGAAAGTAAAATTGGACTTTGTGCCAGCTTCATCAAATACAAACATAAAGCACAGTAGTATCATACTTGTAATAAAAAAGATCATAAAGTATTTGTCGCCACATCTTCCACATTTAAAGAGCTTAAAATGACATCAATTTGCTTTTACTCACATTAATACATCTAAGTGTTCATGGCTGTATTTTTACTATTGCTGTAATGACGCCATGTAGAGTTGTTGATAATCTCAATAAAATCACTGTGCTCATCTCCTCTTTCTCCTCTCATTATTTTTCTGACAGGTGGCTCAATCCTTTGTTCCGCGTTGGGTACAAACGCAAGCTGGAGGAGGATGACATGTACAAGGTGCTCCCGGGTGATGCGTCAGAGTTTTTGGGCGAGGATATGCAAAGGTAGAGAGGCCTTTAAATCAAGTCTATACACTAACTTAAGATGACTCACTTACTTTTTTATAATTGCAAGTCACTTTTAGACTAGTTCTGCTGAAAGTTTCCTCAAAACACTATTACTTCAAGCAGAAGATAGTCCTTATTCTTGAATACATCGAATAATACTGAAATACTTCAGCCGAGCGAAAACCTCTCATTTGTAGATCCTGTCTGTCAGTCTCTTACAGACGCTGTTTCCCATCAGGCTCTTTTTTTCGTAACTTATCTATTTAAAGAAGAATTTGAAAATGTAAATGACATGCTAAATAAACTCAGAGAAACTTGTCAACCAGGAACATTAAGACTACGTTCAAGGAAAAAAATATGTTCATGGAAAAATGCAGCTCTTTCATTCATTTTGATAGAGTCAGTCCGAAAGAGATATTTCCAGAGATTTTAAATTCTCTCTCAGCATACTGTAAACTGCCATGTAATGCACTGCTTGAGCATCTGTCAAGCCTTTGAATACAGTATTATGTTATTCAAACTGGACTTGCTGGATTGTATTTCATTGTCTCACTGGTACCTAGAACAGTGCAGTGCTTTTTGGTCCAGAACCCCCCTTGTTTTATTTGTTTATTTTTCAGTGTTCTGAAGAGATACAGTGAATCAATGATTTGCAAGAAAAATAAACAAACATCAGAGTTCAGTCTGAATAAGTAAACAGGATTTTGTGTAGCCACAATATGCTGTTTCTTTCCCTTTAATGTTTTCCAAATTGCCTTGTGTCCTCTAAGATTTCTCTTACAACCCTAGTGAGGGTCCCAATCACCAGTGGGAACAAACAGTTTATGTTAATATGGATTGCCACAATGTTGACAATCAGCCAATTTCAAAGACCCACCCATAGACCTGAAAATGTGAGTTTGACAACAAATATTTCATAAAAAAATAAAAACACAAAGCTGAATGGTAGCTGGTGCAGTGATGGTCCTTGTCAACTCAAGTCAAACATTTCCTACATTACTGGGAGGCTTCTATACACAGTTCAAGTTGTGATGTTTAATGGACAATAAGTATACAGTCTGCCAGGCTAATGATTAAATGTATACATGCTATTCTTTTGTAAGGCCCCGTTTTGTTTTTTTTACAACACGTGCATGAACAAACAGTAGAGGTTATGTCTAGCTTCCAAACACAAACTCCCACACCACAAACACTCTTCCTCCAGACATAAACCCTTGTCACCACCAAGGTTGCATAAGATGCACTGGTTGTGTCCACATTTAGGGAAAAGTAGAATTTTCAGCTTTTTTATTCAGTGTAGAAATGTGATGTTCGGAGGGCCCAGCACTTGAATTTTACACATAGCTACTGATTACTGGGTTGTTTCATGGTCTGTATTCAAATACGTGTTGTTTTTTTTTGTTTTTTTTTTGTAGCAATGTAACAGTGACCAAATGAGCACGAAATCCTTTAAGAGTTCTCTGCTCTGTTAGTCACAAGTCATTATTGTGGTTTGTATTTATACAGTGTTGGAAAGTCCTGAGACAAGATTACTTTTTAACATTTGAACTGAAAAGTCTGAATTCGTTCTGTAGCAGTTTATAGTGTCATTTATTTCATGACTGGATATACACATATCTTGTGTTTCATCTCTAAAGGACCTGAATAAATGGTGATATTCTATTATATATAATATATTTTTCTGCCACACTGTTGAACTCAACTCACATACACATACCTGTTGCCCCAAATACTCACTACAGCATCAAATATGGATTAATGCAAATGGTCCCCAGCAAATTTAATTCCTCCTGTTTGAATAGCATTCTCTAAAAAGTACGATGACCAGCTTTTTTAGGAAATTATTTAGCCTTTTTTATATATGAAAAGTATATTAGTATATGGAATTTCAGTAGGAACTGAGAACCAGACTGAGTAGGGAAGTGGGGAAGTACTGAGAGATAACACATTGTCAGTTTTGGTCTTTTCACGGGATTTGTCAACAGTTAGAATAACGTCATAACCTAACCTTATGCTATAATGACCTTTGGCCTTTTTCAATTTATGTATATGACAGAGGTGCATTTAAGTTACAGGGCAGAATTTACTATCACTCTGAAAAGAAAGATTGACTCTGATCACTCTGTTCTTGTCACTTTACATGGAAATGCCATAAAGAGTTTACCGTTTTATTATCTTTATTAATGAAAGATAATGGGATATGATTTTCAGGTGCATGAAAGCGCCCCAGCTGTTTTATATCTTTATATAAAGAGGGATATGATTTTCAGGTCATGAAAGCGCCTCAGCTGTTTTATTGAAAGGGGGTTTTAAATTGTGCATCCTATTTACAATGGACAGTCATTACTGTCTCTGCAGCTACTACAGGTGATGGTGTAAGCAACTAAGACAAGTGGCTTTGGATATGGAAATTATCATAGCAGGTTGGAACTTGCCTTTAACCACCACCACAGCTCGCTGACTAATACCACTCTACCAATCTTATTGCAAGCATTCCCATTAAGTAAAAGGAAAGAGTCTTTTTGATTATGCAATTATATGATCACTGTCTCACAGGCAAGCCCTGACTCATCTGGATGGAGGGCCTGACTTCTTATTACAAAGACAAAAAAATACATCAAATGACAAGGTACTTTTTTATCTAACAGCTACTGGGATCGTGAGGTCCAGGTGGCTACCAAAGAGCTGCGGACACCTAGCCTCTCAAAAGCAATCATTAAGTCCTGCTGGAAAGCAATAACAGTGCTGGGATTCTTTACTTTCATTGAGGTAAGTGTATTAAGCTATGGAAATGAGCTGAATAGGATGTATAATCTCTGACTCTAAAGCAAGCAAGATAATTTTTAATTGTTTTACAAGCAGTCTGTCTAGTCACTGTAACTGGAGTGTGGTGATGCTCACACTTTTTGATCTCCCTCCCTGTATATCAGGAGCTCCTTAAAGTGATCCAGCCGATCTTCTTGGGGAAGCTGATTGAGTACTTTGAGAATTACAACCCAGAGGACCAGAGAGCTCTGCATGTGTCTCTGGCCTATGCAGCTGCTTTGTCTCTATGCACCATCTTAATGGTACTGCTCCATCACCTGTACTTCTACCACGTCCAGAGAGCAGGCATGAAGCTCAGAGTGGCCATGTGTCACATGATCTACAAGAAGGTCAGTGGGAGGATAACTTACATGTCAAGATGACTGAAAATTATTCCTGGATTCTTATCTGTGGCACAGTCCCAAGTTCTGTCATGTAATCCTTTAAGAGATGCGTTTGACACAAAAGCAGGATCACATGAATTGCTTTTGAATGGGCTTGTTCACCACAAAAAACCTGTAATGACCAACTGGTTCATTTTAGAGTCTTTTATCCTAACCCCCCACATACAAAATTGCTTCAGTTACTTAATATGGTCATTGGAAAAATGTGATTTTTGCAGATTTGTACAGCGCTGGTCTGATAGACAGCACTGGTCTGATAGACAGTTTCATGTTATTTGAAATGTAACTGTTGATGCTGCTTAGCTGATGATGATTCTTGCCTCTTTCTAGGCTCTGTCTCTCAACAGTTCAGCCATGGGAAAGACCACCACAGGCCAGATTGTTAACCTCCTTTCCAATGATGTCAACAGGTTTGATGAGGTACTTTCTACTTATATTCTCAGCTCTTTAGCTGCTCCTCCAACATCTACTGTAGAATATAGCCTCCTCCCACTAGTGCTGTTCTAGCACTATAGACTTACCTTTGAAGTAAAATATGCTGAAATAAAATGCAATTACAAAAATGTTTAGTAAAAGGAACCAGAATGAAACTAATTGAAGGCTTTACAGAAGTAAGAAAGAGGTTGAGAGTCAGATTGCTTTTGCAGTTCTTCAGGTGCACACATGCAGTGTATTTAAACTCATTTGTGCGAGTTTTTGTCTCTCTCCTTATTGCAGACGCTTTTAAGGGAGGATCATGCAAGTAGTAGGTGGAGACAGGTTAACAGGTGTTGATTTCTATGCCTCTAGGTTATGTGAGGGCACGCAAATTTGATGGGTGTGACATATTTTAATATCTGTGTGGTTGCAGAGTCTCTGATTATGCTCTGAGCCATTCCTGAGACCAAACCCAGTTTGTCTCATTAGAGTGTTGAGTTTTGTTTTAATCAGTCAATCAGAACCTGCTGTGAAAACTCCACACTTTCTTGTGGGCATTTTATTTCTTGGCAATGGCGCTGTTAATTAGACCATGTCATGCGCTCATGCTGGTTTGGATTAAAGTCGTTTGTTAGGCTTTTTAACTGTCAAGTGACTCTACCCTTTCTGTAAAAACTGCCCTACACATACTTCTTCAGAACAACCTTGAGTCATAGTGATCATTGTGTGACTCGTGTGTTTGGTAAATAGTTTGTCCTGCTTGTGCATGCTTTCTGATGAAATTCTCTATAAATTCTCTTCAACAGGTGACCATCTTCCTGCACTTCCTGTGGGTGGGGCCCCTCCAGGCAGCAGCAGTTGTGGGACTGCTGTGGGAAGAGATTGGTGTGTCATGCTTGGCAGGCATGGTGGTCCTCCTGTTGCTGATGCCCATGCAAACCATGTGTGGAAGGCTGTTTTCCAAGTTGAGGTAGCATAGGCACACACTCACAAAATATAAGTCCAGATGTTTGAGTCGACCTGTGACCTTTGCAGTTGACCTGTCACACCCCACCCCCCTGAGTTAATAACGCTACAATTGCTTGACAGATGTGTAGTTTACAGTGATAATAGGGACACATTTTCCACTCAAATGTTGCAGTAATTTTTGAAATAATAGGTCTTTACTTCCACAAGAAGTAAAAGCAGCATTTTTAGTCAACAAGTGTTTCTTTTCCCAACTGAGATAACGACTGTTGCTCTCAGATCTGATCAGCTGTAGCTAGCTAAATAATAAACATTATGGGTTGGTTGAAAACTCAGTATGTCCATTCTATATGGTGTTACATCTATCTATCTTTGTAAACATTTAAACTTTTAATGTTGATTTTGGCAGTCAATGTTACGGCCATGAAACAATCATTTGGTCAGCCATCTGTCCCTCATCTTACCAGATGTTGGCTGTGGTGTGATGAAAAGAGGATGAAGAAGAGATTTTGCCATTTTTTGTTTTCCTATTGTTCAGTTGTATCACTGTGGGCAGAGGTGTCTCCTAAAATGAGGAATATCAAGCAGATCCAAAGGAGTTTCTTTATTTTTTTCATTCATTCATTCATTCATTCATGCTAAAGCACTAATGCTACATGTCCCAGGCAAAAAGAGGAGTGTGGGGCAGAGAGATGGCAGAATGGCTTTTTTATTCGTCCATTTGTAGAATTCTAGCCTGTGTTGATGTTTAATGAACTTCGTGCTTCATGATAGACAGGACTGGGAAAGGGTCAGAGACTTCATCTCAAAACAATATCTGCATGGTAAACATGTCTGGGTACATACTGTACTGTAGCAGTTAACATACAAACTCAATTTGAAACAGTTTCTTTTTTGTTAATTTCTTCAGTTTCTAAGGAACCTTAAATGTTCTATTTTTCTTTACAGGAGTAAGACAGCTGTTCTGACTGACAACAGGATCCGCACAATGAACGAGGTGGTGTCTGGAATCAGGATCATCAAGATGTATGCCTGGGAGAAACCCTTCGCTGCTCTGGTCTCTGAGGTCAGAAGGTAAAAACATAGAGGGATTCTTGTGGTCAGCAATTTTCTTTTCACACTATGGAGTATTTACCGCATACATTACCATTTTATATCTATGGTTTATTTTTTGTTTTAGTGGTTGTTCACCACTGAGAGAAAGCAAGTTCACAACAACAAATTCACAAACTATCAAACTAAAATCAAACTATAGCAGCGCAAATTTCTGACAGAACTTGGTAGAAAGCGCGCACACACACACACAGTCATACTGTCAGCGTTCAGCTCAAACAGATTCCCATTTGGTTTCTTGTTGGGTTGAGGATTTCAAAGATTAAAGTAATTTCTGAGTAGATTCATTGGCTTCTAATAGTAAAGGCATTTTTGGATTTGTTGGCAAGATTCAATCATTCACCCCTTCATTATCATGAGGCAATGTCAAGGCACATATTAGTTACCATCCATTCACGTATGATGCACCCTAAAAGTGAAGCTTGAAGTCAGACCATGTGATTGTTGGTTCTCTCTGTGTCATCTTAGCAAGGAGATCGCCAAGATCATGAAGACCTCCTACCTACGAGGCCTCAACATGTCCTCCTTCTTCTGCGCGAGCAAGATCATCATCTTTGTTACCTTCACAGTCTACGTCCTTCTAGGAAATGAAATGTCAGCCAGTCGCGTGTTTGTGGCCGTGTCACTGTACACCTCTGTGCGACTCACCGTCACACACTTCTTCCCAAGTGCCATCGAGAAGCTGTTTGAGTGCCGTGTCAGCATCCGCAGGATTCAGGTACGCTGCTCAAATATTTTGATTTCAGTTGTGCTTTATTGTTGGAATTTATAACATTAACTTTAATTTTTTAAAACTAATTTGTTAACAACATGTAATACATTTTTTTTCCCAATTGTGTTCAGAAACAGCAATAATTATCAGTGGTATCAGTAGCAGACAAGGGAGGGAGAATAATATGCTTACCCAACCACTGCAGCACATATGGATGTTATATAATCTTACAGAGAATAGAACAATAAAGTAATTTTACTGGTGGTTTAATAACCCTTAAAATTTGGCACTGACTCTGTTCTGTTTTATTGTGGTCAAGGAGTTCTTGCTGCTGGATGAGATCAAAAGACACAGCCCTGCACTGCCGCAGGATGACAGGAAGACTGATGCCTCAGTGGACATCCAGGACCTGACCTGCTATTGGGACATGGTCAGATACCTTGTGCACACGGCACACACAACACAAGGAATACCCTGAACCATATCACTGGATTAAGTCAATCCAGAAATTATTGTGAAATATTAACTATTTCGCTGTGGTAAAACATGTGCTGACAATAAAATTAACAGTGGGCCGTTGTTTAAAGTTATGATAGCACGTGCCCCTCAGTGCACCACACCTCTAGATAGATATACGGTATATCAAATAGATGGGTGCAAAAATATATCCTTGAAATAGAAACTGTGATGCAGACTGCATTTTCTCATGAAGAGAAGTTCTGAAACATGTTTAAATTACTTCACTAATTGAAATGTAGGCTTACTTTATGCTATGTGTGCACTGTGCAGCTGTATTATTAAGAGCAAAATAAACCAAACCAATAAACCAAAAATAGACCAAAAAGTTGCATAATTTCTGAATGATATTAAATATTAAATGTTAACATATGTTTTGTACCTCCTGCAGAATCAGGATGCTCCATCTCTGCAGAACATCTCCCTCACTCTGAAGTCAAATCAGCTGCTGGCTGTAATTGGACCAGTGGGGGCTGGAAAGGTCAGTTACCTACTCATGTCATAGTAAGGCAGCTAGTTGTAACTTTTAGACAATGGAATAAGAAAATTGTTTTGGTAGTGTGTATTTTTCTGTCATGTTTTACCTTTGTTTGTGCCTGCTTGTCCATCCAGTCATCCCTGTTGAGCTCCATCCTGGGAGAGCTGCCTGATAATAGTGGGGTGCTGAAGGTCAATGGTCAGCTGACCTATGCCGCCCAGCAGCCCTGGGTGTTTCCTGGAACCATCCGTAGTAACATCCTGTTTGGGAAAGAGCTGAACCCCCAGAAGTATGAGAGAGTCATCAGAGCCTGTGCTCTAAAGAGGGTGAGAGATAATTTCATTATTGTTTTAGATGACATTTTTAAAACATAAGGTACACATTGTAGTTAAGACAGATAAAGACTTGACTCATCACATGTAGGAAGATTACTTCTTGACAGACAAGATGCACTCTATGAGAGAAGATGAAACAAACAAACAAGCAAACAAAGTACCTTCAGAAAACAGGTCTCTGTCTCTCACGTGGTTCATGAATTACTCTTTCATATCATCCAGAAGCCTAAACAAATCCTTGCGGGTTTGGCCTGAAGCGCTAGTTACAGTGGCCACTTAACAATAACTTTTTGAGAGGGTTAGGGGTTCGGATTAGTGCCTTTGAAAATAACTGAAAGGTTGGTATGTGTGCGCTTGCACCGATTAACACTTTTGTCATTCATTTTGAGAATGTTGGAACTGATAGTTGGATTTTTTTTTTTTTAATTAAATGAAAACATATTTTCTCAGACAGCTTCTTTTTATGTCCACATTAGAGCACCTTTGGTTTAACATGAGAGATTTCTGTTTTTCTGTGGTTTTCTCATTGGTTTGAATTGCAGGGCTCAACTGTATAAAGGTGATGTCAGGTGCTTCCGAGCACCAAACAGAAGTTAGCGACATTGTAATCAAAATGTGTTGACAGTTGTGGAGTTGTGTGCTTATGTTGCCTGGGCTGCTATAAATCAAATCTTATCATACCACACCCACACAGCTAATAATGCAACACTTAAGCAATAGTTAGCTATAGGTACATTGAAACAGGTCTTGCTTCCTGTTATGATTCCACCTGTTCCTGTACTAGCTATTAAAGTCAAACTTGAATTAGTTTTCCTCATTGCTTCCATTGGAAACACATTAGAAAGGGATCTTTTAATGGCCAGTAGGAAGAGGAATCATTACAGCAAGCAAAACCTGTTTCACCCTACATATTGGCCTGAAAGACGTTTTAAGGCAGAAAATGTGATCCTATCCATGAACATTCATGTCATGAACAAATATTTAAAATTTTAAAGTTTTTATGAACTATAACATGATACATGAATACTGACGCATAGATATTCTGAGACAAGCCAAGGCTATGAGTCTGTATATGTGAGATTTCTCCAGCCAGCTGCTGCTTTGCTAGACCAAAATGAACAGCAGCGACTGGTGCATAAAAGACAAAACAGGAGCCACAATAGTTCTAAAAACAAGCTGACTAGGTGCTGTTTCATTCATTCCTCAGCCACTGACAGCAGTGACCTGACAGAAATGTCCGTCAGGCAGCAGCATTATCTTTCTGCCTGTAGTAAACTGTATTTGAATGGCAATGTGATAGACAAAGCAATTCCGCAGCAGAGGCTTAAGTGAAGACTGTTGGTTACAACTTTTCTCATGCTGCTTTGTGGCTTAAAATGTTAGCATGGCTTTTTTTTTAGCCTGTTTACTGCCTTGTTTGGGGTGGAGGAGAGCTACCACATAACTGCACGTCTTAATATATGAGACATGTGCTCTCTCGCGTGTCTGCATAACAGCAGGGTTGAACTATGATTGTGCTTAACTATAACAGTCTGTGGAAGAGAGGTTACTGAAGCTGTGTCCACTAAATGAGTTACTTATGAATCCTATGACTTTGTCCATTTATAGTTGGCAGTGAAACTAAATTATCCAAAGAAAACTTAAAAAACTAAACAATTTGGAGTGCTCTGATGCTGACTAAACACAATTCTCTTCTTTGATTGGACTGACTATGGTAATATGCTTTGGCATTTTTGTTTAATGTGTGACTTTCAAAGTTGTATTTCATAAACCAGGTTTATCTTTTTATATGCGTCCGTATAATATTTAAAAGAAATGTGGTGACTCACTCAATGTGGTTATGCACTTGAGTCAGTTATTTTCAGCTTGTTTAATGCTTTGATCTGTGTTCTTGAAGGGGAACTTTATTAACAGAGTCAGATTTCTATTGGAGTAGAACTTACGCTTAACAGGTTTTCTAAATGTTTTTGCATATGTGTTTAATGTTCCTTTGACCAACTACTGCTTATTTTCATTATTAATTGTATTGTCAATGTAAAATGTTCGCCACAATTTCTCAGAGCCCAAGATGACATTTTCAAGTGTCTCGCTTTATTTTTCCGACAGTCCAGTGTATTTAATTTTCAATGATCTAAAACATAGAAAAACAGGAAAATACACACATTTAAGAAGCTGGCACCAGCAAATGTTTGGCATCTTTGCTTGAAAGATGACTCTAATGATAAATTGATTATTACAGTTGTTGGGGATGATTTTTCTGTAGACTTGACTTGCTTATTATTTGTTTCAGCTCTAGACTTAAACCTGACTTGTTGTGGTTGTGAATTTGACCCTAAGAGAACTCTGTAGCAGCAACAGTAGTACTATTAAACTGTATTGCACGTTTAGCTGACATTACATAAACCGGTTTACTCATGCCCGATAATATTTGTAGATAAGATAACAAATGTCTGAATGATTTTATGGAAGGTCATCCACCCCTGCCATAAGCTGAACAGATTTCAGTCCAAAGTTGCATGCCTTGTTTACATTACTCTGTAATTTCATCAGGCTGTTCTCACTGATCAAAGAACAGTTTGAAGATGGTGTAAATGATCTGCAGAGGTAGAAGTATTCTTAACTGCCCCTACTATCTGTCTTCTAAAAACATTTTTTACAGGGAAAGTGCATTCTTTTTCTTTACATGTTCAAGCATGTGAGGATCACATCACCAGAGGGTCGGCCCTGACAGCCCCTGACTTTCTACCTTTAACTGTGCAAGGCAGCCTCAGATTGTGTCCATGTAAAGATCAAGTAATTCGTCTTGATTGGCTTCTTTCTTAGTTTTGCAACATTTGTTTCATTTCTGAAATGAATAATTATGCAGGTAGTCACTCAAATGGCTTTGCAACTGTATCTTGTCTGTCATCATCTTTTTGTCATCTCCCTATTTTCTACTGTCAACATGTTCAGAAAAATTATTTAAAAAGAAACATCCCTGTGTTGTTGCTGATCTTTCTGTGCAAGATGAAGGCTTCAGATTTTGCACACCAATTTTAAATATTCAATAAAGTTTGGTGTGATCCCTCCTCTGTTTTGATATGTGTGTGTGTAAGTTCTACATTGATTATGTTGTGCTGTCCGTTTGTGCAGGACCTGGAGCTGCTCCCAGATGGAGACCAGACACTGATCGGGGACAGAGGGGCCACACTCAGCGGGGGACAGAAAGCTCGTGTCAACCTGGCGAGGTCAGAGCACAGTCTATTCTATCTATCAATTAATGTAATAAAAAAAGCTAAGTGTTTTACAGTATATAATAATAGTAGCTACATGCTGTCTAACAAAATTGTATGTGTTTTGTCAGGGCTGTGTATCAGGATGCAGACATCTACCTCTTGGATGATCCTTTAAGTGCTGTGGATGCTGAGGTCGGGAGACACCTCTTTGAACAGTGAGTGATTCGCACAAAGTGTCCCTGGCGTGAACTCTTCTTCTTGTACTATGTGACTCATCCAGCTTGTCAAGTCTGTGTGGTTTTATACCTCTACAGATCGACATATGCACACATTAGAACAGCAGGTTAAAGTCTCACAAACTGTTGAACCACAGCAGAGGGGGTTGATTTGATCTACCAAACAGGGTGTTGACCTGTTCCCTCCAGTATTTTCCTCTTAGTAGAGAGCTTCAAAGCTGAAGCAGAAAGCCCTCACCATAAGATCACAGCAGGAGAAAGTTCCCGTAAAAAGAAGGGTGGACGTGTGTCTGCATTGTTGCATAATGTAGCCAAGAAGATCAAGAAAAGGTTTACAGTGCTTGAAAGAACTTGGCCTGAGCCAGGAAGAGGTGCGGTGCTGCTAGTGTCAGGCAGACAATTGAAACTGGCCTCGCTCTTCCTGTTACACTCTTCCTCTTGGACCTACAGACCAGCTCATAACTATAATAAAGAATAGGAAAGCACACACAGAAGGAAAATCAAATCCCAAATAGAGTTTCTGTATCTAATTCTGTCATGCTATTCTGTTACAAAGACTTTCAGTATCTGCATTACTGCTAAAATCTGACACGATCTTTACTGTATGTCCATGTATCAGGTGCATCTGTGGCCTGCTTAAGAACAAGCCTCGGATCCTGGTCACGCACCAGCTGCAGTACCTGAAGGCAGCCCACCAGATTCTGGTCCTCAAGGAGGTTGGTCTCTACGTGTTCGAACTTTTCTCCATTTTACAGTGTGTGCACTCTTACAAAAGACATGCAACAGTATATATTTGTTTTACTCTCCAACACAATGGGCCCATGCTAGAACCACTCCTATGAACAGATACGAGTGATTTAACTGTGGCAGTCATTCGTTCATAATCCTCTCCATGCTCAGATGAAACCTATATGTTAACTCATATGTCTAGACCTGCCAAATGAGTCAAGAACAGGTAGATCAAGTATGATAATCTGCATAAGACATAGTATAATGGCTGCCAATTTACAGAGACGCTAAACAAGTTTTTTGTGTATTTTGAGTGTTTATGCAACTCATTAAGTTTTATTTAATTAATTTATAAAGATGAGGGATAAGAATATGAAGAGTCCCAGTGTATTTTAATAGCAGGACCAATAGCAGGTCTGGGCTGGTACCGGGGACGCCTCACTGCGTTTGGGTGCTGGGCGGTCCCGGGATGGCGGGCAATGGGGGGCAGCGGGAGGTGGGCCGTGCTCTGCTCGCCTGGGGGTGGGGGCGGGTGGGGTGGGGGGGGCGTTGTGGGGGGGCTGGGCCTTCTGGTGCGTGGGTGGGTCTCTCGCCGGGGGGGTGGGGGTCCGCAGGGGGTGGGGCCCTTGTCTTTGCTTGCTCCTGGGGGGCTCTGGCCTGGCCTCGGGGTTGGTCGTCGCCTTGTCTCTCTCTCGGTCTGTCCTCGGTTGGGGCCTCTTCCTCGTGGCTTCCTGCTGGGCTCCCCGGCGGGGGTTGCTTGGGCGGACTTGGGGTCTCTACCCGGGCCTATCCCCTTCCGTGGGCTGGTGGGCTCCCCGGTGCTGGGGGTTCATGCCTGCTGGCTGGGGTGGGTTCACGGGTGAGGGGGGGTGCATGCGGTGGTCTCACACTAACCCTTGGCTTTAGGGACAAACACAAAACACACGCACACACACACATACACACACACGCACACACACATACATACATGCACACACACACACATACACACCCTTGGCACCATTGGCTTTAGTGATGTGGTAATTCTGTCTTTTCTTATATTTGCTTGCTTGTTTGAGTTCTTTCTACTACACTTTCGTTACACTAATTATATATTATATATTATATTGCATATCGGTTTGTTCCACGACCTTTTACCTCGGTAGGTATTAGGAATATTGAAGTTTGCCATACTCTGGTTGTCATTGTTGTTGTTGTTGTAGTTGTGATTGTTGTTGTTGTTATGTTCTCTCTTGTCTCTTGTCTCTTGTCCCCACATCCCCCTCTCTCTATCTCTATCCTTTTCCCTCCTGTTCTGGTCCGGTCGTCACGCAAACAAAAAAAATAAAATAAAATAAAAATCACACTATGGGAGAAGTATCTCAGACCTCTCTCTAGCAGAGAAAATCTGTGTGGCACGACTGGGCATCTGGAACATCACACTATTTGCCCAAGTTGCTGTACAGAACAGGTTAAAAAAAAAAAATTAATAGCAGGACCATTGTTTCAGTTAAAACATATTAAAGGAGAATCCCTGTATTTAAAAAGAAGACATGTCAATTCTGTAAAGTCTTTTTTTTGTGGTTCTCAGAGGATCAATACTAATATGTCACCTCCTCTTTTTACACATTATGTACAAGAAATATTAAGATCTAATGGGAGGATCATCTTGTCA
This sequence comes from Holacanthus passer, assembly GCA_025331565.1. Lineage (NCBI taxonomy): Eukaryota > Metazoa > Chordata > Actinopteri > Pomacanthidae > Holacanthus > Holacanthus passer. The sequence goes on along the minus strand of JAFREQ010000172.1, from coordinate 394,654 downwards.
GTTTGATTGGACAGTCCAGAAGCTTTCCTCTAGCACCATCCTCAGGTCAAATGGTCAACTTCGCACACAAGATATGACATTGATCCTGTGGTTTTTCCTGCTCTACACTCTCAGGACTTAGGAATTTCAGCCTCACTACCAGTAAAAACATGAAAATGAATATGAAAAACATAATGAACATTACAAACTATTCAGGTCACTAGCTAGACTTCAGACTGTTAGCATTTCTAGACATCAGCACAAGCATCTTGGCATAATATAGTAATATAATGAAATGTATTAATCATAAACTTGTCATGCATGATAGATTGTGTTTAGGTGTTGGCAATAGTGTGTAAACATAACCACAGATGTGCAGAGTTTATTAACTGTGTGTACACATTTCAGGGTCACATGGTGGCCAAGGGGACATATACAGAGCTGCAGCAGTCTGGAGTGGACTTCACCTCCCTGCTGAGGAAGGAGGATGAGGAGGAGCAGCAGCAGTCTGCTCAAGACGTCCTCACCAGGAACAGAACTCTGTCGGAGCTGTCTGTGAGCTCACAGACCTCCTCTGTGCTCTCAATCAAAGACGGAGACCAATTACCAGTGCGTACATCCTTTCCCCTCTATTTGTTTGTCTTACCCACAACCTGCATGCTTCAGGAGATTACAACTTGTCTTGAATGAAACATGTTGTCACCATATCAACTTCATATCAACAAGTGATGTCAGCATTTACAGCTTGTTTCTGTTGCTCCCCAACTGGCCCAGAAAGGGGAAAAAAAACATCTATTGCAAGCTTAAGCAACCTAAACAATAAGACTTTGTGCAAAGTTTAATTTGACATATTGATCATCGAGGAATGGTTTGATTTCCCTTTTAGTTCACTTACTGGAAGTTAATAAAACTTACTCTGTTTTGCTTATTGTTAAATATGACAGTGCCCTTTTTTCTCATATGTTACTGTGAGTTAATCCAGTGTTGTCCACACAGGCAGAGAAGGTGCAGACAGCAGTAGAAGAGAGTCGTGCTGAGGGAACCATTGGACTGAGTGTGTATGTGAAATACCTAAGAGCTGGAGCCAGCGTCGTGTTTCTGATAATTGTCCTTCTGATCAACCTTCTGGCCCAGGTACACAAGAAGCCCCACAGAGGGCAACAATCAGTGTTGTTTCACGTTCTACATGTTAGCTCAGTGAGAAAATGTGAATAAATTCTGCCTTTTAAGAGTAAATGTAAGAATAAATACATAAAGGATTACCTGTCCCTTCTTGAGTCAGAGAAACACACTAACCTATTGCTCATTTTTTTATCTTCTAGGTAGCATATGTCTTGCAGGACTGGTGGCTGGCTTACTGGTAAGTTTGAAAACAACTAAAAAGAACAAAATATTCTGCACATTAATCCCCAGTGTTGTTATATTCCTCACAGATCTCTATGATTTCTTTTCATTCTTTTTGTGTAACTTGTGTAACATTTTGACTGATCAGGGCTGATGAGCAAGACAAGCTGAATGTTAACAGCACCATCATTATAAACGGTCAAAACGTCACCAAAGAGCTGGATAGAGACTTCTACCTGATTGTTTATGGAGGTAATGTGAAAACACATGTCGTCATTTACTCTGCAATATATATACCATGTGATGTTTCACTAAAGGATAATATTCTGCTGTTTGTTTTTACAGGTTTGACTCTGGCAACCATCCTTTTTGGATTTGTGAGGAATTTCCTCATGTTCCACATGCTGGTGAGGTGTACACAGATTCTGCATAACCGCATGTTCAACGCTATACTCAGTACACCTGTGCGCTTCTTTGACATCAACCCTATTGGTAAGCAAATTTAAATATTACATTTAGTTAATAAGTATATATTGATTGCTTTTTGAGCGTTAGTGGTTGAATTAATGTACATTAACTCAAGAAATTTATGTTTATCACTTGTAAGAAAATTATATCTTCCCCATTACTAATTTTAAGTTACATGCATTTGAAAAGAATGTTTCATAATTTTTAGTTCCCAATCAGACATTTCAGATGTACTTAGATGTATTTAATTACTTGTTTCTCTTAATTGCATTATTAAAAAATGTGATCGTGTTACAATCAGAAGATTCTCCACCAAACTATAAACTCTAAAATTAAGTTATTATGTTATGATGGTTCAAGTTATTATTTCCATAGTGTCTCATTCTCTGTATTCTCTCCTGTCTTACTTCAGGAAGAATCTTAAACAGGTTTTCAAAGGACATCGGCCAGCTGGATTCTAACCTTCCCTGGACTATAGCAGACTTCCTCCAGGTGAGGAGACACAACAGCTCATGAGAGCATAACTTGTCATCAGTATGTCAAGCAGATTTCAGATCTGAATCATTTGTTTTGTTTTCTCTGAGCAGGTGCTCCTGCAGATTCTCGGTGTGGTTGCTGTGTCAGTGTCAGTAATCCCCTGGATCATCATCCCCGTGGTTCCTCTCATTCTCGTCTTCCTCTACCTGCGCCGCTACTTCCTGCAGACCTCCAGAGACATCAAACGCCTGGAGTCCACAAGTTAGTGTCCTACAGATCAACAGTGTGTGCATCATGGCTCTATCTCTGTCATGTACAGTATGCAGTATGACAACAGCCATAATATGTGCGTACTGCCCCCCCTGTCATCTTCCCTGCAGCTCGGAGTCCAGTCTTCTCCCACCTGTCCTCATCCCTTCAGGGCCTGTGGACAATCCGAGCCTTTAAGGCAGAGGAGAGGTTCCAGAAAGCCTTCGATGCCCATCAGGACCTGCACTCAGGTCAGTCTCAGCACCTTTAGATTCACCGTTCATTGATATGAAGTTTTTGTGAGCTGTGTCAATAACATATTTCCTTGTCCTGAACAGAGGCCTGGTTCCTGTTCTTGACCACCTCTCGTTGGTTTGCTGTCCGCCTTGATGGCATCTGCTCCATCTTTATTGTTATCACCACCTTTGGCTGCCTGCTGCTCAGAGACCGTAAGGAAGATTTGGAATCTTTCATCAGTAGAGTGATACATGTTCAAATCCTTGACATTAATAATAATATTGTGTAGGATTCTGTGGGTGATTAGATGTTGACTGAATTTTGATTCTGGCCATTTAGTTCAATGATCAAGTGAGTGTCTTTTATTGCAATAAAACATGAAGTGTCTTTTTCCTGCTTCTGTTAGAGCTGGAGGCTGGTTCTGTTGGTTTGGCTCTGAGCTACGCAGTCACACTGGTAGGGATGTTCCAGTGGGGTGTCAGGCAGAGTGCAGAAGTGGAGAATATGGTAAGATGCTCCTCTTGATTGTATTTGCAACTTGTGTTTAGCTGATACTGTATATACAACCCCGATTCCAAAAAGGTTGGGACGCTGTGCACAATAGAAATGTTTTGTTGCTCCTGTCCCAACTTGTTTGAAACGTGTTGCTGCCATCATTCAGAAGCTGTCTGCTTCATCAAAATTTGGAGACAAATGTGTACTTATGTAATATATTAAATATTTAACTATTATGAAGTAATGAATGAAGGAACAACGTACCAAAAATACAATTCAAATGATGATTGATTGTAGATAAGTGTTTGCTATATGGCAGCCTTGGGACCCCAGCACGTAATGTGTGCACTGCATCTCTTCTGTCTTCAGATGACGTCAGTGGAGAGGGTGGTGGAGTACACTGAACTGGAGAGTGAAGCGCCCTGGGAAACCCACAAGCGTCCTCCTCCTGATTGGCCCCACAACGGCTTGGTGACCTTCGACCGGGTCAGCTTCTCCTACAGTGACGACGGACCAGTGGTGCTGCACAACCTGAAGGCGATGTTCCGACCCAAAGAAAAGGTATTCTGTCTTCAGAGGAACAAATGCTGTTCGTCTCACTTGATGTTTGAACCTAAGCTGATAATTTGGTCTTTCTTGCGTGTCAGGTTGGTATTGTGGGTCGGACCGGTGCTGGGAAAAGCTCTCTGGTCTCCGCGCTCTTCCGCCTGACAGAACCTCAGGGGAAGATCTACATCGATGGTATTTTGACCTCTGAGATCGGCCTCCATGACCTGCGCCAGAAGATGTCCATCATCCCTCAGGTAAACATAAACTGACGTCCACTTCCTGCGTATTAAAACTCAACCAGTGATAAGCTCATTTTATGTTTTGACAGTTAATATTGTAGCTCAGGAGGATAGCGGTGGAGGAAAGCTTGTATGAGGACCTGGAAATGATTAGGAGATTGAATATAGACTCAGAACAAAGACCCATCTATGTGGAACGGATCAAAATACCAGAGTTTCTTTTATTTTGCCTGTTCTGATCTCGAAAAGTCTTATGTAGGATTTCTCCAATCACATTGTTCAAATGTTTTTCCTGCACAAAGTCTCAGGCACAAAGTCACAAAGGTTGGTTTCCTCTTTGTGGAAGCCATTTATTGCCAGTCATGCTTTTTTTAAATAAAAAAATCAACTTATTCTAATTTAATTTGACCACCTAGTATTATTGTGTTCCTATGTAGTTTTCCATCACCTACAGCAGGGGGCGACTCTTTGATCCCTCTGCAGTGGCTCCCTGTTGCTTTGATTAAAAAAAACAAAAGAAGGAATAAATAATGTAAAATAAATAATTATTTTTCAGTGGAGTGCCTCTTGTTTTGGAAATCGAGATGATCGTGTAACATTAAAATAAAAGTGTAGCGTAAGTAAGGTGTTTTAATATTTTGTCGATCAAAATATACGTCACATCCTACACGTGTTACAGGTCGCGTTTTTACAGTCAATGATAAAACCGCGTGGTCTCTTTGATTGATAGCTGTCTGCGGGGTGTCACTTCTGCTGTGTTTATGGTAATTTTGACTCTCAGATAACTTTTCATGCTTTCATACCTGATAAATAACGTGGCTGCTGTGCTGATAATTGTGCTAACAGACTGTTCAAAAAGTCGGCGCTCCCGTTTTTCCGTTAACGAGTAAATATCCAGCTAATGACTTAGCATCGGGCTAAAGGCCTCCAGCTAGCTGCCGCCAGCGGTGTGGTGTCTTTGTCCGGGACGTCTGCGCTGTTTCCTCGGTGTGTTTGTGTTTGTTCTTGGTATATTTGTCCTGGTGTTTGTGGAGCTGCTTGTTGGCTGCAGTTTGACTGTGCTGCCGTGTTGACTGTGTTTCTCTCGGGTGTCCAGGACGAGTTTCTCCGGAGGGAGACGGTGGAGGTTGAGCTAAGCTAACGATGCTAACGGGAGCGAGTGTTAGCCTCAGTTATTAAACCTGCTGAAGTCAAAACTTAATAACAAGTGTTATAATTTATGGTAATACTTTAGAATAAAAGACGTCTGTTTGATTTTTTTTAAAAATTTTTTTTATTTATTTATTAATGCAACAAACTAGGCTATAGTTTTCTTATATGGCTTAACTATATATAAAACTTTATATGTTGTGTTATCTTCATTTTAGGGGTCAGACAAGTTTTGTGGCTCCACGTGAATTTTATTTGGTAGGAGATAGGCCAAAATGGCTCTTTTGTTGTTGAAGGTTGCAGACCTCTGACCTACAGGAATAAAGTAAGTCTTCACCAGTATGTGAAAACTCTTATTTCTCTTGTTTTCCAGGACCCGGTGCTGTTTACAGGCTCCATGAGGAAGAACTTGGACCCTTTCCAACAACACACAGATGAAGAACTATGGAACGCTCTGCAAGAGGTCAGTGACACACAAACATCCACCACAGTTAACAGTGACCAGTAAAATGTACAGAGACAACAAAGAGTACGGAAACAAGATTGAAATTGTCTTTTGAAAATTTAATAACCAGGAAATAAGTATAGACATTAAGAAGCTGAAGAGGAAAACAAATCAAATCCCCCCTTATTTAATGGAGCTATCTCCTTCTGTATGTACCTCTTATAACCATTTGGACTTCCACTCAAATCTCATTTACTGTCCATTTTAACTTATACTGAATCAAAGAAGGCAGGTATCTGTTTCTGAGGGAAAGCTGATGTGCATAAAATCCTATGTCACTGTATATATCATTTTATTTGAGACCTCAAAACTATGATCATAGTAAATCTAATGGAAAATCATTTTAGAAATGGTTTATGGATAAATTGAGCAGGACTGTGTTGGTTAATCGGGCAAATTACAGATAAATTTAAAGAAAGAAAAACTGTCCTGCTCATTGATTTTGAATGTTGCCCACAATTCATTTTTCTCAGGATAAGTTTGGAAACAATTTTCTCCCAACTGCATTTTACTGTATGTGTATGTGCCCCATAAGCTTCTAGACTCTGTAATGTTTCTGTCCTCTCACACATCCTGGTCTTATTAATCCGAGCAGTAGTAGACATTGATATGATTGCAGTGCACACATACAATAAGCAGAGCCAATGTAATAATATAGAGTGTCTCCATGTTCCCTGAACAGGTGCAGCTGAAGCCTGTGGTGGAGGAGCTGCCTGGCAAGTTGGAGACAGTTCTGGCCGAGTCAGGCTCCAACTTCAGTGTGGGCCAAAGACAGCTGGTGTGTCTAGCCAGAGCCATCCTGAGGAAGAACCGCATCCTCATCATCGACGAGGCCACGGCCAACGTGGACCCCAGGTACTGCTGACACAACTCACCTCACCTCATGGACAGTCGTTGTAGTTTGAACTGATTTCTTTTACACTCGCAGAAGAGAATTTGATCCATACTGCACCCAAAATGATGGCTCATGATGGCCTTTTATGTCACTGCTCCATTACCTGTGTACCTGAATAATCACTGGCTGACAGTAGAATGTCTGCCAATAGATTTGGCATTTAAAAAAAAAAAAAAAAAAAGCCTTTGACTTAACTGTTTTAAATGTAGCTAAGTTCTGCCTGTAAGAAAAAATTGGGCTATTTTTCATGTGATATTGATAAACTATTAATACACAACTGTAGCCACTCCAAACTCCACAGATCACATTAACAGAATGTTGTTTTCTTATCAAACACTTTATTGATATTACTAGTGACACAAGTAGTAAAATAACCTGCAGGAAAATGCATGTCTTTAATATGTGTGCTGTGTCTCTGGCAGGACAGATGAGCTGATCCAGAAAACCATACGGGACAAGTTTCGCGAATGTACTGTGCTGACAATTGCTCACCGCCTCAACACCATCATAGACAGCGACAGGATACTGGTGAGTACTTTAAATATTATAGAGTAAAGAGGGAAGGGTTTATACTCAAGATGTTTACCACCTATAGTCACCTAGAGACACCAGTAATGCAGAGAACTATGGTCAGAGGAGTTAAATTTTACACTCAGTAAAGTTAAAATGAATCGGTAGGTTTTAATGTTCAGTTTTAGAAAGATGTTGATTCAACTTCATGGTGTTTGTGGTGCTGATGAATTGTATTGCTTTGTACTGATGGATGTTCTGATATTTAGTCCACTCTGTTAGTAAAGCAATACAGTTCAAAACCACCACAAACTACAGCCTTCAAAAAGATCTTTAAATCTGTTAACACCACCAGGCTGGTATTGTATCAGACTGCATTAATTTCAGCGAGGTAAACCTAATTAACTGAAAAGTGCAAGATTCAACTCCTCTGACTTTACCTAACTGCATACAGGTGTCACCTCAAAATGGTGTCTCTGGGGGAAAATGGGAGGCAAACATCTTGAGGTCACCACCTACAGGCAAAGAGAGTAACAGCTGCTGAAATTTTGACACTTGCTAGTTGTTTAGCCTGGGTGAGTCAAAGCAAAGCAAAAATGTACATTTCCCAAAATGGAAACTATTCATTTTGGGAAATGTACATTTTTGCTTTCTTTTCAAGATGAGAGGATTGATACCACTCTCATGTCTGTATGTTAAATATGAAGCTAGAGCTGGGAGTTTAGCAGAAAGACTGGAAGCAGAGGCCAACAGCTAGCCTGGCTCTGTACAAAGTGAAAATATAGACCTACCAACACCTCTGAAGTTCACTAATTAACATGTTACTTCTTGTATAATTGTCCACAAACAGAAATGTGACTTTATGGGGAGAAACATGCTAAACAGTATTTCTTTGTGAACAGCTGAGTGCAGTTACTGTGTCTCGTCACAGCGAGGTGCTGCACACAGTTGTTGAGGAAATATTTCCAGCATGTTTCTCCCCCTAAAGTCACATTTCTGTTTGTGGACAATTATACAAGAAGTAACATGTTAATTAGTGAACTTCAGAGGTGTTGGTAGGTCTATATTTTCACTTTGTACAGAGCCAGGCTAGCTGTTGGCCTCTGCTTCCAGTCTTTCTGCTAAACTCCCAGCTCTAGCTTCATATTTAACATACAGACATGAGAGTGGTATCAATCCTCTCATATATTCAAAGTGAAGACATGTGCTTGTGACCGTGTCATTTCTGTTCTCCTCTCACAGAAAATGTACTACAGATATCACTACGTCCTCAGTTGGTAGAGGCCTGGTGATAGTCCAGTGGTTAAGCTTTTGCTCTTTCAACAGCCACAACCCCGGCTCGATTCCCGGCCACGGCAGCTCACCTGCGTGAGCATGTTGGCGCCTCAGGAGAGGCAGCCTGTATGGACATTTCCCCATTGTAGGACTAATAAAGGAATTTCAATTAAAATTAATTGAAAAATTAATTACTAATTAAGAGTCACATAACAGTAGTTGCTTTGTTTTTGCTGCCCTCTTGTGGTTTCAAGGTCTCATTGCAGCAGTCATACAGCTCTGTGCTCACCCTGACATCCACTATGTGAAAAAATGTTTTTCTTTGTAGTTTGGGTGAACTGACCCTTAAACAATACTTAATGGATGTTAAACTCAAGTTGCAGACTTCACATCTAGTTTGTTGCACCTGTGGCTTCAATCAGCAACACTGTTAAGTGTGTTTCCTTACCAACCTGTAGTCAGACCTGATAGTGACATCAGTACGGTGGCTCAGAGAGCTCAACACACATGTGGCATAAAGAAACACTAAGTCTGACACAACACGCATTTTTTTTTGGCCATCCTGATATGACTGGAGCTACACCTATCAATAGATAAGGTATTCCTTTATTAGTCCACAATGGGGAAATTTAGTGTTTCCTGAAAACTTGTGTTGTGTCTGAGTTCCATCATGCTACATGTGTATTGTCAAACAGTTTTTTCTTAGTCACTGGACTGATATCACTCCCAGGTGTGACAGCAGGTTGGTAACAAAGCACAGTGATTCTGACTCAGGTGCAACATGTTTAACTAAAGGAAAGTTATTCTCTAAGGGTCAGTTTATCCAAATTACAAAAACATTTCCTCACATACTGGATGTCAGGGTGACACTGCCTGCTGCAGTTACAGTGTGACACCACAGGAGGGCAACAAACACAAGCGCTACAACTATTATGTGACTCTTAAGATATTTCCTTCATTAGTCCCACAATGGGGAAATTTACAAATACAAATTTAATTGCTAAACATGAAAGTTATGAGAGAGGATGTCAGAAATATTTAAGCTTGATATTTAAGGATCAGTTCACCCACAAGCAAAAGAAAAAATACATTTTGCATACAGGTAACTTTTTTGATCTCTACCATCTACCCATGCAGATAGGCTTAGTTTAGTTTGCCCAAGTTGTCAGATTTCTGCCTTCACTCCAATACAATGGAGGTGAATGGAATTTCATCTGTTGACCTCAATGTATTAAAAAATATTTGCTTTGAGCACCACAAATCAAATTTCATCCACCTCCATTGTATAAGGGCCAAGGCAGAAATGTCATGCTTTTTTAAAAACCTGACAAAATAAAACCAAACTTATCTGCAGGGATACATCCCAATAAAGATAAGTGAGTGATCTGACCCTTAAAGTTGTTCTATTACATAAAGTCAAGTGTCAGAATTGCAGCAGCTGTTACTTTACTTGCCTGTAGATGAAGTGATGTTGCTCTGGCGTTTGCTGGGTCTGTTGATGGCTGCCTTCAATGATACTGTGCAACTAGCCAATCAGAGCCCCACCTGAAACAACACAGCATATTTTAAATTCAACTGAAGTCACAGTTATTTAACAAAACCATGATTTCCCCTCCAGGTTCTAGATGCAGGGAAAATCCATTCCTATGCAGAGCCTTACATCCTGCTTCAAGATCCAGACGGCATCTTTTATAAAATGGTGCAGCAGACTGGTAAGCAGGAGGCAGCGGCTCTACTCGAAGCAGCTAAACAGGTGAGTTTTACCCTCCAAAACACTTTGATACACACGTTACAACATGGAAAGCTTTTCTTTTAAGCAATCTGACTTTACAAATGATGTCTTCTCAGGCTTACAACAATAGTAGCCATCCCAAAATGTCAAACGGACATGCCGAGACAGCAGATGGGAATTTGGTTATCTTTGAGACAGCTCTGTGAGCTCAAGACGGGCTACTCTGTCAGAAGACTGCAGAACGTGCCTGGGCTCGAACTGCGTCCCTCCAGCCTCTGGCGACAGCACACACAGCCTGGACAGAAAGACCTCAACTAGTCCAGCTGGTGAGGAGACTGAGAGGAGGGCCTGCAGAGGCACCGGCCTCAGCGCGGCCCATCCAACTTAATGCTGTTGTTTCCTTCAAGCTGAGATAGCTTGGAAATCACTACTGTAAAAACTGTTGACATAGATGACTATTTATTTTCTATGCTTCATATTTATCGTATGTTAAATTGCTGGTCAGTATACTGATGCCTTGAAAAATAATTTGCCTTCAAATGGCTGCATAAACCTTAAATTTTCAGTGCCTTAGTTCGAGTTTGCAGCAGTTTGTACATGTTAATTTAACCAATGATAATGTATCCAAAGTTGCCTTTGTGTTTATAAATGCAAGGAGCATTGTTGCACAGAACTATGATTACCAAATCTAACAAATTACACCAGAGCATACATTTCTGCAATCTCAAAATTAAAGTTGTTTTGTACGTTGATATGTAAATTTCAAATGTGTTGTTCCTGCCTTTAGAGAAATGTCCTCTTTGTATTGCTTCTATACACGCTGCTGACTTTGAAGTTTACAAAGAGGACGATCAGGCAGCAATCCAAACACAGCTGCTCCAACTGACATGGAGTGTGTTGAATTACTGCTCAAATCATTAGGCACTTTGTTTTGTCATTTACTATTTTAACTGTGTTGTGAATCTTACATGTTAATACTGTTTTTTTTTTTAACTGCCAATTAGTACTTTTGTTATTTTGTCAAATGCTGCATAAACACCTACAAATCTGTCTCTGGTGATGTCCTTTGGATCAAATAAACACTATATTTACACAGAGAGAAAAAAGTTTTTTACCTTATTAAGTGATATTTTTCCTGATGGTCAGCAACAGCAAAAGGCTTGTTATTGTCTAATAAGAAAAAATAACGTTACTGTCAAGAATCCACAAGACAAAGACCAGAATAGACAGTACAAATGAAATTATCTTTATGAGAAGGGGATGTATAAAAACAGGATGCATTATATGACAGTTTGTATTACAATTTTTAAAGACTAGCACCATCTTAAGTGTACCTGAAGGCTCACAGTTGGACTTTGGCGTGTCAATTGGACAGTTGCATGAAAAGACTGGCTTACTCGCATGTAACAAAAACACACAACTTGTGACTTCACAAGCAACTTTAAAGACAAAAGAAAAACATTTTCCTGCACAGCTTTAGAACTGAAAATAAAAATTCTCTTAACTCTATATTACTTGTTACTATTAGCAGCTTGATTTTGTTGGACTGGATGCTACAGGTTTGCATCTTTCAAAAATAAATGACAGTCTATAGCCTCTCCAGAAAGTAATGCCTTCATGTTTGTGAGTAAAATGGAGGGTGTCTCAGGTTGCTCAGGTGTTCTCAGACACTACTTACTTCTGAACTCTGTTATACAGCAGACAAGCAGTCTTTCAAACTGTAACTCCGCTGGCCTCAGACTGTCAGGATCGCTGTGTTGCCTTTAAGAATGTGAAAAATTCCAAATAACTACATGAGATCTGACCCAACGCATATTTCAAAGACAGGAATGTTTTTCAGACATGTTCAGCGGGGCCTCGTCACCTCACCTGTCTGGCTGCTTCCAGTAGGGCTGCTGCCTCAGCCTGACCCGTCTGCTGAACCATCTTGTAGAGAGCACCGTCTTTGTTTTGCAGCAGAGTGAAGGGACGGTCTAACTCCTGGATGGTACCACTGTCCAGCACCTGAAAGCAGGATGAAGCCCAACAACCATCACCATTAATTGCAGTGGCATTGATACAGATCCTGGAAAGACCCAGTTGTTGACAAGCAAGGAAGGAGAGAGGCAGAAGAGAAGACTCACCAGTATCCTGTCGCTGTCTATGATGGTGTTGAGGCGATGAGCGATGGTCAGCACAGTACATTCTCTGAACTTATCCCGTATGGTTTTCTGGATCAGCTCATCTGTCCTGCCAGAGACACAGTGACAACAACAATAAACAAAAATGCAACAATCCAATAGAACCAAGTGGGACACGTACGTTTACAACTAAATCCCTGAGCTGAGATGCACATATATCTTAGTTTTGTGTCAGCAGTACCTGGGGTCCACGTTGGCCGTGGCCTCGTCGATGATGAGGATGCGGTTCTTCCTCAGGATGGCTCTGGCCAGACACACCAGCTGTCTTTGGCCCACACTGAAGTTGGAGCCTGACTCGGCCAGAACTGTCTCCAACTTGCCAGGCAGCTCCTCCACCACAGGCTTCAGCTGCACCTGTTCGGTGAACATGGAGACTGGGTCAGGACAAACCTGATATGTGCATGGGTAACAATGCGAGTGCTGATTGGATACTAGCCTCCTCCAGAGCCTTCCACAGGTCGTCATCAGTGTGCTGGTTGAAAGGGTCCAGGTTTTTCCTCATTGTGTCGGTAAACAGCAGTGGGTCCTGAGGTCACACAGAAACATGGTTAAACTTTAATACACCACAACCACAAGCACAAGCTCGAGTCATTTGAGGAGGTCAGCTTATGTTTACCTGAGGGATGATGGACATCTTCTGGCGCAGGTCATGGAGGCCGATCTCAGAGGTCAAAATACCATCGATGTAGATCTTCCCCTGAGGTTCTGTCAGACGGAAGAGCACGGAGACCAGAGAGCTTTTCCCAGCACCGGTCCGACCCACAATACCAACCTGACACAGAAAAGTCACAACGATTATGAGTGATTGACATCTATTGTGTATTGAGGAAGCAGACTGTGGCTGTATGCAGGCAGCTCACCTTCTCATTGGGTTGTAAGGTGGCGTTGATGTCTTTTAGGACCAGCGGTCCATCGTGGCTGTAGGACAAGTTCACCTGGTTAAAGGTCACCAGGCCTTTGCTGGGCCAATCAGGAGGAGGATGCTTGTAGGTTTTCCAGGGTGCTTCACTCTTCAGCTCCGTATACTCCACCACCCTCTCCACTGACGTCATCTGAAGATACAACAGGTTCTTTCCAATTAGCTAATCGTGCTTCCATATTTCCTCACACTTGTTTCTGTCATTTGAGTCAACTGTGTGTTCAGTTCTTACCATGTTCTCCACCTCGGCACTTTGCCTCATCGTCCACTGGAAGTTTCCCACCAGTGTCACAGCGTAGGTCAACACCAGGCCCACCTCTCCGGCCTCGAGCCCTGAGAGGGGAACAGGTTAATTTTGCAAAACAACCCCTTATCACAGGAGTACGACTGCACTCGTTTTTTAAAGATTGGTTGTACAATAAATGAACAGTCCACATACACGTTGTTCCTCACCATCTCTGAGTAGGATGCAGCCAAATGTTGCCAGGGTGATAAATATGGAACAGATGCTGTCGAGGCGAAATGCAAACCAGCGGGAGGTCATCAGGAACAAAAACCACGCCTCTGAAACAAGAGAGAAAGATTAGAGAGATTTTAGTAAAGACAACCTTTTTCTTTGTCAATGCATTACAACTATAAATAAACTTGGAAAGTCTAAATGTTGGCAATGTGAACAGTAAAGGAGAACCTGAGTGCAGATCCTGATGCGCGTCAAAGGTTTTCTTCAACCTCTCCTCGGCTCTGAGGGCTCGAATCGTCCACAGGCCCTGAAGAGATGAAGACAGATGGGAGAACACTGGACTCCGAGCTGCAGGAAAGACGAGAAGGTGGGTTGAAAAAGGCTTTTAATAGCCAAAGTCATCATGCATTTAAAAAGCTTAAATCTTTATCTCATGACCAAAACCCCTTTCATTCACGAGGTATGATCATAGCAAAAATCCATGAACATACTTGTAGACTCCAGGCGCTTGATATCTCGTGATGTACAAAGGTAGAAACGCCTCAAATATAAGAAGATAAAAATCAGAGGGACGACAGGGATGAGGATGAGAGGGATGACTGAGGCTGCCACTGCAACCACACCAGCATTCTGTAAAAATAACTGGAAAAAAAAACACAAGCATTGCACTGTGAGGAATACTGAGGAAGCTAAGAAAGATTAAGACCTTGAGAAGCAAATGGAGAACAAATACAATTCAGTGCTTGTGCTGTGATGTAATGTCTTACTTGATAGAAGTCCACGAAGGTGATGGGCAACGTGGAGTCTATCTGGCTGATGTCTTTGGAAAACCTGTTGAGAATTCTTCCTACAAAGCAGGAAAAAGAAACCAGGAAAAAGAAACATCAGCTTGATGTATAAGTATTAGTTAGTCTTTAAAAAGGAAGCGGGGCTCACCGATGGGGTTGACGTCAAAGAAGCGGACGGGCGTGCGGATGACAGCGTTGAACATGTTGTTGTGCAGAGTCTGAGCTGATCTCACCAGCCCATGAAAGATCACTAAACTCCTGGCATAGCCAAACACCACAGCAGCTGCTGTCAAACCTAAAAGCAAAAACAGTAGGACTACTTTACAGCAAAGCTTTGAATAGAACATGCTCTGCTTAACATGTTGGAATTTATAAACTTCACAGTGAACAACAAGTCCTTTAAAATTCCTGGTGAATGAATGGAAGGCTTACCTGAGTAAATGCTGAGGTAAAATGTGAGACTCAACTCTTGATCTGAGTGAGTAGCATTAATGCCATGTTTAATGTCAACAACACTGGCAGTGCTGTTAAAAAAGGCCTCTCTTGCCCTGTTGGTCGACAAGATAAACACATCAGACCAGGCGTGCAGAAAACATACAACATTACTCTATTGGTTCAAGAAACCGCAAAACAAACAACTGCATGTAAAAGTCAAAGTCCCATCAAATCATGAATAAAACACTTACCAGTATACTAACCACCAGTCCTGCAGAATATATGCAACCTATGGATGGAAACGTTCAATAGATCAACATATTGAAACATAAAGGTATAATCATACTAAAAACCAGAGGACAAAAACTGCTCTTGAGAGGTTTCAATCCAAAGTATTTCATGTCAGAATAGTAAAAAGTATCAGGCAGTATTTGGGCAATGCAAATGAAAAAAATAACTTTGTTGTAATTAGGCCCATTAACAAAGCAGTTCAAATAAAGTCTATATTGAGGAATGAGTGTGAATATTAGAGGATGAGCTGTGGCTTACCTCAGCTATGACGCTGAGCAGTACGATTACCACCAAGGCCAGAAGGTTACAGCCTGCAGTGAAGTACTTGAGATATATTTGGCCGGTAACATTTCCTTCAAGTCGAGTCTCTTCTGCCATGGTATGAACTGTTTCAACCTGTAAACACAGGTCACAGAGTCAAGGACACAATGTGTGGAAAATCCCCCAAGTTCTCTCTCCCCATCTGTTTCCCTCTACCTGGAGGAAAAATCCCCAGCCACCCCTTCCTGGATGGGCGGAGCCCAGAGGCTATATAGCAGCCAGATCACCTGTGCCCATTCTTTTCCTCTGGAGAACAAAGGAGCATGTGGATGCCTCAGCCTTCCTTTGAAATGTTTGAACTGAGTACATGACATGTGAGTTGCTTTGATTTGAATGCATTTAAAATGACCTTAGTTGATTACGATTCAGTTTTTTGTGGTGATTAGTTTTCTGCAATGTTTATTTCTTGATTAATAGGTTTATGGTGTTTATACTTGAAGTTAAATGACCCTTTGGATCATTGTGTAAATGAATTATGACATTAGGAATATGTCTAGTTAATATTCTTTATCCTTTCCTTTGTTGTCAGATGAAACCAGTTCAAACAACCTTATAATAAAAGATTTAAGTGCAGAACCTCCTGTATGTGCTCATCTGTCCTAACCGACACACTATTGAGTTGAATTCAATCCCTAAACCAGAGCATCCTAAGTCCTAAATATTCTACACAATGATTCAGTTGAACTGTCAGGCTTGTACTGGCATGTTACTTGTACAGTAAGGGTTGTAGTGTAAGGCAAATAGACCAAAACTCATGTCAAAGTAAGTAAAACAGCGGTCAAATAATTCATTTACAGGGAGATCAGATTATATTTTGAAAATGTACCTACAGGAAGCTGGTCAGCCCAGTTGCTCTCTTGTGGCAAGAGGGTGCTGTGAGAAGAGTGTGAGCTGTGCGAGCGATTGTCTGGGTCAGCTGACTGAGACCAGCGATCGTGCTCCTCGTCGCTTCTGAGCAGGGACACGATGTCGAGGTCCGAGCGCTGCAGGTCGTTGTAGGTACCCTGGGCCATGATGTGACCCTGGGAGACAAAAACGGGGAAAAAGAAATGTTTCAATCAAGTGTGTGGATGCCTGTGTAAAATATCTGCATGAGGAAGAAATATAGAACAGAAACTGGATTTAACATTAATACATTGTTTTAGGGGCACTAACCTCCTTCAGGATCAGAATCGGGTCGGCTGCCCTCAGGTACTGCAGCTGGTGGGTGACCAGGATACGACACTTGTTCTTCAGCAGGCCACAGATACAGCTGATACATGAACACAGAGACAAACATTACAAATGTGTGTTCACACCAGAAAAGTTCAGAGCTGATAAACCAGCAACTCAGTCATATGCAGTGATTCAGCAGCAGCTTCAACTACAATAAGAGAAGTCAAATCTGTGTCCAGACCTGAAATATTGACAGATTTATCAAACTTTATATATGATGCTTCTAACATCTCTTGTGGCCCAGTCAACACTAGATATTAGATTTTAAATATATATATATATTCAAAAGCTGCAGTATAATTTCCTGCATGCAAATGGTAAAGTAACTGCTCTGACAGGGGTGTATGTGGAATGGATTTGGGACACAGTGACAATTTGGACAGAAATGGTGGTCACGCACTGTTCAAAAAGATGTTTCCCGACCTCAGCATCCACAGCACTTAAAGGGTCGTCCAGGAGGTAAATGTCTGCATCCTGATACACAGCCCTGACAAAACACACACACACACACACACTTTAGTGGAGAGTAATATGCTGAAACTGACAGTAATTCTGAATATGCAAGTTCATTTCTACGTCGACAGACATGACTGCGCTCACTGTGCTCTGACCTCGCCAGGTTGACACGAGCTTTCTGTCCCCCACTGAGTGTGGCTCCTCTGTCCCCGATCAGCGTCAGGTCTCCATCTGGGAGCAGCTCCAGGTCCTGCGCTCAAAGATAATGCCAGTTTTACGACAAAGTTTTATCAACCAGGCAAAGCACTAACATAGTGTTAACAGCTACTGAGGACTGTCTGTGTATAGCTCACCCTCTTTAGAGCACAGGCTCTGATGACTCTCTCATACTTCTGGGGGTTCAGCTCTTTTCCAAACAGGATGTTACTGCGGATGGTTCCAGGAAACACCCAGGGCTGCTGGGCGGCATAGGTCAGCTGACCTTTGACCTTCAGCGTCCCTGTGTCGCGAGGCAGCTCTCCCAGGATGGCACTCAACAGAGATGACTGTTGGGAACATGGATGTCATGAACATGTGAGTTGGCCAGAAAGTGACACACAGTGAATGATTTTTCTTTTGTTAGCGCTCAACTGTTTATTTAAGCAGGTTGTAGGCTGTCATAACTAAAACCATTCAAGCCTAAAGGGAGCTTACACACACATACTGACCTTTCCAGCCCCCACTGGGCCAATTACAGTCAGAAGCTGGTGTGACTTCACTGTGACAGAGATGTTCTGCAGAGATGGAGCATCCAAACTCTGACAGGAAAAAAAACACTACTTTGAAGAAATAAAACCATGTAACAGAGTCTTTAAACACATCTCATGTCCTGTGGAAGGACATTACACCAGTGTGAAATATCACTTCAAGGTTTGAATATTCACCTTATCCCAGTAGCAGGTTAACTTCTCAATCTCAATGGGGTTTTCCTTCATGTCCTCCAGAGGTAGCCCAAAGTTCCTCTTCTCAACTTCTTCCAGCAGGAGGAAATTCTGGGAAGGGGTTCATTGACACACATGTTGTTATACTGTGAACCATATTATGAAAAAACCTGGACAGTGCAACGTTTGCAGTATCTCTGGTGCTAAAATGCTGTAATTCTCACTAACATTAACTCCTGAAATGCCTAACATATCAGTATTTCAACATTGGAAGGAAGGAAGTTGTTAGAGAGGCAGGTAACAATGTGTGACTGAACATTCACCACACACTGCCCTGAATCCTCTGTAGGTTTACAATGTCAATAAAGTTTATTTCCATGCTACATGAAAGCCATTATTATCTCTGGTATCTTTGCAGAGTGTTTTAAAAAGTCATACACAGATTTTAACGCCCCCGCTTCCCTGTGAGGTTTAGTTTTGCCAACTAAGTGGCAAAAGTGTACTTCTTAGCATACTTCTAAATCTTCTTAGTGTTCCCATAGCTGTGAGTCACCAAAGGCAATTCAAGGATCTGTCGACACATACAGAAGGTGCAATGTTTGTAATTTAAGGAGGAGAGATTAATATGACTGCAAGCACGGTAAAATCTGTGTTTCTTCCGTTTCTTGTGCCAGATGATCAGTGGTTTATTGGCACATACACTGGTGTCGATCTCTGTCAAATGTAAATGAATGTAAACACTGTGTTCTGGACAAACTTATCTAAAATTCTGTGTGTATGTTTCCATTTTGAAGAGATGCAAACAAATCATAAAAAAGGGTCAATGCTATGCAGGATTTTATATAGTTTCCTGCAAGATGCACACAGGAACTCATGTCATGTTATTGGAAATTATTTTCTTAAAAACTCCAGGTCTTAATAAGTTAAAATGCAAAGAAAGTCATCAACAAATATAAGCAGCTGCTATAACTAATAACAGAAAACAGTGTTACCTGTATCCTGTGAATGCTGACTAGAGTCTCTGACAACTTCTCGATGGCCAGTGGGAAGAACAGGGTGACTGTGAGCTTGATTGTACCATAGAGGGAAACCGTGACAAACACGCTGCTGGCGGTGATAGTGTTGCCCAGGAGAACGTAGACAGTGAAGGTAATGAAGACGATGATCTTGCTGCTGGCAAAGAAGGAGGCCATGTTGAGTCCTCGTAGGTAGGAGCTCTTCAGGATCTGGCTGATTTCTTTCCTGGGAACAGAAGACAACATGTGGAGATGAGTGAGGAACAATTACGGCTGTTTAAGATGCATAACCACCAGTGTTTGTGGTGCATTTTGTTTATTGCTTTAATGTGCAGTCACATGTGTTTATTGGGTGTTTAACTGCAACTTTAATGGAACACAGAAAAGAATAATGAAAAAGAGCAATATATTCAAACATCATCATTCTGGCATGTTAGTTATGAAGCATCTGGATTGGGTTGCACCAGCTATTCCTAAATCAATTACCAAGTCTGTGCCATCAGTCTTTGTTACATTCTCTGTAACAACGAGCTAGTTTTGTCCTGGTAAGTTTACTGAATCAGGTTGCAAATATAAGAAACATCTAAGCCAGTAAAAAACTTCAATTATGTGTAAATTAGTTGCAGAAAACATCTGTATCCATCCATCCAATCAAGAACCAAACAGGAAGTCAGCCCAAACATAACTGTCAAAGATAAGTGTTAGTGGCTGAACTTAACTGTCAGTCCCTTGTAAATATGACTAATACTCTGTTTTTAAATGTGTATATAAATCACCATAAATCATGCAACTTACGCTAAGATATCCATCTGGAAGATGTTGGGTGTAAATACTTCAATCTCTTCATGAGAACTAGTTTGTGTGGTGCAACCTGTTTTAATTTAGTGATATTTAACTAGTTTGAACTTGCACAGAGCTGATGCAACTGTATCCTTTGAACTGAAAAGGAATTCCAGCTACATTTCCACTTTATTATACACAGTATTAGATAGACAGGTCTGTTGGGGGGAAAAAGGTGCCCCATAGTTTTTAGACAGGGTCACAAATTTCTGTCAAAAAACATATTCAGATATTCGATATGAAAGATTTTGCAAGATGCAAGATAAATTCTCAGTAAGCTATGAATCTTTTCTGTGTGTGTGAAACGCATAAGCCATTTTTATCATAAATGAATATACAATGTGTTAACATTTTGGGTGACAAATTACATGAGATCCGTTATTTCCAAATAGCTTCTTAGAAAGGAGTTGTGTAAATGAGAACGTCTTGTTATGACACTCCTCCCCACATCAATCACTCATTATCAAACGCTCACCATTTCTAGTTTGAAGGGAGGCTGCAAAAAGTTGTAAAACGTTTTCTTCCTTCGTCAACAACTGAGGCAACAAAAGGCATCAAAACCTTCCACTTCTCCACTAACCAACCCCACACTATTGTTCAATGTCACTGAGGAGAGTGTGTGCTGCCATATTACATCATTTTAAGTACATTACCTCTTTAAGAGGTTTCCTGAATCTTACATGTTGGCAATACGGGATGATGTATTAACTAAAGGGCAAAGAGTATACAGGATTATCATTAACAAAGAAGAAAAAAATGAAAGGACACTTTACCAAAAATGAACACTGAAGCTGCTCTGGAAGCCTACATTGTTTAACAAAAAAAAAGGAACGCTTCATTCTAAAAAGTTGTTGCTCAACAGCCCCATAAATCTAAAATCATCACCACAAGGAGGAAACCACAGTGTGTCAGACAACTTTGACAGGATAATGAAAGTCCAAATAGGTTTGTTTTCTCTATAAATTCCTAGGATTAGAACCCATCCAGATAAACTCGTTCCACGTTTGAAGACCTGTACACTGATCCTCATAGCACCCCAAACATTCTCTTAACACCTTTGAGGGGAATAGCAGTAGGTGACTCACACAAGTCTAAACTGATCCTGATATTTAATGACAACATCCACACCTTTCCAGCATAGACTACAAACTAAGCTAATGCTGTTGATGTGCCTTCAATCAAAAAATAAAGTCAACTCTACAAAATAAGTCTGTAGTCACCAATTATGAATTTGTGTATCAATACCAATATCCATTTTGTTCAGGAGCATATTATGAGTATTGGTTGTCACTGGCAAGTTAAAATAAAGATATTTTTAATTGATTCATAAATTTTTTACAATGTCAGTGGACAGGGAAAAATGAAATATCTAAATATGTCCCAGTAAAAATGAATGCCCTAAAATGCCCCATTCTGTCCCTACAAAAAAAACTAACTCAGTTTGTCTGTTCATTACAAAAGAAATTAGTTCTATTCTTACCTCCTGACTTCAGTAACCAGAGCTGAGAATGGTTTCTCCCATGCATACATCTTGATGATCCTGATGCCAGACACCACTTCGTTCATGATGCGGATTCTATTGTCAGCAAGAACTGCTGTTTTGCTCCTGCAAAAAATAAAACTAATTAAGAAGTAGTCCTGCTTTTTCATAATGTTGGGAGGAAACTATAGTGTTTATATAAGTGGCCAGATGAGAAAAATGTTTAAAAAATACTACCTACCTGAAGATGCCAAAGAGTCTTCCAAACCACGTCTGTATTGGCAACATGAGGGCAATGACTGCCACACCTGCCAGACACGAGGGGCCGATCTCGTACCAAAGGAAAACAATGATCACCATCACTTGAAGAGGTCCAATCCATAGGTAGTGCAGATTGAGTGTAATCTATAGAGACAATGGTAAATCACAAACAATCCTGTACAGGTCAATTAGCCTTCTTGGACTAGACAATAAAATATTATCTAAGATACTGGCTCTCAGCAAAGAACAGGTTCAAGGTTCAGGCTCAAGGAATCCAACTATCCTATCCTACTCACTCTGCCTACAGAGCCCTTAACAATGGCTATCACACAAAACCCAAACATTCAGGGAGTAACAATTCGTACAAAAACAAGATGTTTTTATACACGGATATCTTTGACATGAACAGAACCCACTAAATCATTACCAGCTTCAACTGACTGTATCACAGAATTTGGCCTAATATCTGGGTCTAAAGCTCATTTTGATCAGAAATAATGATTAGGCTCCATCAGGATTTAATTAAAAGTTAACCTCCAAATTAATCAGCTATGTGCAGAAAATATTAATCCCTGGATAACAAATCTCAAAGGAACTGTTATCATTAAAGCAAAGTCTGACTTTATCAGGGGTTTATTTCCGGGCCACAAAGAGCAAAAGCAATTTACATTTAAATTGTATTCTGAGATATTAAGTTTGAACTTGATCAACCTCCTAACCTCATCTAGTTCATGAATTATTTGTGTTTAAACTTGTGTGACCATACCTCATCAAAACGATTGACATCATTGGAAAGGAGGTTCACAATTTGTCCGGTGGTTGTTTGGCCCATGGATTCACTGCTGAGACCAAGAGCCTGACAAGAGAAAATTCAGTTAGTCTGAAAAGTCTGTTAAGTATTACAGGAGCAGTTCACAGCATATGTCTAGGAGTGACGACACTCTGCAAAATCTCCTGACTCATCACTGACCTTCCTGTATATCATGTGGCAAACGGCCACTCTAATCTTCATGCCTGTTCTTAGGACGTGGTAGTAATAGAGATGTTGGAGAATGGTCAGTCCAAAGGTGGAAAGAGACATTGCAGCAGTATAACCATACGCCATGCCAAGACTTCTGCGGTCGTTTGGGTCGTAATTCTCAAAGTAGTGGATTATTTTCCACAGAAGAAGCGGCTGGATCACTTTAATCGCCTCCTTTATGACAAAGAGTGACAGAAAAATACACGGATTAGTTCTTCAAACCTCTGGCTTCTACAAAAGATCACTAGATGTATGAATGACAAAATGCAAAGGAGGCTTTAAATGGCCAGAACATACCAGTGAAAAAACAAAGAGCCCAGCCACTGCGTAGGATTTCCCATAGCACTTAATAAGAACTCTGGAAAGGTCGGGCTTCCGAAGTTCCTTTGTAGCCTTTCTGACTTCACGGTCCCAGAATCTGCAACAAAGAACACGCAACAGGAAATTGACTTTGCAGTGGAACAGAAGTTTGGAATGAGATATGGCATTTTTGTCTTGTCAGAAGCTCGCAGCATTACCATAGAAAGAGCGTGCTTATATTGTGTGATGACATAGCTGTAATGTGATGGTTTTATTTACAAATAGTATTGGGTTGGTGTATAGCTTGTGGTGTGTACTACATCAGCTGTTTTACTCCTCATTATCCAGCAAAAATGTATATTTGCTCATGATGACTGAAACTCATGAGAACATCCTTTGCAAAAGCAGGTGTGTGTCTTAACTAACACCTTTGGAATGGTCTCATGTTAGTAGTGTACCTCTGTAGTTCCTCTCCCAGCACTTCAGATTGATCCTCTGGAAGAACATTGTACATGTCACTTTCCTCCAGCCTCTTCTTTTGGCCGAGGTGCAGCAAAGGGGACAACCAGCTGAAACAGACAGTTTTCACTGCAGTTAGAAAGCAGGGAGAATGTAGGTCAAACAAAATATGAATATACAAATAATAATCTTTTAAAAAAAGCACAACAGACAGACTCTCTTATGGCACTTGTGATGGAATCAATCATTATTTACATATGCAGTAATTAAATATCTTATTTTAGTGTACAGATCAGACAGGTTAGACAACACACACTTTGTCAGTTGTAGGGAAAGGAAACTTGCATGACCTGTATAAATGATTCATAAGCAGTTGAGCATTTGTAAAACAGGTTTTGTTTCAAGAATGTAGGCGATAAACGTAAAAATGAGCTTCTGTACATCACAGGGAAGAAAAAAATGTTTGAGCTTAATGAATGATTGATATATTACTTCAGGCAATCCTGTATGTAAATTCTACTTTTCAACATCCGGGTCTGGCTGTTCAGGGTGTATGTCCTTGCACACGACTCACCTGCCACTTACACACACATAACATGAAGCCGCTAATATTGGTGCCAAACTTTTTGAGTGATAGCCATATGTTTATCACATAAAGTATCCACATCGGGCATTAAAAGGGGACCTTATAAGATAAAGATAAGATAAACCTTTATTCGTCCCACAGTGGGGAAATTTACAATCTTATGTATACATCTGCAGTATGTTCAGGCAGGCTAAGGTAACTGGCACATGTCAGCATGTCTGCATCTGCAGGTCTAGTGGTGCAGGGTGGACTGGGACTGATTCATTCGTGTACACATCACGTTCTCAATAAACATGTGCACTAAAGCCTCCTCTTCCTCCTTCGGTGTAATTGACAAAAACTAATACCAAAGACATTTCCTGTATATATTCATTGTATTCTTAGTTAGTTTTGTAAGTGCACAATATCATTTCAGTTAGTTTTCATTTGTGGCGGCGAGGAGCAAGTTCAGCTCAGGGCCCTAAAATGCTCCTAACGGCTGTTTTGTGTGTTTTGGTTGTATCAAACAAAGAAATACTGTTGCAGCAAAGTCAGCAGCCAACGCTCAAGGGTGTTGCTAATTTGATCTTGACATAATGCTGATTTATTAAGGGTCATCTACAACTGCTGCCCATAAACATAAAAAAAACATCTGTAAGCTTGCACTGAAACTGTGATGATTTATGTACTTGGGTAAACTGTAGTTTAATAACCATAAAGTCAGTTTCAAGTTTTCCCTGTTCTTCTTAAGAACACATTGTACTGTGGCACACTTATGTAATCAGAAGACGATCCCTTGACATCTGTATGAATTCCAAGTTTTACTTAATATAAAATGATTAATCTGACAACAAGCTGTGAATGATTTAGACATGGTTGCCCACTACTGGCTGAAATCCAAACTTATTCTTTGAAGTTGATTGTGTCTGTCATACAGGCTGCCAATGCAGAACACAAACTATAATTCAAAATGATACTGTAATGTCAACTATTAATTCCTGTGATGACAAACTGGCTAGAACGAGAACTTGGATATGCACTGGAGGATTTTTACATTCCTGCAAGTGTTGGAGAGAAATTAGAGTTGCAACAAGTGGTCTCAGCTTTAAATCCTTAGTTAAGTTTAACTTTATTTTTAAGCAGAATATTGACTCATGCACATAAGATTATTTTTTTCCCCCATTATT
Source organism: Holacanthus passer (assembly GCA_025331565.1). Classification (NCBI taxonomy): domain Eukaryota; kingdom Metazoa; phylum Chordata; class Actinopteri; family Pomacanthidae; genus Holacanthus; species Holacanthus passer. Next base: position 369,437 of record JAFREQ010000172.1, on the reverse strand, counting down.
TTGCTGATTTCTGTCAGTTTGGATCATTTTGTTCCAGTGCATCCAGTACTTGTGAATTTCCCCACTGTGGGACGAATAAAGGTTTATCTTATCATTTCCTCCCCGCTCATTCAAAAAATCCCACCATGCTGCAAAAACTCAAGCCTGTAATAATGAATCACTTACCACAGAAAGAGCCTGGAAAGAAAGCTGGCATTTGCGAGCGGATTAAGTTTGTCCTCCCTCTCATTAGTCGCCATGGTCATTTTGGGATCTGTTCAGGTTGTTCGAGCCGCCTCCTCCTCCATGGAGCCACTGGTAGCTCCTCACACACACTCGGCTTCATCTGCAACATGCGGAGTTAACCAACATTATGTAAAGCTGAGACTCGGCCAATAATTAAATACTGTCGCAGAGCTTCGAGTTGGCGCTCCCTTCAGGTGCTTCGAGATGCGTCGTGGATATTAATTATCTGATGTTGCATTTAAGGGTGGGGAAAAAAAAGGGTGTTCAATTAAAAATTACATTGAACTTTTATTGAGTTAAAAGTGGATTTTTTTGTAGTCAGGATGTAGATATTTCAACACATTTGTTTCATGAATATTTTATATTTTTTGACATTTTATCACATTGTTGAAAAATTTTCAGGCTGCCAAATTATCATCACTAATATCAGTTTATTTATAAGAGTATTATTACTCCTACTTAGTATTAGAAGTAACAGTAATACTGTAGATGTTGTACAACTATTTTGTAACATTTATCGGTATTACATACTTTAGTTAATTATATTTGTTTTGTCGGATGTTCTTTTGCCCTATAAATATAGTGTAAACATCAATCAAGGTTGTTATGAATTACTTTGCCACCAGTCCACAAAAAAAGTGTTGCAAAAAAAAGTTTGCAACATGCAGTACGCGCCATGCTCCATAAACGTCATGTTTACGAGCAGCACTTGAAGGCAGCATCAGCACAACATTCCACGCCTATCTACTGAAGTGGCCGTCACGTGCAGGAGCCAAAGTTCACGAGCGTGGGCACGTGGAGTGCTGCCAGATCCAGGTCCAGACAACAAGTTGGGCCAAAATAAATGAGCGGCTGCAGTTGAAGAAATGTTAATTGGGGGATTAAAGAAGTTGGTCATGGTGCAGTTTCTGTTTCAAGACGCAGTGGTTTCTTTTTGCAGAAAAACAGGCATGACTGCATCAGAATCAGGATCAGCTTTATTGGCCAAGTATGTGTGCACATACAAGGAATGTGACTCCTGTTTTCATTGCTCTCAATGTACTAACAGACACAGATAAGAAAGGACAAATAAACAAATAAAGCTGAAGACAGGTGGGGAATAAACAGGACTGTAATGTACACTAGTATAATTCTATATGTTGGAAACTAATGGTGCAAAGATAATAAATGAATGCATACATGGAGTAGAAGATTGTGTCAGTATGCATGTATACATGTTTGTATACAAAACAGGGTTTATATTGACAAGGACAATATATGATCATATGTACATGTTAAAAAATATAATTTGTAAGAATTTGATCTAAATCGAAGTAAGTGGATGTTTTGGTGTTCAAGGGTAATTGACACTGCATGACTGATTTAAGAGTTCACTACTGTGATCAACTGTGGGAACAAACTGTTCTGTTCATTTGTGTCTGGCTGTTCAGAGCTCTGTAATGTCTTCCAGAGCAACAGGTTGTAAAGAATCTGCAGTGACGTTTATTCTGGTCAGTGTTTACATCCCTCCTCAGGCCTGTGTCAGCGAGGCTCTACAACACCTGGCTGACCAGATCACAAACGTGGAACTAAAACATCCTGACTCCCTGCTCATTGTTTTAGGGGATTTTAACAGAGCAAACCTCAGCCATGAACTCCCTAAATACAGACAGCATATTAAGTGTCCCACCAGGGATGCAAACATCCTGGACCACTGCTATACAACTTTAAAAGACGCCTATTGCTGATTGCCGATTGGAGTGCTTTTGAAACTGCAGCTACAGACCTGGATGACCTCACTGACACTGTGACATCATGCATCAGCTTTTGTGAGGACATGTGTGTGCCAACCAAAACCTTCTGCACATACAACAATAACAAACCCTGGTTTACTGCGAAACTCACGCAGCTTCGTTGGGCCAAGGAGGAGGCCTACAGAAGTGGGGACAGGATCCTGTACAACCAGGCCAGGAACATACTGACAAAGGTCAGAGTAGCAAAGAGGAGCTACACTGAAAAGCTGTGAAAGAGCTTTTCAACTGACCCAGCATTGGTGTCAAGGGGCCTGAGAGACATGATCAACTACAGGAGAACATTCCCCCACACTGTGGAGAACCATCAACTGACTGGCAACCTGAATGTGTTCTACTGCAGATTTTACAACCCCACATTTACACCCCCGACCACCCACTCACCGCCCCCCACCGAGCTATGTGAAATCCCTTCTTGCTTCAAAGGCTGATTCTGATTCTGATGTTTCCTGACTCTGGAGGCTAATAAATCCTGAATATAGGGCAGTGGTTTCTTGCGCAGTCCTGACTCTCTGTTGTAGTCTGTTCCTGTCCTGTTTAGCGGTTGATCCAAACCAGACCGTGTTGGATGAACAGACTGGATGATTGCAGTGTTGAACTGGATCAGCAGCTACTGGGGCAGGTTGAACCTTCTGAGCTGGTGCAGGAGGTACATCCTCTGCTGGGCCTTCTGGATGATGGTGTTTATGTTGGACAGCCATTTTAGGATGAGGGAGATAGTGGATCCCAGAAAACTAAAAGGTGTTGAGTATGGTGGACAGAGCCATCATGACGTCATCCATTGGTTTATGGGCGGCAGTTTTGAACGTAGAATTACATACGTGTACAAAAATACATATTTGAATAAGAGGGTGGAGCTGGCATGGACACGCGTTGTTACGCCTCTATTTGGATTTGATTTAAAACCCGCAGACACAACGTGGTAGCGTCTTGTCAATCAACAGGGCTAAGATTTACAAAATGAACATCGTGCTGTATTGAAGGAGGCTTGGAACAACTGAGACTTAGGAAACTCTTTAGTGAGGTCATAAATCAAGTGAAAAGTAGGGTTATTTTCTTATATATAATCTGACTTCTTTTTAAACTAGTGGAGTCGCCCCCTGCTGGCCATTAGAAAGATTGCAGGTTAAAGGCAATCTGCATTTGCCCCCTTTTCAGACCTGGAAGCTTTGTCTATTATTTATACTATCTATGGGAAATACTGACAATAAAATGCACAGGCAGGACACTATGATGCAATTTTTATTTTGGATATATGTATTACATTGACTATGCTTCAAGTATAACTACATTAGAATATTAAATTATCTTGAATGCAGCTCCTATTTGATGATTGATTTGATTTTTGATTTTTACCAGTTTGTCCTGTGAAAACATTGTGAAGATACATTTAAACGAGACTGAGTATAAACACGGAAATGCTAGCAGTCAATAATTTTGAATATTGTTTAAGGTCAGTTAGGATTTAGATAGTATGTTATGGAAAACTGTCATGTCGAAAACCCACAGAGATAAATATGGTATCATGTATACAATATTTTCAATTCACTTTTTATTTAAGGTACATGTGCAGTTCCAGAAAGCCGCCAATAGAGGGAACTAAGAGCCCATTTGTAAATGCACATGCTCTGACAACAGTCACCCTGTCTCATTAATGTTTCTCTGTAATTATGTCTACAAAAGCTCTTGTACAGTTTTTTGTATTTAGTCTTAGTTTAGTTTTAAATATCTATATACCTATTTTTTGCAGTTATCAAATATAAAGGCATGTAAAGTAATGCATTGTTATGATGGGATGGGATCAGTGTTCATTTTTGCCAACAAGTTTTGAAGTTTTAACAAACATTTAACTGCCATTCAACACATAATAAAGGGTAATGGTCTGAAATCAAGACATTCCCATGTGAAAATTGTTAATCCAATCCAAATGTTCCCCTTTCATTTAGTACAGTTTGATTTTGACTTTTCCCCCTCAATACATTTTCATTCATGACCATGAAATTCTAAACCTCAGCAGCAGTAGTTCAAAGCTTGATATTTAAATCATAGTTCAGGGGAAACAAACAATCTAATACCATTTTCTAAGGCATTCAGTTTACCTGAAGTTATCACCGACCAAGCTGTGCTCTGGAGTGCAAGGGATCTTCAATCTGTTTCTATTGGCTGTCCATCTGCATGTCAGCAGTCACTGCTGCATCCTGGGTCCCAGCTGTTGCTGTGTCACATCTTGTTTACACCAGGGACCAAGGCTATGTTTGACCTAGTTGTTGAAAAGCCCGAGAGGCACAGTCAAAAGCACACTACACGTAACACAGACATGAGGAAAAGAAAGGAGCCATTTTGTAACAGACATGAATTAACATTTGTTGGAATTAAGCGTATTGAGTATAATGAGCAAAACATCAGTCGCTACTCCAATAACAAACACTGTGGAAAGGTGAGGTCAGGTCAGTGTGAGGAATGAGCTACGTTTTAAAAAATGGTTTTATTTTCAATTTTCTTGTTTATTCATATTCAGCCAATCCTGGAAGACACAAGGAGAGAATAGGAACAGATTATAATTTCCAAATTCCTAAAATGAAGCAAGTCCGAGGTTTGTTTAGTTATCAGTTTTCTCAGGTTTGATCTCAATATAGCAGACAGTGTGTTTCTTTCAGTTGAGGATGTTTTATATTTTATTATGTACAATGGTAACTGTGATTTTGAATTTGGATCACATTAGTTGTGTCAGTCAATACTGTATTAATGTAAGTAGAAATGGACAGTACAATCTTAAAGCCACCTTTCATGAAGTCCGCTTGAAGTTTTATAATCCCAGTGACAATATAGAAGCAAATATGACATGATACCTGTCAAGCATGCCACTTTTAAATCTGTTTTCCTCTACTCCCAGTTCAAATTTGCCAAGCACCTTAAATTCCTAACTCCAACCTTTGCCCTAACCTAAAAACTTAAAACCAAGTCATAAACTTTAAACAGTCCTTTGAAGGTATGTTCCAAAGTGAGCACTGGCCAAAATGTCCTCACTTTCCTAAAATGTACACATACACACACCTGTCATAGCTGCTCAACAGCCGCCCAGTAAGACTGATGTCTACTGAGAAGTGGAGCTACACTGACAGTCGCTGCAGAGGTACAACAGTGTCTTTTAATTCTGATGTGAAGCTGTTTCCATTCAGTTAGAAGAGAGGGTGTGAGGAGTCCAGGTAGAGAAGTGACCCATTTATCCTCACAGTTGTGTGAAGTCCCACCTTCAATGTGCAGCAGATGACAGAAAGTAAGGCAGTTTCTGTCATTGGCTGCTTGAGTCCTGAGTCACATCTGCATTCTGTGGCAAACTGAGCAGTTCCTGGATCCTCTCCATGTCCTTATTGGTTTCCTCCACCTGAGAGCTGACATTCAGATCACTAATCAACTCATCTGTCAACTGCAGGCGGGCCGTCCTGAAGATTTGAAAGAAGGAGAGTGGCTCGTGAACGACAGGACAGCAGGATAACAATGCATTTTTTTGTGCTGAAGTATCCCACAAAAGTAGTAGTAGAAATCCTAATACATCTCACCATTCTGCGAGTTTGAGCTCATAGAGTTCCCTGCGCTCTCTTCTCCTCCTTTCTCTGGCACCTTCTCCAGCCAGTGACTGCATGCCGATGATCAAAGCACCAGTGGGAATCCTGAACAGAATTTAGTTTATATTATTGGTTATATTATGAACATTTATTGAGTCAATTTGCATTAGAACACAATACAAAATAGAAAATACACTTTATTATCTGAGCACGGTTGCCATGACCTGCATGACCGATGAAAACAGTTTATTATAATCATTAGCGTATTAAAATAACGTAACGTAATAAAGGTAACGTATGAAACCATTCCACCGACACGTTACGAGATACATCAACAATGGGGAAAGTGGGTATGTAATGTTTCTGAAGCACAGAGTTCCTGCGATTACATAATCTGTTTTGTAACAAAGCTAGCTGTCACATGGAAGTTTTGTCAAAGCAGCTACTATAATTACACAAACCTTCCAAGCTGTCTGTCATTTGCACCATTGTAACAAATTAGTGTCCAATTTTCTCTCAGCTGGCTCTTACAAAGTCATGCCCTCCTCAGCAGGCCCCTGGGTCCCACCCAAACCTTCCGGTCACACCTACGCCATGTGCCCGGACGAGGGGCCGATTCAGGGGTGAGATCTGGAGCGTGATGTGCTTTCCGATTAGCTGCCTGCTTTCATTTCGCCCCCTTCTGCCCTGAGTGCACCTGGCATAGCCAGGGCTGGGGCTGTTTGCACACATCAAATGCTCCAGGTGGCTGGTCCCTCAGGCAGACAATGAGAGGAGGAGGAGGATGAGGATGAGGATGAGGAGGCAGAGGCAATGCTAGTATGGCGCCAAAAGGAGAACAGACTAGAGCTAGAGCCAACATGGAGCTGATGATCACAGAGACAATCCAAACCAGCCTCTCCAGTCTGTTACACCATCTAACACCTCACACTCAATCTCCATTATACGATCAAATTCAAATCTGCTCTTGGGCCCTGTGCACTCAGCTGAAAGTGGCCAGAGGAATGAGGGAAAAGTGGGACAGAGAGAGAAGACAAGGTTGAGGATAGAGAGGAGACTGAAGCATAAGTCCAGATCAGACCATGGTAGATGGAGATGAGAGGCTGGAATAACAGAGAATAAATGGAGAGGGGCAGCTGCTGCCTTGGCCGGCCTCCTTGCTCTAGTACCCAAAACATGGCCCTCTGCAGTGCACATGAGTCCCTCTGGCACCGGGAACAGAGCTGGAGGTGGGGGGTGGGGGTTGGAGGGGGTTCAGCTGGGCGACAGAGGGTTGCTGGGAGGAGCGCAGCTGGCTGCCAGAGTGCTCACTGCTCTCAAACACACAGGCATGAACATGGACACACATGAGCAAATACGCATGCCTGTTAAAAAAATAAATAGCAGCTTCTAACGATGTGACTCAAATCTGTAATGAGGACTGAAATGCTTCAGGGCAGAAACTACATTAGTTACTGTAAAAAGAGCTGGACTGCCAGGGTGATCAATGGATGTGAATGCATGCTTGTGGGTGTAGAAGCCAACCATACCCCAGCACTGCTCCGATGATTGTCCCCGCCACCAGCCCTCCCAGGCCCAGGTTCAGTCTGAAAAGGCCTCCAGTCACAGCTGCTCACACACACATACACCAGAGAGTTTTAGTATCATCTTTCATAACTCAATGTGCTGGCACGTGTACTGTATGTGTTCAAATTATTTGTCATCAGGTTAAACAAGGATTATAAAAGTTCCATTATCGCTGTCAGTACTGGAGAACATAACTTAATTTCTGCACAATATAAATTCACATTTTCTGCACAGTGAATTTCTGGGGTAATCTTTTTTTATTAATTATTTTATGGGCATTTTTATGTAGTATGTATGTGGAGCTGCTAAGTTCAAACACTGCATTTCCACAGAACAACTCCCAGATGGCAATGTGTGTGGAGATGTGCGAATTACAAGTCCTTGTTGTGACACAGCAAGCATGCTCAGTTGGCTTTTCCTGGATAAATAAAGGTTTAAAAAATATGTTTGATGAGGCCCCACTGAAGCCCATGTGACTCACCTCCAGCTGCAGCATAATGGCTGAGGGTATATTTGTCTCGGTACACAGACAGGCCAGTGCTGACAGAACTAGAGGGAAGGGAGCACATGAAGGAAAGAGACTGAAACCAATAGAATTAAGGAGGAGAATGATCAGTGGAAATAATAAATAATCAAATAAATAAATAAATACATAATTTATGGAATAAATGCTTTCACTTTCATTGTCTCAGATATAACTCTGAACCTAATGAAAATGTCGGGTATAATCAATTTGTTTCCTTACTTGAACAAGGTGACAAACGCAGCCACTCTCCAGCTCCATCTCCATCCATACCTCACAAAACCCCGGATTGCTGCATTATGGGCCGAGCGCTGAATTAAGACAGAAAAGGACACTTTTTAACAGAGCTTGTTGTTACACCGTTTTTCCCCCAAATGCTGTTGTATTCAATTATTCAATAATAGCATTCATGACACACTCATATACAGTTAATTGTCTGCCATTCACGCACTTACCACTGCTTCCACTCGGCTGGAATAGATTTCTGCCTGGCTGGCTTGAATATACCTCTGCCTGGCATCCCGGGCTGCTGGCAGGCCTCCGTAGATCAAGCCCGCTAGTGCAGCAACTACACCGCTCTTTATTACATTGGTCACCTCCTCTGAGTAGCTCTGTGTCACACTACAGGAGACAAGGAGTTTTTAATTTATAAACTATTAATGTTTGGCTGATTTTCAAATTTTTCTGATTCTTCATTTCAAACTTCATGTAGCTCAAAGTCATTAATTTATGTGTAAACACCAAAAATGAAATGAAAAATGTAAAGAAAACTAGCTCAAGCAATACAGCAGGCATGTGTTAGTATTGATGATTAGTAAATGCTGGAGTAGAAATTTAACTTTAAAAATGTCTGTTCACGATGCAACAGGAAGAGGTTGTATTTGAAAGAAATTCCACCCCTGTATATTCTTACAGTTATACGTAATAAAACACACTGAAGGATAGGGTCTTGTGTTTTTATACTTATACTGTGTACCTTCTGTCTCATGACATTTAGCTAAAAACACATTTTTCCCAGTCCAGGAGAAAAGACAGTGCTGTTTTCTGGTCTACTGGTATATCTGCCTCTATTACAGTGGTTCTCTTCCTGCACTACTAATAAGAAGGTGAGAAATAAGTGTATGCTTATTTCTGAATGCAAAGTGTCGATAACTACTCAATACTAACAATTATTTACCATTATTGATTTATTTGCTAATTATTTTCTTGATTAATCATTTGGTCAATAAAATGTCATAAAAAATGCTAAATAAATTCTGTACAACTGAATAGGTGACAATTGTGTTGGAGGGAGGCATCACTTTAATAAAAAGGAAAAAGCAATGAAAAAACTTTTTAAAGAGAGCAGGGTGATAATGAGGTGAAAGCGTAAAAGAAGTCAAAAAGGAAGAGAAATACCAACTCTCTGTCAAAGAGGTCCTTGATGCGGTCCCATCCTGTGTCTGGGAATTCTGGCCTGACCATGTTGCTTGGCATGGTGCTGGGAGAGGGGATGGCTGCAGGAGCAAGACTGGTGGAGGATGAGGAGGAGGAAGAAGAGGGCATCTGTGCAGGCTGGGCAGCAGCCACATCAGCTGCGTGGACCCTGGGGAGTAGGAAGCAGAAGGAAGGAGGCCTGGCGCTCTGGATGAGGCCCTGCAGTAGGCCGGTGCTCAGCGCGCCCCGAGGGGCTGAATCTGCCTGACATCTCTGCAGGGCGAGGCTCGTTCTGGGCTGCTCTGGATGCATCACGCTTCAGCTGGCAATAGACTGCAGCAGAGAGGCAGAAACACATGGCCATGGGTTGAGATGTTGCACTCACTGCCTCGGCTTAAGCTCCATCCTCAAAATAAATAGCCTTAAGGCAAATGAAATATTGGCAGGGCTACACAGGCTGTCCAACTCAGCAGCTGTTAAATGGTCCAGTCCTACCAAAACACACTGGGCACAAGCTGACTTTCTGGGACTAGATTTCTTTCTTGACTTCAAAATGCGTCATTGAGCTTTCAGTCCACTGCTGAGACCCTTAGGTCTGAGCAGGGTGTGATGGCTGGCAAAGATAAATACAAAAGGTCACTGCATCTTAACACACTTGTTTTTAGGACTCAAGAAATATACAATGATTATAAGACTGACCATCAACAATTTAAGCATTTTTGTCAAGCAGGAAATGAATGTTTAATACTTAAACCTATCCTGTTGTATGCTCCCTCACTTGTTGTTGAATGTTGGAATAAAAAAGTTGAGTAACCAATAATTTAGATTATATTGATTAGGTCTAATTCTGATAAACTGTTTTATACTTCCATCCAGTTCAGACACCAACATTATGAACAACTGTTTGCTTTTGTTTCAGACCATTTTTAAACATAACACACTGAGGCTTTATTCCTGCAAGTCAAACTAAGTTAGCAAGCCAGCATTTTTGACAATGTTTGGACTGTGTTAACTTCAAATGGATATTTGTACAAACAAGTGACATCTTATAAAATACATTTCTAACTAACAGACAATTGTAAAGATGAATAAAGAATGAAAACAAAGTCACCTGTGTTCCCATTAACGGCGTCTTACAAGGGTGTGGTCACAGGCTGTCCCCAATCAGCTTGATGTCAACCACCTGTGTCAGGACAGACTGACTGTCCTGTGAGCTAACCTGAGCTAAAACTCTCACCATCTCTGTGACAAATAAACCTAAATACTTTACATTATAATTGCCCGTGAAACGCAAAATAAGGTTTGAATTTCACTCGTCTGTTTACATATTTTAGTTGTCAATAAACTACAGGAAAAAAGGTAAATTCATGTATCATGTCTGTCCGATAATGGGAGCATTAGCACTTAGCACGCTATTAGCTTCTGAAAGCACATTGAAAAGGCAACTTACCAGCAAAATGGCGCAGATTCCTCAACCATGAACCGTTTGTTTTATCGTTCCGCAGTCCTGGTTAACGCATATTAACTGTGTTAGTGTCTACATTGATATTTATTATTGTTGCCCTAATACTGCATCTTAACTGCGACTTTCCGCGAGCTGACCAGTGATTCGTCCTTTGACCTCAGTCAACGCATGGGGGGAAACAGTGCCGCCTATCGGTGGAGGACTGAGAATTACACTGCATGTACATTACTGCAGATCCTTGGAATGAGAAAGGATTACTAAATATGAATGATTTGTAACTCAATATATTGCATTTACTAGCAATAATGTGCAGATAATTCCTACCCATGAAACTAATGTTTGTTGCAGATGTTTAATTGTGCACATGTAAAAAGCCTCATGACGTTTTAAGAACCAAACAGTTTATTGCCATAAAAACAAAAAAATGCTTCAGATGCTGTGACAATAACCTGAATGTCACACTTTGACCTGGCACGCAATCACAGCTTTTTGGTCAAATCAACACACTAATGGACCATCTTTTACCACAATTCTTAACAATACTGTAAGAAATAACAACCTTACATCAGTGAGAATCTGCGTGTTCACCGTACAATGTGAATACTACAACATATTCAACATTCTCCTGCAACTATACATCATCACCAAAATGTAAATACAATTAACATGAGTGTTTCTTGGAAACTCCACACATCAAAATAGAATTACTCTAAAGTGATTATTGCTTATGTTGGCACTTAGTGTGGAATGAAATGTTGACTGAATAATTCTTCTGTGCTTTCAAGTTGTTGCAATAAACAAATCTCACAGTATATGGACATGTCATAAAACTTAGTAAAGGTCTGTTGGAGTTTGTTCAGTTGTCCAGTAGAGGGCAGTGTATTAAAGCTGATGTCCTGTGTAGGCTTTAACTTTCAATTATCAACCAAATATCACTTTAAGCCATTACTTTTATTTTGGGTATATATGGACTTGAACGATTTGATCAGGGTTCCCGGGTAGAAGCTCTAATCTCATATTCTTCCATATGGTGCATTTTACAACTTTGTAGTTTTCAGGAAATCCTTCCATGCATTAAATATGTAGCAGCATGGCATCAGTAACTAGTATTATTATTGGTACATCCTTGGTGGATGGTCAAAACAATGTCACACTTTGCTGTGTTGTGATTCAAGTATTTAAAGTTAGTGTGTTACGTGTTCCACAGCTGAATGTGCAATATTTTCATTACTCATTTTTGGTGAGTTGTCTGCACTTTTTTCCCTTTGGGTAAGGCACTGAACTTCTTCCACTCAGACCTTGTGTGTACTGAGGACGACCAAGTTGACATTCAAATACACGTTCAAAACAATTAAACAAGAAACTGATTTTCATGAAGATCCTCCTGAAGCCCAGTCCAGATGTGATGAATATTACAATATAATCTCAAATCTTTACATTGCATGTAAAAGGTTTACTCCAGCAATTTAGTATGCCACTTTTATGTATAATGGCTGATGTACATAAGTGTTTTCACAAGCTGAGTAGTGCTCATCATGAGTAAACTGAATTTGAAGTGTTAAAATCTATGGAGTGCCCCTTTAATGGGTAAAAAAAAAAGATTTACTTTGCTGGTGAGTAGAGACAGCAGCCATAAAAAGAGGTTTTTTAACCAAATCAACTAATTGAACCAATAAGTGATCAATGACTCAGAAGGGTCATAAAAGCCCCCTAGTGGCACCTGAAAGTATGGCAGCATCACCAGTCAACACACTAAACTACAGCTAAGACTGTGATATACTAAGTTACACGTCCTGTAACGTTGCCTGTGAGGATATCATAAGTTGTGGTGTGGTTATTACATTCATTATCTAGAGTTTCCCTTCTCTACAGCTGCCCTGGTCCCGCGCAGTGTCTCTCCTAAAGCTCCGTCTTGCTGGGTCTGTGGACAATCTGGTTGTATTCGTTCCTTCTTTTGGGTTTGTAAGTGAGAAGATGGCTAAACTCGGTGAGGAGTCTCTCCCAGTAGCAGGAAATATCTTGCATCCTGAGGTGGTCGAGGATGAATTCCTTACCCCTGTGGGGAGGGAGAGAAAGTCAGCCTGACTGCACAAATACATTAAAATTCATTCGTAAAATATGATCTGTTACCTTGTGGCAATCTCCTGCGCGATGGCATCGTTCTCTTTGACAAACTGTAGAAGCTCCCTGAGGTGACAGAGCATGTAAAGACATATCACCATTTGACATACATACAAAGGAGATTCAGTCCAAGGTATATTAGAATTTACACCCTGATAACAGTTATAGTCCTGAATGAAAAGTGCCAGAAACTTCACTTGTGTATTTGTGTGAATTGGACGTACATTCATAAGACTATAAAAGTATGATGTTTTGCAAATAAATGAAGGCAGATTTTATATTGTGTGAGAAAAAAAACATTCATTTAGAGACACAAAAAATGGGAGGAGGGAATGGAAATTAATTTAAATAGCTGTTATGCTTGATTCACCATTGCCGACTCACCACTGTAAAATCTGAAATTTAATGACTAACAAAAGCAGGTGTAAAATCTGCAGTACAGCTGGACCAGACACACACACACACAGATGCATTAGAGAGTTATTTTATCAAAGTTCTTGACCACACCAAAACTAAAAAGCAACAACAACCACTTATTTTCCACATGACTTTTAGACCAGGACTGCAAACAATCATCACAACTGAGCAGAAAACATGTGACACTAGTTGTGGTACCTGACATCAGAGAGATCCTGCTTGACAGGGATGTAGTGGACCCACGGCTTGAGCTGAGGGTAAAAAAACTCCTGCCACTCATCCCCCACATGAAACACCAGGGAACCACAGAGGAAGAGATGCTTGAAGCGGAAGCTGGCTGCCACACCTCGGAAGTTGAATAAATATCTGCAAGGAAGAGAAGGACTATTAAAACCACTCAAAAATGATATGTATGTCATTTTGTCCTGGAATTGAAATTTAGCTTACTTGTATTTGCAGTGATCGACCAGTGGGATTTCTTTGGCCGGGGGTCTCCCTAGTGTGTCCTAAAACAGGAAGAAAACATGGGTTGGTAAATTAACACAGATCAACTTTTAGAATGTTTGTCCCATTTCTGTCAAATTGTCCTGATGCTTTTAACTTCAACCAATCATTACACAAGGCAGGGTAAAATTATGAATTATCAGTATGAATGTGTTTGACCGTGGTGTGGTTTCAGGATGACAGACCTTCTCAGACTTCCAGGCTTGGTTTTTGGTGTACTCTGCATCCACCAGCTCCGGAGCTTCTCTGGACAGAAGGATCAGAGGGTCGCGCTCTGGACTGGTTCTATCAAAGGAAGAGAGAAGAGAATCTCAGACAGCTTAGAGTTTCAAGGAGGGGGAGACTGTACAAAATTTAATTGGGGAGATGGCTGAGTAAAAAGTTCCAAGCAAAGACAATTCTATAACTGACATGAAAACATTAGGGTTACTGTCTGTCACTTGATTACTCAAAATTAAACAAGACTGACCTGGAACCTCTGAAGAATCCTCTGGACTCCTTCTTCTTCCATGGCCACTGTGCTGCAGACCTACAACATTATATAAGACACACTGAAAACTCATTTTCTTCCCAAGCTGCAAACCATTAGTATATAAATGTTACTCCATTTTCTTTTTTCGAAATACTCACTTAATATTTCATGCCATTAAAAAGCAAAATATGGAAAAAATTAAATGTATCATCACATCTGTGAAGCCATAACCAGATATGTCTACCATATTTGCTTGAAACTAAAATAATTACTTTATTTTATAATTATTAATAATATTTTCATTCATGACCAATCTGTCCATCATTTTATCTGCTAATTAAATAAAGAAGACAGAATGTACAAATTGTGGCCATTTTTCCTTTTGGTACTACTTTGGTTCAACTGACTATTAAATTAACTGCTTTTTAACAATACAGTTATAGACCTCATATATGACCTTACTTTTTAAGGTCATCCCTCATCAGATCCCATCTTCCCAGTCCAGTGGGGTATATCGGCCACACAGCAGGCCCGCCCTCCCAAAACGTCCATGCAGGGTACATGATGTCCTGGTAGTCTGCCGTCTACTCGAATCAAACATAAGCATGTCAAACACACTTTTAATAAATATTTGTGTGCGCTTTCAAGTCTGCGTAAAATTAGAGCCGAGAGTCTGACCTTACTGAATGAGAAGACAGGCAGGGTTGGCTGCACCCAGTTGGGGACTTGAGGATAATCCCTGACATTTACCACCATCTCCAAGTCAGGTAACCTGTCGATCACCTCCAGGATGAAATGCTCCACCCCACTGCACCTGAAAGCAGGAAGCAGATGTAGGCAGCGCAAACAAACACTATACATATATCTTATTTCAGCCTGTTTTGATTGACTGGGAAAAAAATTTGCAGTAATTAGCAATGACTTCTGAGCTGACCAAACATTGAGAATAATAACATCAGGCAATTCTTCTTCTTACCTGGCAGGAAACATGCAGTTGTGCTCTCTGTACAACTTGTGTCCAATGATCTGGTAGTGGGTGCCCACACCTCTTTGGACTGTCGTGGCCATGACATCTTCAGAGATTTTCCCTTTAAAGGGCCGCAAGTCATGCTGTAGGACACTGCGACAGAAATGGAGAGTGGCAGAAGAAAAGCAAGAGAAAACAAACACTTAAAGAATAAATCTGCACAGTAGTAATGCAGCAATAACTATTTATCAGATTTGGTATGTTTCTAAAAAATCTGGTTTATTCTATCACAGCACACCTACCTTAGATGACAGCCGCAGTTGACAGGGTTGCAGGGGGTGTAGCCTTTAACAGCATCAGAAATGTTGTCTCGGATTTTCTTCCACTGTTTCCCTACAAATAATGGCAAATGGTTTCAGTACAGATTTTCATAATAGATCAATCCTATAATTTACCAATAAGTAAGGAGACTGATCCACCCACTGTTTATTGGGTCAGCACCATCTGGACTTTAAAGGGGACTTTAAATATCTTGCATTTTGCAGGTTTTACCTTTTATTCACTTTTACACACAGCATATCATAACTTCAAGTTACAATTGCAGCATAAAATATACTTTGTGATGAATGACATAATGGAATACTTGAATAAATACTGCAAGGCAACCAGCCAGAACATTTGTTAATGCTAACTAGCTTTAGCAGACATACTGCCAAAACTGCACCCAGCCTCAATGAACAAAATAAGTGAATCATTTAAATCTTATTTTTCAATGTTACTTTAAGCGGAAACGCTAACTTTTAACAGCAATTCATGCAAACTCTGAAGTTAGCAAACAGTTGAGTTAGCTCGTCGGCTAGTTAGCTAGCTGGTGATGAATGACTCCAACATCAAAAGTTACCTCGAGGAGCTACAGCGAAACAAAAAGCAGCACAGTCTTACTACAACTTTTGAACCCGTTTCATGGGTCGTATTTGTTTAAAAAATAAATTACCTGACGCGGGAAGCAAACATAAATTATAAACTTGGAGCAGTATTAAAAACCTCCACAGCCAAAAGCGCTCCATTTTTCTCTGTATCCTCCAGCTTTGTCTGGAGAGGAGAAACAAAGCGGCGATCTGTGATCTGTTACTTCTGGCTGGACGCCGTCATTACGGTAATACGCACCATAAAATTAAATTATAAGGCACGCTACCGTAATGTTTGGAAGATGAGCTCAAATTGACATTAAAGGGAAACTCCTCAGAAAATCCATCTTTTTTAGATTCACATTTTCTGCCAGACTAAATAAACAAATCAAATCATTTCAGAGCATGAGATTTAATTTTTTAATGCACATTATTTTTTTTCTTGATATGATAAAAGTAATTTAAATGGCTGATAAAATCCACACAGCTTCTCTGCTCTAATTTGTGAATTTATTTCAAGGGCACTAATGACTGCTACATGGATGATTTGTCCTGCAAATGGACTGTTGAGGTGACTTTCTCAGCCAGGGAGAGAAAAAGAGAAAAGAAAGAAACCCTCTTGGGAGATTTGGGGCAATGAGACAGAGTGACGGAGGGAGGAGGAGACAGAAGACAAGTGGAGGGAGAGATATCAAAGGAGAGCAATAGAGAGAAGCAGATAGTGAT
The DNA here is from genome assembly GCA_025331565.1 of Holacanthus passer. Lineage (NCBI taxonomy): Eukaryota > Metazoa > Chordata > Actinopteri > Pomacanthidae > Holacanthus > Holacanthus passer. The sequence continues at coordinate 352,771 of JAFREQ010000172.1, read as the reverse complement.
TAAATACTTGAGAATATTTCATATTTGCTGAAGATCTCTTTTGTATGATATCTATTGTGCCCTTCAAGTTGGGCCTTGAGAGGTTCTTTGATTTGAAAATCCCATAACTGAACAACAATGAAGCAAATGTGGCTTTCTCTACTATCCAGCCTGTGCCTTCGCCTGGTTTTCCTTTGCAGTGCTGAGGAAGGTCTCGAGTTCCCCAACTTTGATGGGAAGGACAGGGTGCTGGACATCAGCGAGCGCAACTACAAGAAGGCTCTGAAGAGATATGACCTGCTGTGTCTGTTCTACCATGAACCACTGCCAGCCAACAAGGGCCTGCAGAAGCGCTTCCAGATGACAGAGCTGGTGCTGGAGGTAAGGAAGAGGGTCTGCAGGGGCGGGAAGAAGGGAGCCAGAGGGGTCTGCAAAGAGACAGAAGATCCCAAGAGTGGTTGTAGAGTAGTAGAGTAGTAGTAAAGTAGACACTGAGATTGGTGGAATGTGAGTTAATTGCAAAGGTTTGAGACATGGAAAACAAGCAATCTGAAAAAAGTGTAATGCCCTTTAATGCACCTTAAAAATTTGGCTAATAGGTCAAATATTGTCAAAGGTATATTAATAACTAATGCCTTTATTCATGGTTGATAAATCATTTGTTAACTGGTGTGCCTGCCTTTCCCAGGTTGTGAAAAAATCCAAAACGCAAAGATATCTAATTGGAAATTATTTAAAAAGAGAAAAGTAACATTAATGACTTTGATGATCCTCTGACTTTTCATCTGCAATATCTGAACACTTACAAAATGAACTCAACACAATATTTATTTACAATTTCTAAGACATACTCAAATGTCTTGAACATTATATCAGTTGAAAATGATAAAACAGTAGGAAATGCTCATTAATTAATCAACTTCTCCACATCCATACAAATCCTTAATTTTCCAATCACACTGCCCCCGACGTCCTCAGGTACACAACACCTGAATCCTGCCAACAAGATGTCATCACACACCAAAGAAGCGAGCCGGGGTTGTATCTGCTGTGATGTACCGGGCCCTGATGTCACTGATAACATAAAAATGTCTCTATAAACTACAGCTCAAATCCCCACGGGTTACCCTGGCAGCCTCAGCACCGTGCTCGTTTGACTCTAACCTGTCATAACAAGTCATTGTATAGTCAGTGATCCCCCCCTGGTTTGAAAAGCAGACAGCGAATGCCTCATTCTTCCTCTGTCTGCTCGGTGTGTAGACTGTCTGCTTAAAGAGAAGTGAAGTCACGGCTGTCACACGGTCACACTTTGATGGGTAGAGTCAGTGTTTTACCTGCACGCTCACCAAACTGGCAAGATTTTAATCCCATTACATGCCCTCCTCTGTGGTTCACATGTACCCAGGGATTGTTTCTAGGTCAGTCTGTTAATTATAGCTTGTTCCCAAAACTCTTTACTATCTGGCCGTGAACTAGAAATAAGTGGACGCACCCTTTCCTTATTTATGAGCTAAAAGCAAGAGATGTTTACACCTTGAATTTTTTAAAAGTAAGAGATGTTTACACCTTGAATTTTTTAAAAGTAAGAGATGTTTACACCTTGAATTTGTTAGGATTCAACACTTTTCCTCGCTCTCCCTTTTCAGTTTCACATTCCTGTCATGTTTCATGCACTGTTTGAAAGCAGAGAAAACGGTGAAACAGAACCTGAGTCTGGTCTCTTCTGTGGTATTTCTAAATCTGTTTTCCTTCCTCAACAACGGCGAGCTGAAAGGCACGCAGTCCTCACTCACAGCTTCCCTCTAACAAGAAAACTCCACAGGGGGCACACACCTCGGTAATGAAAAGATGTATTGACGAAGACAGCAGCAGCTGCGGATGCCAGCTCAAATACACAGAGTAGAAGTGCCAAGCTAAGTGCATAGTGCAGAGTAGAGGGTGTTGGTGTGAAGTGTTTTGATCCCAGGCTGATTCATGGACTCCAACAGCCTGGATTTTAGAAGAAGTCATGATTTCCTGGAAATGTTAGTTCTCCAACTTTTTGCTTTATGACCCCCTTAAAAATTTAGCAGCAGACTGTTGCTGTGAATAATTCATACAAAGCAGAGGTCAAACTTTTCATCATTTCACAAGGAAAATCAACAGTTACAGAAAAGTCAGAAATCTTTTTGTGTCCATCCTCGAACTATGTTCATGTTTCTTAAGTTCTGTCAAAACTCTGGATGCTGCATTTTGAACATGTTGCAGTTAGAGCTTTATTTGGTTGACCTTAGAAGACCAAGATTAATGTGTGGACCAAAGTTCTGACATTGTGTTTTAACAGCTATATTTTTTTAGATGATAAACTAATTTAATGTAGCTATTTGAATTTAGATCTGAGTCTAAGACAACACCTTCAATCCTGGCCCTGACTCAGATTAAGAAGTTTACGGTGTGGAACGATTTTCTGTCTTTATGCTGACTGACATTCATCTGTGTGAACACCCAGCTCACAGCTCAGGTCCTGGAGAACAAAGACATCGGTTTTGGGATGGTGGACTCCCACAAGGATGCCAAAGTAGCCAAAAAACTGGGTATGACTCATGTGTCTTCATCTTCATGTCTTCATTTGGATTTATCCTAGATTAGCATTTTTGGAAAAATCCCCTCTTGAGTTTTTTTTTGTGCCAAAAATTTCTTTGTATGACATTACTTTCCACACACCGGTCATGAACTATTATGGCAACGGTGTCTTTGCTGCTTTTCTCTAAATGTAAAGTGCTGAAATTAGCTTTTCTTAAAGTCATAAACTACACTGCTGTTTAATTAGGTCTGGAGGAGGTGGGCAGCTTGTACGTCTTCAAGGACGACCGTGTCATTGAGTTTGATGGGGAGCTCTCATCTGACACACTGGTGGAGTTTCTGTTGGATGTGAGTCGACAGTCTGATACTTTTTAGATGTGTAACCTTGTCAGCCATTGAGAGAAGAAATCCTCAATTAACTGCAGCCTCATTAGAATACATTACAATAGTCATGAGCTTATATTTAAGAGACATCTGAAAGGTATCAATCTTCTCATCTGCATAACTCTCAGAAAGAAAGCAGAAAAGCCCAGTTTTAAAAACATGTTGCACTATTCCTTTAAATGTAAAATATCTGTATTATATTGCCCCCTAGGTGCTGGAGGACCCAGTGGAGATAATCAATAACGCCATGGAGCTGCGAGCCTTCGAGAGGATGGAGGAGGACATCCGTCTCATTGGCTACTTCAAAGGAGAGGATTCATGTTAGTGCACCACCAAATTCATCACATGTGTTTGCATTTAAAAGCACAGGGAGTGTGATCACTTGAAAATACATCTTGACCCCTAAAGTTGCCACACTGACCTCCCCAGACACTGATGGGATCTGGAGGCTAATGGACATCACCATGTAGCCTAACTGGCTGCTGAAGGGAAACCTGATTCCAGACTGTAGCACTCTCACTCGGTCTCACGAGAGCCTTTAAATAGCTTCTAGTTCTCTGTCTAATAGGTCAAACTGCAATTATAGCTCCTTTCAAAAAAAAAAGGGAGAAAAAGTGAGACAGGGAAGATGCTATCTGGTCCAATATGACAGTGGCATGAAGTTTCATTATGGAGCCTATTTCTGTGCAGAGATAGGTTGGTCCTTGGTTGTGACCTTGTTGGGAGCAGAGCCAGGAGCGCGTTACAAGCGTATAAAACTGTATTAAGGGAGACTTTGTTACTTGGGTGAAGACAGTACAATCATGATGGGAAATTGAATGAAGCGAGCGGGTCCCACTGCTTGGCTTCCTGATCACATATTGTAGATTTGGCTAGAAATGTGACCAGAATGTGAAAGACGCTTAGTTTCACACTCGTGTTTTATTTTCTCATCTTTTTGTTGTGATTCTGTCTCTTTTTTTCTCAGACTACAAAGCTTTTCAGGAGGCGTCAGAGCGTTTTCAACCTTACATCAAGTTCTTTGCTACATTTGATAAATCTGTAAGTCTTGATATACAAAATAAAATCCTAATCTGCATTAATAGTGTCCAAATCTGAGGATCGTCATATATTGCTGCAAAACCCACTTTTGATTCCTCTCAAATTTCCTTTTTTCGCAATACGTCAAACTTTTCTCAGATTTGACTTTGTTTAAAAGCCCCATCATTATATCCTCCACCTGCTAATCATGATGAAATCCTGGCATGCTGTTTGTTCCAGGTAGCCAAACATCTCTCCCTCAAGATGAATGAGGTGAATTTTTATGAGCCATTCATGGAGGAGCCGGCCATCCTGCCTGGCAGACCGCTGTCGGAGATGGACATCGTCGAGTTTGTCAACCAGCACAGAAGGTCGATTAGATTCAGATCTTTTTTTTTTTTTTCAACACTGTTGAATCCTGGTTGAGAATTTTTTTTAAATGTGCTCTTTACAGGGCGACTTTGAGGAAGCTCCGGGCAGAAAATATGTTTGAAACATGGGTGAGTAATACTATTTTGTATGCTCAAGGTTTTAAGCTGATTTGAGGTGCAACATCAGGGCGTCCTATGAGGGGAATCAAATCTATGACGCTTGCTTTAGGCCTGATTTTGCTTGGATTGTAACCAGTCTTGTGCTTTTCTAAATTTGTAGGAGGACGACATGGATGGAATACATATTGTTGCATTTGCTGAGGAGGAAGATCCAGGTCTGTTCCCTTTTGGTTTCACAGTTGTTTCCGCTTATTGTCTTTAGCACCTGAAGGTGAGCTCAGGTTCTTTTGCTCTCTCACCCCCAGATGGCTACGAGTTCCTGGAGATCCTGAAAGACGTGGCCAGAGACAACACCAACAACCCAGAGCTCAGCATCGTCTGGATCGACCCTGATGACTTCCCTCTGGTTCTGCCTCATCATTAGCTTACTACTTCTAACAGGAGTATCACAAATCTTTCTCAGATTGGGTTTGACAAACAATACCTTTTAAAATTTTAACCACATTCCTTTGAAATGTTGCAGCTGACGACTTACTGGGAAAAAACCTTCAAGTTGGACCTGTTCAGGCCTCAGATTGGTGTCGTCAACGTCACAGATGTAAGTCATGGTTACAATCTTAAACTGCATGAAAGTGTTTATCAACCCTCACCTTCTCGATGCTCTGTGCTCCAGGCGGACAGCGTGTGGCTGGACATGTCCAACGACGAGGACCTGCCCACCCCCGAGGAGCTGGAGGACTGGATAGAGGACGTCCTGTCAGGGAGGGTGAACACGGAGGATGATGATGAGTCCGCTGACGACCAGGAAAACCCCGAAAGTTACGTCACAGAGGACAGCTCTGAAAGCCACGACCCAGAGGAGGAAGATGACAGTGACGAATAACCTGAAGGGTTATTATACTGAACACATTCAAACAAAATTTCTAAGAGTAAATAGTTAGTTAGATAAACAGAACCTATTAAAGGTCATCATGGGGAATTTTTGGCCCAGTTTATAATAAAATCAGTACAGTGCCTGAAGCAGTAGTTCCTCTGTACTCACCAATGATCAAGATATCAGCATACTACAGTTTCTGTGTCACATACACATAAGTTAAAGCTCCATCAATAGATTTAGGCCAATTGGCGGTCAGGTGTGTTAGCACACAGTTTTCTATTTACACATCCAGCAGACATAGAGTAACATCAGCAATCATTTGGAGTTATGTTTCAGGGGGAGCTGCACAGTTGGGTGATAATTCCTTGTGAGTTCACCTTTATGAGTGACATCTATCATATTACACCATCTTAATATAAATAAATAAATGATTAGATAACCCATTTGTGTGTATGTATGTGAAAACAAATGGTTTTGTTCTTTTAAGTAGAATAATGCTTGAATTGTTGTGATTAATTCAGGGCAAAATAAAATCAATAGTTTTCTTTATTAAATTTTAATAGGGTAGAGTGGATTAAAAGAACAAATTTTCATGATGTAAAACAGTGTCAATAAAAGTACACAACAACTATATGCATGTCGTTGAATTACCTCTGCTGTTTTTAAGGTAGGTGTGTGTGTGTGTGTGTGTGTGAGTGAGCTCTACCTCATTAAGAAGGTCCAGACTGATGCTCAAGACAGCAGATTGGCACATTTTCTCCCTCAGTCAACGAGCGTTTTCACCTTGAATTATTCAAACATCAGTGAATAATTCAGCATCGTTATGCCTCCTAATGGGAGAAGGGACCTGGACAGCAAGGCTGGGGGAGGTCGGGGGGGTGAGACGGACTGAAACACTGCCCACCGGGGCCCAACAAACTGCATAGGGCGAGGACAGACTCCTGCTGAACCCATCCCACTGGACATGAATTAATAATACAGGGCCATGCAAGAATCATTATTCCCCTGGAGGTGGATGTGATGCAGTGTGTAAACAGGATGTTTGTATCATGCTGTGGGATTTACACATAACCCATGCCATAAGTGAGAGATGAAAACATTAAACTGTGTGTGTGCATTTAAACGCGACCTGAGGCAAGAACATTTCACGCCGTCTCCTGAGGAAAAGGAAGCAGACAGTGTCATGGTGCAAGTGTGATGTTCTGCAGGGCCTTTAGGTTACATAATCCTGCCAATGTCAAGAGTGACTGTGTTTTACATGAACGTTGACTAAAAGGAGGGCAGGAGGACTGATGTCTCACACACACCTTACTCCCAAGAGAGGAAGTATGGCAGCGACATAAAACATGAAACAGCAAAGAACAAAGATGAGACAGGATGTATTAAGGCGAAGATTTCTGTTCAAAACTGAAGCCGCCAGCAGATAGAAGGATTTCCTCTCACGCCTCGATCTGCACATAACCAAGTCATTACCAAACAAATAGAGAAGCAGGACTGAAGGGAAGAAAAACATTCCATTTAGATGCAAATGCTCCTCATTTTCCTCCCTATCCACCTCTCTCCTGCTCGTCCCGGTCCTGCACAGAGCAGGCGGGCAGGGGAGGGGGATTAAGCCGAGGACAGATGAGTTCCGACAGGCGGCCTCGCGCCCCAAGCTCGCGGTGGGATGAGGTTGTTTGTTTTCAGCACCGGACACTGACACTGACATTCATTTACCCATGAGGCCAGGCTGCGCAGCTCTGACAGGCTGATGGCGAGCCAATTACCATTGACAACAAAAAGCCACCAAAATAAGGCCAAAAAAAGAATGAAATTTTGCTGCAGCGTGTCACACAGCAGGGTCACACGTTTAATGGGCAGAGACAGAGGAGAGTGTTAGCAAACCTGCAGCCGGGGCAAGGAACTAGTACATATGGAGATGCTGATGAAGGAATGGGAGAGAGAGGAAGTGTGAATGCATGAAACTGCAGTAGAGAAATTAAAGGAAAAATAAAATAAAATGCTTCAGCACACGTCTAGACTTTCAGGTTATTAGTAAAATTTGTTTTTCTATAGAAGCCAAGAAGAGCTGTTTTTGCAATAATTTAATTTTAGTTTATTTGCCATCATGAGTTTGTTCTCTCGAAATCAAAGTGACATTTTTTGTGTTCTTTGATTTCCTGATAACAGGCTAATTATCTTGAAGAAACAAAGGCTCATTTTTCAATATAATGGAGTATTGTTTTTCAGAGACAGACTAATTATTGTGTTATCATGGAAAAATGACTTATCTCAAGATGACGAGATAATTAACTCATGATCTCAAGATAATGGGGCACAATACAGTCATTGGATCCACTGCTGTTCTTGGCTTCTGTAGTATGAAATATTTTCAGGTGCAAACTGAACCATGCAGTTAATCAGTCAAAATAATAAAAACTGAGCATTAATCCATTAGAAATACCTCAACATGTTACAATCAATTAATTGATCCAACAATTGATCCACAACATCATCAATATCAATTCATAATGCCAGGCTTTGGAGTTAATGCAAACATCTTAGTCTTTCTAAATTCATCAGTTTGTACAATGAGCAGAGAAATCCAATGTAGAAGCCTCAAACAAAAAGACACAATGCAACGCAGCAACATATTGGGCTTTGAGCACACAGACTTTTTCACAAATAGGTTTAGTAGCTAAAAGCATTTAGTCACTTTGAACTGAAAGTGAAAATCGTTAAGAACTGAGAGACATTCTGGGATATGTAGGAAATAAAATCAAGCAATAAATCACAAAACAGGTATCACACTTAATAGTTTTTACATGGTGTGAATAAATGGACATGGACCTGGAGGCCGCCTCAAAAAGGTCAGAGGTTGAAATCTCTGCAATGGCACTGAGTTATTGAAAAGTGCTTGAGTAAAACACTGATTTACTTCTTCCACATCCACAATATGTATTTTTACCAAATACCCAAAATGTAAATATGACATCTGGACAATAATTAAACCCATACAGAAGATTTGCAGTCACTGCAAACTGCACAATAGAATCCCAAACAGCAGTTTTACAAATGTTCATAAAAATGTTTATTTTTGTCTTTTTTACAAATGCTAATGCTGTGAAACTGAAACATGTCTTACATTGCAATGTCACGTCTTCATCATAAAGCTGTCCAACAAAAACCAAACCATGACAGAGGACTGTGACCTGGGAACGGCGTGACAGATGGTGGTGATGTAGAGGAGAGGGGGGGAAAGGCTGGTCATGTGAACTGGAATGGCATACATACATACATACATACATACATACATACATACATACACACATGCTTGTTTTACATAAATAGATACAGTGTAAAAACAGGAGGCACGGTCACATCGGGATCATACAAAGTTCAACTGTCAGTAGGTACAAAATATGACCAGTGGCAGGTGTTTAAAAAAAAAGATATTTGCTGTTATTGCATCACGCAGGAAACAGCAAGAGTGTTTTTCTTTCCAGGTGGTTTGACAGTTACAAGTTTACAGTGAAAGGATGTTTTGGCTAAAATGAGCAGTATCTTTATAATTTATATGAAAACATGTCGCCCTCAGGCAGACAAGCTGTTAATATTAGGTTTACCAGCCAGGGGGCAGTAGGGGACAACTGTGCTCATAGCCACAGAAGATAATAGTATTACTACAACATTTTTTCTTCTTGAGCGAGTTATACATGAGCTCAGTGTGATTCTCTTTTACTACTTTGGTGAATTTCCTGGACCGGCTATCAGAAGCACAGAGTAGTCAAATTTTAACATTTGACAGGATCAAAAAGTGTCATTTTAGTGCCATTAGCTTAACTTTACTGTATTTTTCTGGCTTTGCAAGACAGAAATCATTAGAAAAATCCCATTCGAGCCTTCCAGTGAAGAGGCTGACCTCGAGGGATTCACTCTGAACATGTCAGACAACAGAGGCGAGACTAGGGAGTAAAGGAAAACCAGACGGTCCAGTTGGGAGGAAGGTTCCGCCCTGTCGTGGCTCTCACACTGATACACACTCACATTATCATCTATTATGTGTTCGAGTGATACAAGCAAACCCTGTGAGCCCTGAAAGATGAAATCATACTTTAAATACCGTAAATGCTCAAGCTGTGGCCTTTACTTAGCTGAGAGAGCAAGAGAGAACTATTTGTCTGCAGCACTAATTCTATTAGTGCAGCAAGAGTCTCGTCAAGTGTTTTTGCCATTGTCCCTCCAACCATGTTACGCCACCATGAATGAAACCCAACACTTCCTCCAGAATTTTCACATTATAAGTCTTGCAGTCGGTCAATGTGTTTTACCACATAACTGCAACATCCTAGGTTCAACCAAGGACTTGTTGCATGTCATTCTCCCCCCAAAAAGTTTTTCAGGATTCCCTTTAAACGTAGGCTTTTAATGTGAAAAACATCATTAAGTGTTATCTTGGCAGCTCAACATTGATCAGGAGTCGGGCAAAGAAGAAACAATTGGAATTAATTATAGAGTATGAAGACATTATTTCTTTTAAAAAGAGAAACTCAGAGCAGCAGTGGTGATTATGGTTGTTGTTAATGCTGGCCATGCTTACACGAATACCAGTTTTTACATGAGAATTCACGGTATTTTGATTTTCTGCTATGTAACCTGAATGACTTCTGGTTCAAAGTAATCAGTAGTACTTTTTATTTTTGACATCATGGCTCTGTCTCTCCTCCTCGCTGCCTTCCCTTTCCATCACGTCAGGCAGATGCGGCAGACATGAAAGCCCTGAGAAGGTTACTGAACCGATGAGGCAGGGCAAATGTTTTTGGGCACGTATCCACCTCTGAGCATCTCTCATGATCCGGTTCATTCTGTGTTTAACATGGCGTGTGTGTGTTGTTCCCAACTGGAGTGGAAATATTTCTGATTTTGCTCCATTGCACCTGGAGAAGAATCGTGCACCAAAACAGCTCAAAGCGTCCCACTTTGGCTGCTAGAATTAGCACTCAGTGGTGCTACTGTACACCTAAGGCTGGACATGAGGCGGGCTGGACTTCTGACATCTCAGCTGTCAAGAAACGCGCTTGTCCGGAGCTCTTCAGATGTCCTGAAGTAGTGATGAGGAAAACAGTTCAACATCCTTTTAGAGCAGGCTGAGATCATGTGTTCCATCCTCTTTAGGCTTATTCTTTTAATTTATAAACATACACATATGTGCATTTAATGCAAAGTCTGATTGAAGTTTCATCTTTTTGTCAAATGCATTTAATTTGGTTTTGGAGACAAAGACATCCATTTAATTCTGAACTTGTTGACATCCAAAGGAGCATCCGAATACTTTCAAATGTTGTAGAGGAGATGGCAGCGTGCCATGTTTTTCCATCAGGCTTCAAATATCAAAATCCAAGTCACACCATCGCAGTCCTTAGTGGTTTGTCTGTCTCATGGAAATAAAGGAGTGACCGAGACAACAAAGTCTCTGTGAGGATGTCAGAAACCTCAAATGTTCCCATCTTGTTTGGCTACAGCATCTTAAACAGAAAAGGAACGAGTAATTGTGTTGACAAAATGACACACGTGCATACACACACATACACATACTGAATGTGCACACAATCACCCCGAGGCGTCCAAGTCAAACTGCCGTGAGAGTAATCCTGCCTCAATTCTTTCTTTTGTTTTCATCCGAATCAAACATAAAAAGATCAATATATTCAAACATGTGTGTAATATATAGATTCATATATAATATATAAAAATTCCAAAAAAGTAAAAATAAAAACTGCAAACCCAAAATGAAAACATTTGAGAGCAACAAAACATGGTGAGGAATTTAAAAAAAAATGTTTGGAGTCCTACACAGAGGTTTCAGACTGTAGCCGCAGGACAAACTTGTGTGACTTGGGGTCGATGTATTCCTCTGACATCTGGATGTAAGGGATCTTCTTCGATGTCACCACCAGGCTGAAGTCCACACACTTGAGCAGGAAGATGGTGCCGTCTTTCAGGCCGCTGGTGACTGACGCCTCACTGATCAGCGTCCATTGACGGGCCAGCCAGTGGTCCCGGCTGTACTGCAGGGTGGGACCTGGGGTCAGGTAGCTCTCCAGGAACGCCTGGAGGTATATATGCAAACACACTTTGAATGAGAAAAAGTCAGCCCAAGTACAAGCCTGATTCCAGGAAAGTTGGGACGCAAATGTTCCTGAGCCCATGTAGTAATATCCTTTATACAATCATATGTTTGACAAAGCGGGGAACCTCGCTCCATCTTTGCTTGTGAACAACTGAGCATTTCCAGGATGAACCTTTCATACCCAATCATGATACTATCACGTTTTTTGGAATCAGAGTTGTAGTATTAAATCTTAAAATGTTCCTGAAATTAACAATCATTAAAGCTCAAATAACCCAGAATGCAAATATGACAGTTGTGTCCTCTGACCTTGGGTGTCATATTGTTGGTGATGCAGAAGGCCAGGTGCTGCTGGATGCTCTCCATGCTGTGGCAGTGCTGCTGCTTGGTGGTCCTCAGGTACTTCTGCAGGGCACGAGCCATGGATGGGAAGATGGCCTGTGCTGCCTCTCGTGGGTCCATCACGTCCCCTGGGGCTTTCTTCTGCTCCTCCTCCTGCAAGCGCTTGATATGTGTGAATGCCTCCTCTACTGCCACCACCAGTCTGGGAGACAACACAGCAAACAAAGTTTGGGTTAGTGTCTAATGATGGAGCAATATAGTTTTGCATCATCCCAACTATTTTGGAATCAGGGTTAACACTTGTCCCGGTCCAGTCAAACAACAAGAAAATGCTGCAATTTTATGATGCATAACAATGCTTGAATTGTGAACCAATTTTAGAGTTACTGTATTAATTACCGTGCTCTGCGCTTGCGGACACGCCTCTCATGCTCAGCCTCCTCGTAGTACAGCTCGTTGTGGCTGGTGTCTCTGCGGCGGGCAGCTGCTGCGATCATTGCTCTGGACTGGGAGTGGGCCAGTCCTGCTGCTGCGTTGTTCCCCGGACCTGTCACGACAAAGAGATAAGACAGGAATGGTTACTTTATGTGTGCGTGTGTGTGTGCCTCTCTTAATCTTACAGGTAAAGTACCGGTCACAGCCTGTGAGATAAAGGTAAAGCAACAAAGAAATCTTTGGTAATAACACATGCAACGTGCTTTTGGAGTGGAGGGGTAGATTATTAATGCGCATAAACCTCGGTCCATTTTTTTTTATCACCAGCAATATTAAAAGCCCAGGAGCTGATGTGGTTACCGACACAAAGTTGTAATGTTTAATTGTTCTGAGCACTGTGATCACTGGAAAATCTACAAAACACTGCTCACCCACATATTGATATTCAAACATTCCCTTTACTCTGCCACTCTCTGCTTCAGGAGGCATGGGGCATCCAATTAAAGTGTCTCGGGCAAACTTCAAAAGTTTACATTTTTGGAATTAGGCTAGGAGGCTGCTGATGAACCCTGACTGATGTTAATGCAGGTTAAAAGAAGGCAGCGCTGGTGAATTATTAATGCGGGGCAGAGATCGTGCATGAACAGAATAATTCATGGACGGAGAGAAGGGAGTTTTCAACACACCCTTCTCTGGGTATTGCAGCACTTAGATGGGATTTATGGGTGAGGATGTTATCCTGAAAGCCATGTGTTGGATATCTGGAGTAAGTAAACTTAGAATTAAGTATGTGTGCTTTATATGGAAGATTTACAAAGCCTATATTAAAAGAAATCAAAGAAATAAGGGGAATTAAATAAAATCAGAGGGGGACAAAGTAGCCAAAACTGTTCTCAAGTAAACAAAAGTACAGACACACTACTTTTATTTGATGTTGATATGACTGACATTATTTCAAGCACAGACCGTCTTCCTCAGGTGAAGGTAAAGAAGTGAACATACACCTCTATTTATGGTCAGTTTATGATGAAATGCCATGTCATGTTTTGTCATCATCTCCTGAAACCAAAACAGTATTTGCAGTCTGTTTCTATCAAATGTGATCACAATACTCCCATGTGAATATTATGTTAATATTACACTGTCGCAAGTCCATCAGTAAACAAAGACATTTTCCCAAGTCCCAGTTCCCATCACAGAGATGAGCAAAGAACAAATGGATAACAGTAGTATGATGAATGTATCCAAAAGTAACATAGTAAAAACAATGATTACTTAGGTGCATGTAATAGAGTACATCTCTGAATGAATTGTTACATGTATTCATTTTTATGCATACCTTAATGTCAGAATTTCTTTGCAAAAAACACATTTATATGCTGTGATTCATTTCTAATTCCCAATATCTAGAGCTGAGAAACCAATATGGAGACCAAATAGCTTGTCAGGCATCATAAAATCACCTGAACCCATTTTGGACTCAGTGTAATTGAGTGTTACGGCCGCTTTGCGCTCAGGGCTTCACCACTCTTTAATCAAGGCAAGATTATTGTCTGTCCCTGAGTTCGACTTATTTATTACAGAGTCGGTGCGGCCGCAGAAAGAAAAGGAGGATTGGGGAAGTCAAAGCACCAGACGAGAGAGAGACGGAGAGAGACGGAGAGGTCCCTGAGCAGCTGCTGCAGGATGAAAATGAAGGAGGATGAGACACGAGAGAGAAATGACAAGACCGGCAGCGTAATAGCTATTGATTTATCAGCCATCTCTGTGACTGTCTCCCACTAACATTTGAGAGGAGGCAGAAGAAAAGAGGGAGAGGAATGGAGGCAGGAAAAAAAGAAGAGGGAGTCAAGTTAGTGCACATAAGTGAAGCTTGAGTACACTTAAGGGAGGGCGATAATTTAATAGAGGGTTTGTGTTACATTCCACCAGCTGTTGTAAGGACGACTGAACTTTTTCATCAACCTGTGGCATGCAAAGAGTGAAGAGTGGGGAAGAGTGAGTGCATCCACAGTGTTAGTGAGCAGTGACATTGCTTCTGTTAAAAAAGGAGGCTTTCGTTCAAGGACGATTAACATGAGATCGAGATTTACAAAGTGAACACCAGCAGTCTGTGAGGGTGCTTATGTTAGTAGCAGCGTTGCATTTACTTACTGTCCAAAAGGTAGGCTTTCAGTTTAGCTCTAAAGACTTCTTAAAGGGTTAGCATCAGTGTAAAGAGACACATAAGGAGAGGAGAAAGTCAACATTTCAGCTGAGAGCCACCTGCTCAGAATATACCAGAGGGAGTATTGAGGCAGGTATCAAATAACCACACTTGTGTTTTTTCATGTTGTAGTCCATTATCTACAAATCACATATTGCTGTGGACAATTTTCCAATTATGATATGTTTGCAGATGGATTTCCTTCCTTCCAGCCATTTATTTCAGCACATTTCAGTACAGTATGAAAATCAACTTGCAGAGACTTGAAATCTGGGTTACCCTTCTCTGGTAAATACAGTTTGTTTTTTACTGGGAAATCTGTCCAAAGTCCAACATATTTAAATCTCTCCAGCCATAGTGTCCTGAAAAAAAAAGTTCCTAAGTTAGATGTGCATGCTGCATTTTTCGCTGCTCTCTCGATATTTTTCACATCTAACTTGGTGAATTAAGGGTTTATTTCGATCAAACCAGTGTTGGTTATTGTTGGAACAGTGGAAAATTGAACCAAGATGGTTTTGGTGAGTTTTATTTTTGTTTCTGTCGTGTTTGAATAAAGTGTGCTTTATGATGATAAAATTACTGTTTCTGTAAATGGAGTCTGGTGGCTTTGGCGAATGCGATATAGTGGCTGTTTCTGGTTAAACACAAAGGAACTTCTTCTTTAACAAAAAGGTCTATCTTTGTAGGATCATTTCCATAATGTTGTCAGACGCCTAGAATAACAATCTGAGGCTGTCAGTGGCAAAGGGAGCACTATTTAGCACAATTACTCAGTCAACAGAAACTAAATCTGCAAATATTTTGTTAATCTTATTACTGGTTTCAGTCATTCTTAAAGCAAAAATTCCAAAAAGTCACCTATTCCAGCTCCTCAAATGTGAGGGTTTATGTGATAGTGAACTGAATATCTTTGGTTTTGGACTGTTGGTCAGATAAAACAAGCATTTGAATACATCCCCTCGGGTTCTGGGGAATTATAAAGAGCATTTTGCACTATTTTATGGCATTTCACATTTCTCAGTGGAGAAAGTAATCAGCAGATTATAATAATCTATAATAATAATTATATAATCTCTTCTGTGTTACAATTATACATAGTAAAAATCATGATGACCCCAAGTATATTTCGTTCAAGAAGACCAGCATTAGGATAGAAAAGCAGACCTTCACCACACCACAAAACACAGAGAAACCAAAGCACTGACAAAGACACAGCATGAAGTTCAAAGACCATCCCACTCACCCTCAGCGGGGCCTGCTGGGAACTCACCATCCACGTTGTAGACCTTGAGGCCGGCCAGGTGCTTGGCTGCGCGGGACTTGGAGGCAGAAAGCAACGCCGGGTTATGGACTGGGAAGTCACAATAGTAGTGGTCTAAGATGGCCAGAGCTGCCCGCTGAATACTGGAGAGGAGAAGATGGAAGAATTAAAGATAAGCTTTAGCCAGGGGAAATATTTCAGTTAAAATCCAGGTAGCTTTGCGGGTATGTGAGAGGTTGAGACAAAGAATGTAAGAAAATTAGCCACAGGACGTTTTTCACTTGTAATACCAAATACTTGGAGTAATTCTACAACCCTTTTTGCTGAATACAGAGGAGCAGTAAAAAAGATAGGAGAGGGCATAAACAGAAGGAAGTATTAGCCCAAAGACCTTTTTGGCTTTCTTTGAAGACTGAAAAAATCCTTCTCATATTTCTTGAGGATAGCAAGTGTCATCTCCTGGGTGTCGGGCAAGAAAGGGGGAGAGAAACATTTTCAAATGGCACCCATATATCAAGTCAAAAATAATATTACAAAACATGAAAGAAAAGAGAAACTACATCTGTAAGAAGAGAGTGGGGGAAGGACAGATGGTGACGCTGAAGGAGGAAGGGAGATGAGAAACAAGAGAGAAGTACAAGATCTAACAGTAAAACTTCAATTAATGCCTTAGAGGGAAACTCCCTTAATGCTGTGACACCAAAGTCATACGAAACACAAAAGGAACTTTTCACACAGCAGATACACCACAGAAGATAAAGTATTAGGGAAATGCAAACAAACAAAAAAAAGCCAAAACAGGAAAATAAAAGGTCAGTCACACATTTAAAGACCCATCACATGGGAAACAGGAAGGGATGAAGGATGACGGAAAGGCAGAATGAGACAAGATTATTTTTAATGGTACATTAACACTGGGAGCAACATGATCATCACTGGAACGTCATTAATTTCGTCCAGGGCTCCTGACTGTAAACAGCAAATCAGATTTCCTGGTTGCACTTTTAATGTGATTTTGTTTCATGAATTGCAGCTCTTCCTGGTCCATTTTCTGGGACATCAACTGTTCCCTAAACCAACATGAATTGACAGCAAAGCAGTTAAAACACATTTGGATTTGAGAATTGAAATACAAAACATCCGTAGGTTTCAGGCCTGGTTTGGGACAGAAATGATATGACTGCAGTTTTTGCTGTCCAGATTCAATAAACAATCTCAGATCTCTGAGCTGCAGTGTGATGGCTGCCATATACAAACTGACAACCAAGACAGAGGAAGTGATGTTTGAGGAGACCAGAGAAGGGGTGAGAAGCAAGAAAGGGAATAAGTCAAAATAGTCTAGATTCTGTTCCTGAGCAACAATCATCCAGCCCAGATCCAGATCCAAATCCTTTACACTGTGTATCGGAGAGCATGCCAGGTCTTGTCCTTCATAACACAACACTATTAAACCAACTGTACACAAGTAGGGTGTTCTCACACATTACCTGACATAAATCATCGGTTCCTTTATAATATAATGCCTGTTTTTTCCAGGAAGTGAGATACATTAGAGGTTAAACACAGATTATTTTACTTTTGAAGATGATTGCTCTGTGTCTACTTGATGTATAAATGAGACACAGTTTGCTAATAGATTCAATCAAATTAAAATAAATAATATCAATGAATGCAGGTTTAAATATAAAACCAACCAACTATTTTTAAAGCAATAATTCACAGTAGAAAGCGTCCACAGGGATTTAGAAGCTGCTACAACTCAATGTTGTGACGCCACGGTGGCTTAGTTCCTATGACCTCCATTCAGCTGACAGGAGGACAGCAGATGCTGACAGCTGTTAACTGACCCACGACATGACTTTACTGCTAAACACTGGACCCCTTTCACTCTGTGTGTGTTTGTGTGGATGTATCCAAAGGTGTCTGAGCCCTCACTGTGTCCCGTGCTATTCTTTAGGCCACGTGGAAAGCAAACTCAATATTCATCAACAACAACACATGCTAGACTGTAGCATGTGCTCCTTATTATGCCAAAGGTGTCTGACCTCTAACTCACTGATGAACGTACTTTCAGACAGACAACTTTCTGACCTCTTCTAACTTCCATTCCTTCATCAGAACAAACTACACATTAGGTGATGACCCCATTTTAAATCCACAGACAGATACAAACCACCCAGGCTTCCAGTCAGAATTAAAACGCCATTCCTCCTTGCTGCTTTGTCATCTGGTGATAGTCACATGGACAAGAGCTGACAGTAACATCACGACAGGCTAACAGAGTTACAAGACAGATGGTTAGATTGGTTTACAGACTAAAAATACACTTGTGAAAAGAAGATAGGCGCTGTCTGTTCATGTTGATCTCTAAAATTTCACTGCATCTGAAGAAAATGAATCACTGAGAGGGAAAATTGTAAAAACAAGGATGCAATGCCTCCAAAAAGATCCAACTGAATATCTATTTCTAAAAGACACAGTTGGATATCAGAGTTCTTCTCTTTCTTCAAATCTTCTAAAGATTTAAGCTGGTTTATGTGCCAGTTCAAAATTATAAAAAAGTGCTGCTCAACACTGGATCCATTTAAAAAATTGTTGTCTCATCATAGGATGTTGATTATTTAACAAGGCCGGAGGCAACATTAATTTTTGCCTGAGTATGAGAGCAACTCCCTTGGTTAACTAAAGAAACATGGACAGCCCTCTCTCGCATTAAGCATTCAGAGCCACTACAGACAGGACCATTGTTTAGTGGCCACTTATGCAAGTGCTGAGTCAGAGCTGCTTTTAAACTTCGATCAATTATTAAGTCAAGCAAACATGACACAAAACCATTCAAACAAAGAGGCTCGACTGGCCTACACAACAGCATCTTACAAAGAAACAAGGAGCAACTGCAGACAGCTTGTAAACCAGTGGCCCTTGAGACCAAGGTAGCTGACCACTGCCTTCTCTAATGTTGCTGCTCAGGACTGACCAGTCAGGGAATGTAAACTGGGAAGTCCCCAGCTGTGAATGTGTTTAACCCCCAACCCCCTCTGCAACAACTCTCTCTGGCTGTAAGGAATGCATTCATAGTCAGCTTGTCTGGTCTGACAAGGGGACAAAAAAGGCTTCCTCTGGCCCTCAGATTGGCATCAAAGGCCAGGCAGACAGAGACAAGCCGTCAGGGCCCTAGGGCCCAGGCTGGGTCTCCATTATGATAAGGCAAAAGATGGATGCCAGAAAAACTGGAATGTGAGCAGCAGCGACCACCGCCTGATAACAGAGGAGATAAATGAGAGATTTGTTTGTGGCTACATGTGCATGGATCTGTCATTTGCATGTATATGGTGCAATTATCCATGCACACATGCACGTGTCTATGTTAGTGCGTGTCCATGCATGTGTGGAAGACTGACCAGATGCTGTGCTCCAGTCTGCAGGGAGCGCTAATTAGCTGTGTGTTTACAGTCACAGACGGACAACAGAGCGAGGCCAGGCATGCTGCTGGCCAAGCAGGGATGAATGGCACAGCTTACAAAGGACAACACCCCCAAGGCAGCCAGCGAACACACCACCCAGACCATTACACACACACGTCTGACCTGTTTCTACCAATGCAAAATCAATATGAAAATCAAACCACTTTCCCACTTGTTAAAAGTTCCAATTTTCAGCGTGTTTTCACATTTAATCTCATTAATTATAGACATATATAATACATCACTGCCGACAATATTCCAAAGAGAAAACATTGACTACTCTAGTGCTCTTGTTATGATAAGGGTTTGGCTGAAAGACGGTCAACTATTAGTCATGGTATGTGTCATGTTTCTTATGCTATATAATTTCAGTCAGACACACATCCAGGAATTGACTATTTATAGCAAATGCTTACACAGATTTAGTGGAACAGGCTCAGCTCTTTGGGGGAGATCTCAAAGTTTCAGAGCACCAACACAGATTCTGCTGGGAGAGCTAATCCCCCCTTAATGAACACACACGGGAACATTAAATCTTAGTCAAATCAATAATTCCAAAAATACAGCACACAGTAAGTTCAACTGACATACTGTGAAAGCTGGGCACAAAACAGCCCACCAGCAAAACCACACAAAGATATAAACTTTAGGACGTAAGAGCACATGTAGAATCATATTTCATCCGTCCTGTCATAAAAGAGGTCCATGTATAAATCCATCATGTTTTATTAGTTGCCTGTAAGCAAGAATCTATGTTAGACTGGGGGCTGCATATTGATACCAGGGAGCAACAGGAGAGCTGCGGCGTTCGGCTAAAAATGGGATCTTCCTGTTTTTCCTCAGAGACAGTAAGGTCATAAAAACCTGGTTGGTTTAGTCTGAGCCGTTCTTTCCTACACACACACACACACACACACACACACACACGCCTTTCCTTTCTTTTATTCCCACATACATTTTAGGATTCTTCAACACTACCCTCCCATTAACTATTAATCCCTCGTTCTTTATTCTCTCTTCCACTCCCTCCCATGGCGTTCTCCCTGCCTCAGTCTCCTGGGTCTTCCCTCTGTACTCTGCTCTCTGTCTGCAGCTCTTTTCTGAGGAGTTTCCTCTCTGAAGTCTTCCCCACCCTCTCCATTTTCTCCTCCTGGCACAATTTCCTCTCCCTATCAGCCACTTTGTCTGCGCGCCTTCTTGTCTCTGCATTTCTTCCATCTCTGGCTCAACATTCAATCTCCCTCTCTACTCGATCACCACTCCTCACCTTCGGGCATATCCCTCAGTTTCTTGACTTTCCCAAGTCTTTCCTGTATGAATTCCTTCCTCCCATTTCCAAGTATGCAACTATGTGACTTCCCTCTTCCTTTCCCACCTCTCTCACTTGAGGTGTCCCAGTTTCCATCTTTGCATCTCACCCACACATCCTCTCTTTTCCCTCCCTTTCATCCCCCCACGTTCTCCTCATCTATCCCCTGGTCGCTCACGTCAACCGAGCTGTCTTTATCGTCTGTCTTGTCCCTTCCTCTTACTCCTTCAGTCTTCAATCTCTCCATGCACTGAGGTCATCTGGGTATTTACTGCTATCTTGCTCTCAATACTAACAGCATCCATTAATGCCCTTCCAGTCAACACAAACACCAAGTATGTAAGACTTGCATCTAAATGTGCCTGCTTGTTTTTTCAGACTAAATTACAAGGTGGAGCTTTGACAGGACAGGATTCCCAATCTCCTCCTACTGATACAACAAGGTTTTATACTATTTGCCAACATTATGTCCTGTTTTTTCCTGGTTTAGTTAGAAGTCATAAATCTTCTTGGTACCTTCTACATAGCAAGCCTGAACAGACAGTTAACACTGTTGAGAGAAAGTCAGCCACTATACATTAACCCTCTGAACCCCAAGCAGTTGATTTTTTTTTGCTGTTACTTTTTATTCATTGTGCCTCAGTTTCCAGTTTATCATTTTTTATTATTTATTATTCATCCCATCCTCATATAGGTTGGACATGATTTTAGGATTATTACATCCTCCAAAATGATCACACAACTGAATCAGCAGCTTTTTAAAACAGTTTCAACAAAAAACAAATATTATAAAGTTCATGAACGTAGGATTTCTTGCAGGACTGTTGTATTAGACTGTATTCGTTTTAGCTTGGTGTACCTAATAAAGTGGCAACTGAGTGTATATGCATGACCCATTTTTGAAGATTTATGTCTTCAGCAGGAATGAAAACATACCAGAAGCACTACACACCCACCAACACAGCTTTGGACACTTAACTCTCTATAATAGGAGCAACCATTAACAAACATATCTGAACATGCCATGTTTGCAATAGATTTTTGACCGAGGGTAGATCATCAAAGTTAAGGAAGAAAACACCTATAAAATGAAACTCATCACTCTGTGCCTCTCACCTGAGCTGCCCCAGGTTGTAGTGCCTCATCTCGCCATCCGTGGAGCGTGTGACGCACACAGAAAAGCACGGCTGGAGCTGCCGGAGCTCCAGCAGGACGATGGCCAGGTAGTGGATGAAGAGCAGAGCGTCCACCAGGGACACAGCGTACTGCACGATGCCCTGGTAGTTCTCGTCCTGTGACCGATGAAGATTCAAGGGGTCATTTGTACCATTCAGTGGAATATGTGCAGCATATACATACAGAACATAGAATATACACACAACATGAAAATGTAGTGTGAAATGTAGTGTCAAAAAAACTGCATAAAATACTCCTGCAGGGCTAAAAAAAAAAAAAAAAAAAAAGGAGCGCCTACATATGTAAGACAAGATGTAGAGCATATGAATATTTAGATACATTTCAAAGGATTGCAAGCTTTTTAGACCCCCGATTTCTGAGTGTTTGTATGTGTCTCTTCCAACAAGCATTCTGAACGAGGGACCAAAAGGGATTATAAATTATGACTCACACAGTAAACACATCACTGGGGAAACCAAATATGTTGTGTTTTGGTTGTGTGTGATTGCGTTGAGCTCCTAAAGGCATTAAAAATGAATACGTGTGCAATATATGAGACCTCTTCCACTGCTATTGGAGATACTTGGTTGTGTGTGTGTGTGTATTTTTAGTGTACACTTACAAGAAATGCTAGCTATTATATTTCATGCTTGCATTCCCTTCTCGTAGCTCACCTGTGAGTCAAGTATTCTGACTCCATAAAACAACCAATAGGAGACCACAAAGAGCAGCACCAGCACGGCGAGCAGCGCCCGGAATACGAAGACCCGGGGGAGGCCAGCCCGAGGCGGCCTGAAGAAGAGCGCCCAGACGGCCAGCAGCAGTATGAGCAGCTTGAAGGCCACGGAGATGAAGAGGCCCTCGCAGGCCGTGCCGCAGCTCTGCAGCTTCTCCGGCCAGAGGAGGTGGGGGAGCACCAGGAAGGCCAGAGGCGTCAGGAACACCAGCAGGCCCAGGACCACGGCCAGGGTCAAGGTAAAGTAACGGCGGCAGTCGAGGCCCACGCTGTCCTCCAGGTCCTTGGTGATGCGAACGATGTCCTCCTGAGAGAGGCTGTGCTCTGATGTGCCAGTGACGGCTGTGGTGGTCTCGCCCCAGTTGTCATCCTGGAAATATGAGGAGAAAGAGACAAAAAGGATTTAAAATAACGAGTACAGACCCAGCCATGTCTGGCCGATGCTGTGTCCAATATTTGTTCCCTGTTTGTTTATTTGTTCATTAGAAAATTAATAAAAAATGTTATCTTTCAGCAATAAACCCATTTTATTAGCCAATCTACAGGTATTACATGGGTTATTAAATAATGAATTTAGACACCAAATATCATAAATTTAAATATCAAATAATTAACAATTAACAAAGCATTTCTGCCAGTAAAAATGGCTCATGTGCATTTAGTGTCTGAGCAGTAAACTCCATTCAGAAACTGTTTCAACAGATCAGTGCACAGTAAATACAGAATACAGTTTTTAATGAATGTGTGGATTCTTGCCAAAACCATTCATTTTAATGGGAAACATGCAGTAACTAATATTTCCCATTCAGTTTGTCATGTGGCTGTGATAACTGTGTGTTCTTCTTATTATCATTTGTATATTACATTACATTATCTGAGCAACTCCCAAGCATCAAAAGACGCTATGCTTCAGATGATGCCAGAGAGGAAAGGATGTCTCATTTTACTGGAAAGGTTCATATATTTCTTTGCGTGTAAGGGACTGAGCACAGAGGAAAAGATGCAAGTGAGGGATGCATTTAAGGGCAGTGAGACGCACCCAGTGATTTCAGCAGGTCTAGCAAATGCAGAATAACAAAGCCACAACAATAGAGTGGGGTTTGGGCCAAATATAGCTACTTTGCTCAAGGGGAAAATGTGAGAGAAGGCAACAGAGGATTGAAAATATTAGAGGAGAAAGCTTTTGTCTGAACTGTGCTCCTGGAATACGGTTTGGTATCTCACTGTACAGCATTTCAGATTCCCTTAACTGTAAAATGTTCCTATAGCTGTGGCTCCTAGTTATAACACACCTTTTTTTTTCTTTTGACTGAAATGTCAGCTAAACAAAGGCAAGAGAGGTTCTTTCCAAGCCTGTGAGAAAGAAAGGAATGGAAGATAGGAAGTGGAAAAAAGTAAACAGAGCGAGCTTCCACCTGGGTTACACTCTGACGTCTGGGTCTGACTGCGTCCGCAGATAATGAAGGTCAGCGGTGTCGGAGCAGAGCCGTCAGAACAAGAAAGATAAGGACTCTTTACACAGTAGTCATAACAAGCTGCTGTTGTGAGTGGCTGAGTGCTGCCCCTACCAGCAAAAAAGGGCACATAATGAACTGCCATCAGCTACAAAAACACTTAAAAACAGCTTTTTTTCCCATCACGCAAAGACACTGTTAGCAAAATACAATACCTTTGAAAATGAATCCTTTCTTAAGGATTGTATCAGTGACATTAGCCCCACACTAGCAGGGAAGGGATCGTGGAGGAGATGCATTATCATCACTTTAGACTGAGGGCGTAGGGAGGTGGAGGAGGAGAAGGAGGAGGAGGAGGATGGTGCATTGGGACAGTGAATATCCCACTGGCCTTAGGGGTTAAAAGAGCAGAGAAAGAGATGAAGCAGAACAATGGGAAGACCCAGACAGTATTGCTCAGGTTGTCTTTGAAGCTAGGAAGAAGCTGAGTATACTCAAATACTAATAACAGATTTTCACTGCTATACAGGATATCAATACTGCATACACACATATACTGGATAGGAAGAAAATTAGAGACAAAGCCATCTTTGTTCTACTGTTTTTTCCCCCACATCTTTTAGGTGTTAGAACAGGATAAAGCTGTCAATATTCTACATGTTTCTTATTGTCATCAAATCCCATAATAAAGACCAAACCCAACAATGAATTGATCCCACTAACAAGAACTGCGTGGGTAGCCAAAGCCTGATACAGTTTATTCCTTTGTGCCATTGTTCAAAAATTAAAAAACACATCATGCTTACTGGTGCATTGATCCATTGCTCAAAACAGTCCACAACAAATGCACTATATATTATTGTTTGAGCAATGTTTGCTTAAAACTACACTACCCAGCTGCAGAAATTCCTTATCTTTTTCTGTTACCAAGACCTACAGCCTACCTCCATGCTAGCATCTCTATATGTATTTCACAGCCAAAACCAGATGAATCTCAAACATGATTTAACATTTTCTATTTATAACAGCACCATCATTCATGTGAGACAACATGCTAACTGTTGACTTGTTGGTATAGATTTTCACCGACAGTCTCTTTGAAGAAATCCAGCACTCAAATCTGTCTCAATTTCATCTGACCTTTGACATGACAATGCGGTCGTAAATACTCATCTCACTGTCTGCACGGGTTTAGAAAGAGCCAAACATCACGACTGACCGATCTCATGAGTGGTAAACCAGAGGGTGGAATGCATGACTTGGGTTCACAAGGTCAAACAGTGAAGATGTTGCTACGTCTGTGGGGACACAACCTGATATTTAGGTGTGCTAGAGGGGCAAAGTGGCTGCATCTCATTTAATCATGCAAGTAAATAAACAAAATAGACCTTTAAGGCAAGAAAATATCAGATTAAAGTCAAACGGAAATTAAAATTCATATTTGACTTGAGTTAGACTTGAGTTTCTGACACAAGCATAAACAATGTATGTTTCAGTCCAGTCAATATGAGCAGAGATTGTTTTAGAAACAGTGAAAACCACTTCATTAATAATGAGAAAGGTGGACTGAGGAGGCCCTCAGACTCTCCACAGAGACTTATGCAACAGGGTTTTTTACTCACATGAAGCAATTAGCCCCTACAGGGAACACAAGTAAGCAAAGCCTCATTATTTTCTTTTTGTATTAGCAGAGATAAGTGCTCCACAAAAGGCTCAGTTACAGGGAGATTCACAAATCATCAGGGATGAAAGCAGGCATACTGAAGCAGCTGCAGCAGCAGCAGCACTGGAGATGAAGGAAGTGGGAAACTCTTTTAAATGCCGTAAGTATATTTAAACATATAATTTTAAATGTTTTTGTATACGAGTGAGTAAATATATAACAACTGGTCCACATGGTGTCGAGAACAGTGCATTTTTGCTGTTGACAGATTCTCCAGTCTTAATCTTGTCTGACCTCCGTCTCGCTGGTGAACACAAGCAAGCTCCGTGTGTGTGTGCATGTGTGTGAAAGGAAATCAATAGGCATTAGTTGTAAGGAAGAGTGTCTCTGACCACAGTGTTCCTTGAGAACACCCTGGGGAGACGTGAATCACAGCTTCTCATGCCTACACTCATCAACGCTCATCAGTCATTGCCCTTGTTTCATACCTCTGAATCACACACCGCTGTAGGAGTCTTTTGAGAACTCAATCAAGATTTTTAACTACATGCTCAGCATCGCTCCAAACAGACAATGGCTTACAGACAACACACAAGGATGAGTGATTTGGCAACTTGAGCTGAAACAATTAGTTAATTGGCAGAAAATTGAACAGTTATTAATTATTTTGATTATCCATGACTACAAACTAGTCTGAATGCCACTGTTTTTTCACTGGGTTCTGCTGTTTGTTTGTTTTCTCATTAAATATATTTGTGTGCAATTATTCTGTTTGAACTGTATTCTCCACATCTCTGGAAATGAGAGCATGCCCTCAATGAAATCAATGATTTCCACTTTATGCTCCATGTAAAGCACTTTAAAATGTCTTTAAATTATAAATTATGAATTACATTTTAGACACAATTCTGTCTAGTAAGTAGGGCTGAAACTAAGGATTATTATCTCCCAGCTATCCTCTTAATTAATCGCTTTGTTCCTTGTTAAAAGTGCTCACCATAATTTTCTGTAAACTTTTCGACTGATCATTTTAGCTCCACTAGTAAGCATTGATAAGCACATTACGCAACATTACCTGCCGTCTCAAATAGCCTAGTTTTATATGAAGCAAAGTTGGTCCTTTGCCGAATGTCTGCTCATCTTCAAGGTATCAATACAGGTATGAACATGCTCTTCCTCAGGTATCCTTACTACTGTACCTGGGCTTTCCCTCTGCCGGCATGACTAAAAATAGAGTCTTAGTGACCCACATTTCCTCATGGGATTAACTAATCACCACAGGCTGATCTGGTTCAGTACCAGCAGCCTCACAGAAGGCCCAGTCCCATTCATCACATGAAAATAGGTGAAACAGAGAGGAACAGCAAAGAGAGAGGGAACAAAGAGGGGGGAAAAGGGCAAGACAGAAATGTTCGATAACAAGACAGCCAATTAAAGGGAGGAGAGGGATTGATCCAGACGGGGAGGGAAAGTAAGGGCAGTGGCAGTTCAAGGGCCAGAGATGGTTACCGCACAGACAAACCAACATGTGAAACCCTCTGCTCATGACTACATATGTGTCATGAATATACGCACAGCAACTAAACACCTGTCAGGTCTACTCTTGTCTGACGTCGGCGGTGATTTATTCAACCCAGACAAGGTTTTACAAGCAATTCCTCTGCTCTGGGAGGAGCTGAGGCGTTCCGATAGGAACTAAACAGCTGAATAACGGAAACATCCGATATGACGTGTTCTCACATACCACTAGACAAGAGAAGGGAAGGGAAGAAGACAGCTGGGGTGATGGAGAGATATTTTTAAAAAGGGAGATTAAAATGAAAAAAGGATTAAAATGTCTATCAGCACCTCTAAAGATCATCATTTCTTGACTACAACATGTTAATTACTACACTAAGACTACTGCCAAGCTTTGTGCTAAACTAAGCGAAACTGTCTCCAGCGCACAAACATGAAAGCGGTATCAATCTTCTCATCTTACTCTTGGCAAGAAGACAAATAAACTTTACACTTTTGCAATAACTTTGGCACTGCCTTACAGGAAAAGACTTGCAATTTGTTCAACCACTTGCAAAATTAAAACTAGAGAGAGTATGAAGATTATGTAGAACCAGTAGACCAAGGCAAAGAAAAACTACTGTGACTATAAAGAGCAGTAATCTAAGGCAAGCATCTGTAACAGCAACATGTGCAGCTTCAGAAAATCACTTTCTCCATCACAGCCACCCAGCAAAAGATTCTCCATCATTAAAGGTGGTTGAGCTGAGCAGTTTCAAAAGCATGGCAAGAGCGGTTTGATAAGGCGAGGAATTTACCATCAAAGTATTCCTTTGATGAAATTTTGGTGAGGCTGCAAACTAAGTGCTGCAATATGATACGGTAGCTGCTGAGCTTTAAACACATCCAGAGCGTCATTTGAACTGCACATGGGCACTTGCTTGGATCAGATTGTATTACAAGACTGCTTGTTGGGATTGGAGGGATTTCATGATGGTATGGGCCCTCGCTCAAAGGGCCTTTAGGGTGTTTTTGATGACAAATGATATGACAGTTCCAGCTGTTTTTGCCAAAAAAACAAACACCACAATTGCTTATAATATTCTATTCTAGTCCTTGGTGAAACAACAGCACATTTTTAAAACCAGCATATTTTTCACACAATGACCCTGCAGAAATTCTTTAAAAGTATAATAACTGGCATAAGTCTTCAAATATATCATGAAAATAAACTGAACTGGACAGTTTGCCAGCTGAATAATAACCCTGAGGCACATTTCTGTCCAGTGAAAAACACAAATAGCTGAGCAGAAAAGAAATGATACCATAGCAAACGATGCTCAGACAAGACGATGTGGGTGTTTGCATGTGTGCACAGGTATATATAGCACATTGGCTGCTTGCACTAACATGCTATGTCTACCAGTGTGCATTTACAAAGCTTTCAACTGAGTATATTCTGTGTTCTTTCTCCACCTGAGTATAAATAACAGCTATTGTCTCTCACAGTAAATTTAGATCTCCACTAAAAGCTTGTTTTCAGTTGTAAGTGGGCTGCAAACAAAGCCCCTCGCCCAGTGCAGGAACAAGTGCACTCTACTCACTCCTGGGAGGCAAGGTGTGTGTGCGTGTAGGTGTGTGTGCGTGTGTGTCTGTGCAAAATATAGCAACATGCATTCCCAAAGAGCTCTTCACAGCCATTTACAACCACCTTTGTTCAAACTGCGGACAGCGTGTGAGGCTGCCAAGAACTTGTCAGGACAAGGAGGGGAAGCACTTAAAGAAGTTCCCTCGACTAATTCGTAGGATAGAGGAGTGACTGTGGGACAATTGGAGACTGACAGCTGAGCAGTAACTGATGAAGAGGTAAATTGCAGTATATTTGAAACGGATTATTCACAGAAATGTCAGGTAGCCATGAGGGGAATAGAGAACTTCTAATTTAGCAAAAAACAGAATCTGCTGTAACGATTATGTGGTATTATGTAACAAACCTGGGCCCAAACTTTGTAGAATTACACTTGAGAATGCTCTTAAGACACTGACACAACCCGAAAACATGCACAAAAAAAGTTTCTCCTCAGTTCTACACAAATCTCGTAGGTGACCTATTTTTAATCCAAATAAAATATTTCTGCAAAAGGTGAGGAGTTTGTTTTCTGTAAAAGGCACAGCCTTCAAGAAAACATTTACTGCGACGGCAAACTGAAAGAAGGAAGAATAAGACCAAAAATGGTACAAGATGTGTGTAACACTTTGTACCACCACTCACGTGTATGGAGAGACAAAATTTAGATCACATGCCAAATGTACCTGGTCTTACCTGGTTTGGTTTAGTCCCGGGTCCAGAGCTCACTACTGGAGGTGAGTTAGTATTAGAGTCTTCTTCTGTGGTGGTGACAATCACTTCCTTTATCTCCTCTACAGTCTTGCAAACCTCAAGCACCTGCAACACCTCCTCTCCCGCCTCCATCACCATTGGCGACTGCATCCTGAAGTCCTCAACCACCAAACTTTAGCTCGGTCCAGCTCGCACAAACACAGAAACGCATCGTCTCCGTACTCAGCCACTGTTTTCCCTTTCCCAATCCATCCCAGAGTCTGTGTGTGCGTTTGACCTGCCTGACTCTCCTGATTTGCAGCTCCGCTTTATCCGTCTTTATATAGAAATCTCTCCCATCATGCCTCAGGAGGCATTGTATGGGACTGCGCGCTCACTTGCCACATAATGTAAGGGGCTTTATGGAGAAAGGCTGAAAGCGAGGGAGTGTGGAGAGAGGACGAGGAGATGAGGGGGTGAATGATGAGATGATCACATGGGATGTCCTGACAGAGGCAGGGACGGAGGGGGGATAAAAGGATGGATGGATGGATGGATGGATGAGAGGGAGAGGAGGAGGGGAAAGTGGAGTGGAGGAGAACAGTAAATAAACATCTGAGTCCAGAGAGGAGAGTAAACAAAATAAAAAATTAGGTGCCATCGCTCTACTCCAAAAGATGCGTCTCTTCCTTACTCTCTCTCTCCTTCCTCCTTGCCTTTAATCCATCTTTCCCTCAAGGCATCTTCTCTCATTCTCCTCCTCATTCTCTGCTCGTTTCTTGCCTCAGCACCACTCTCTGTCCATTGCTTCTGACCCAGTGAGCACTGTGGTGTCGCCGTACTGCCACTGGCAAGGCTGTGTGTATGAATGTGTGTGTGTATGTGGGTAAGATAAGACAAAATTTGTTCAATGAACCAAATGATCTACAGTGGGACACAATAACCCGAATGTGTTTTGAAAGGATAAATATGACGTTCTATATTTCTGTTATTGTTAAACAAACCACAAGACTAAAACCAACAATGAATGTATCCTACTAACAGGTATTGTGTGTGTGTATTAAAGCCTGATATCTCATTCCTCTCTGCTACAGAGCTCCATTGCTGTCCAAAAACAAAAACACACCAATTAGCCACATTGCTGCACCGGGTGAAATGTTCCTTCATTACCATGAACACACACAGTGTAGTTTATTTTGCCTCAATCCCACATACACAGTCCTGCTGCCAGAAATACTCACTAGAGCACCAAATGCGGATTAATCCACCGCTGACAAATGTACTGTTTCCTCCACTCTTCCTAAAAACTAGTTGGTTTTACTACTTTCAAATCATTTAGCCTTGTCAAAAAATAAAGCATACTACACACATTTTCAATAAGAGATTAAAGATTTTAAAGTATTGAGAAATGGACTAAAACATGGGATTTGTTGTCAACAAGAAAAATAACACCACTATCCTTAAAGACCCAGGAGATCCTTAAAAAGACATTTCGTTGAATCAAATAATGTGGCGAAATCAACTACTTCCAATGGAATAGCAAATTCTCGCTGTTGACCAATTGCAATTCGTCTTGACAGTGCTGACCTCTGAGGGAACATTGAGCCGAAGACACATACACGACAGGAGTTAAGCGTATTAACCTTACCTGGAGTCTTTAGCCACAAAGCTCATCTTCAAGTGCTATTAAACTTCTCCAATGGGCACCCTGGTCGCTAAGAGTTAAGGTTACCATGGACCTCAACATCCTCTCTTTGAGTCTGTTGGTTGCATGACATTCCCTTCTCCCTCTCCCCTTGTTCCTGTCATCTTTCCACTGTCGACTCACTAATAAAGGTATAAGTTTTGCTTAAAAATATCCACCCCCTAAAAACACCTTCTCCAAGTGGTGAAGTGGAGAAGTGTTAAGAATATCTTCTTTCTCTCTCCTGCTTTGCCCACCCACAGAGCTTGCAGCCTGGCCGTGGCACGCAGACTACAACAAGCACAGACACACACAAAGCGCCAGGATAACCATGACGCTCGGCAGGATTCTGTCTCACAGGAGACTGAGCCAGGAAGCACTCACCACGGGGAAGAGATCCCAAACATGAACGCAAGTGCCGTGCCTCTTCTGAGAGCCCGACATGGCTGCCTGTGAGTCGGAGGGCGGCGGAGCTACCTGCGCCGTGGTCCGCCAAGGAACGCCGAGAGCGGTGCCGCTGTTACTCTGCGGAGGTCTGACAGGAGTAAACAAGCAGCTGAGATCACAAAGCAGCTGAGCTTAATTGGGTTGAATGAATTGAGCTGCACGGAAGGTGACAGGAAGGTGAAACAGTGGGAGGTTCAGGGATGTTCGTGCAACTTGGAAGAAGTGGCTAGTTGACTATTTTGTTTAATTTGGCAGTACAGTGAAAGACCAACAATGGTTTTCTTTCACTCTACTTGTAACTTACCACTTCACTATGCTTGGAAACAGCATTAATATGCTGTAAGCACTTTTGGTAAAAGAAGATGTCACATAAGAAAAACTCTTTTACCATGCAAATCAGGTTTAAGAGCATTTTGAGCCAAATTGTCTTTCACCTGATCTCTACTCAAATAAACACAACTACTGGCCAATGTAAGGGGCTTTCACAGGGGAGACAAGATCAAACACACTCGCACCAGTGGCACCTTTCTGATCCACTAACGCAAATCATATATCACACAAGGCATTATGAGGCCCCTTCTCTTAACCGTACATAAACATCTAAAAATAAAGCCAGCTCTACTTTCTCTCTCCATTTGTTGGGATAGAAAGGCGCTAATTCTCAAAGAATGCTTTATGGTTTAAACTTATCACATTTCTCCCGTTTGACACCTCATACAATGCCACTCCACATCATACCACTAAGCTGCAAAGCTGCCATGCTACACTGACCTGAGCTTCTCCAATCCACCTCTAACCATCCACTGCAATATCCAGTTTCATACAACAATAACAAAAGGATAAATTGACCCAATTACTCACATGATTTAGTGTCAGTCTGCCTATAGAAGATCCATACCTCAATCCAGGCTATACTTACATCCATTGTCCTTTACAAACACCCAGCCAGTGAAACACAGCCGAGGCGGACTTGCTGTAGACATCTACTGATGCCACTCGTTCCCACCTAAAGATTTTACTGCTGAATTCGAAGTGTATTTTTCACATTCACACATTAGCATAAAGCCTGGAGCTTTGACCTGCCTCCTGAAATTGGAGCAATGTGATGGAAGTGTTCTGTTCAAACATCTTAGGTAACATAAAGAGAGGTGTATGATCAACCTTATTTACAAGCAGCACTGAAATCCCATTGCAGACACAAAAAGTGTCTGGGATTAGTCTTCATGAGAAACAGGAGTCCTTTTCAATGAATGTGCAAAAATGAGCAAAATTCTATATAAAACGTTCATACATGATGCTTTACATTTTGGTGTTTGTATTTTAAACAAACAAGGTATAATGTTAATTAGTTGCTATTTGTTTCCCCCTGCTTTCAGTTTTCCAGCGTACAGACATGAGGCAAGAAAGCGAATAAAAGTACTTCCCTGAATGTCAAACTCTAAACTTTAAATGTGCTTCACAGTTGCTTTTCCGACACATTTACACGTAGAGCAGCCCCTCTTCTTTTATAATTCCTGTGGTGAGGCATCACAGACACATCACAGCCATGAGAAACTTTTGTGCTGGATTGTGAGGACATCCCTGCCCGGAGCGAGTGATGTGCTGCTCTGTCAGCCAAGACTCTGATTAAGTCCCAGCAGTGGAGTAATGAGCGCAGCGCTGCACAGTTAGACAAGACTGACGCACTCAGACACAAAACATTCACATACAGGAGCATATGTGAGACGGCAGACCAGAGCGCACAAGCACACAGAGACACATGAGGATTTGCGCTGAGCCGCTCTCTCAGTAGAATTGGTGGCCCTGATTACTCAAACTAAAGCCAAACACTCCCCACCCTGTCATCAGCACTACTGCAGGCCACAGCATGAATAAGACATGAAGAGCAAAATACTAAGGATGGCTGTGCTCTGTGGCAAATCCTGTCATGTGTTAAAATTAGACACACTGTGCAGACAAAAAACACAGTCACACATATACGGGCACTTCTAACGAGTCTTGCCACAAGGGAAAGCGAGCGCCAAGTAGGTCAGTAAATGATGATGAACATTTGAGTGTCTGTGCGTGTTTGTATTTGTCATCTTTTCCCTTCAGCGGGGTAAGCCGAATGCTTGATAGAGGCCACTGTGCCAGACAGTTGTTTGGCTAAAAGAGCAGGTCAGTCTTGGGCAAGCCAATGCTGTCTGTGTGTTAGAATCTCCATCCCTGTTTTCATTAAATGCATTTGACTCTCTCCAGCAGCCAAGTGTTGAAATTCCTACTTTCAAAGTATGCTGGAGGAGAAAGAAGATGCATTTCACACTTTCACAAGAGAGACAATCAATCAACTGCTCAGCGAAATGCCATGAAAGCCTCAAACTATAAATGAGTTGACGTCTTTGAGCATGTGCACACAGATAAAGGGCACTGTGCAACTCAAACCATGAGATCAAATCAACTGTAATATAAGGCTTTACCCGACTGAAAATGTTGTCAGTCAAATCGGATTTGGCTGTTCAATAAGATTCAACTATTCGTGCCTTTTCTTTTTTTCATCTGACTATCTGGCAATCAGAAAATCTATTGGCATGAGTTTCAGCGATGATTTCAACACATTAACGCAGTCAAAGGCAACAGACTCATGGAAACATATTTTTGAGCATTGAAAAATCTATAAAAGACAGCTGCATATGATGTAAGATTTGAACTGCGGCCTATTTAATTTGCAATATGGATTTGTTGGGATAATGAAAGGCAGCACGCATGTATTGCTGTTTATATGAAATTCTCACATCCTATTTTTTATTTCTTCAAACACAACAACATCAGACTACATAAGTCATGTTTTACCTGTAGGACTCAAATTTTATTGCCTTTCTTCATCACCTTTCTGTGTGCATCCTGCTCATAGTTCAGATATAAAACGCACCACAGAGCATCTCTCCCATGTTTGAGACAGTCCCAAACAGGGCTAGACTACTTTGAATCCAATAAGAAACAAAGTGGTGGTGTAAGTTGTCAAGACTGGTGTAAAATGTGCCAACAAACACAAGAAACACCACAAACTACATTTATCACCTGTAGCATCACCAAAATAGCAGAGTGCAAGTGTTTACAGTCTTAAAAAGCAGCAATTAGTCCCATCCACGGGAACAAGTAGTGAGGCACTCAGAGAAACACCACCCGCAGCTAACAGCAACATTACTCACTGTTGTTTCCAACATTTATCACACATGCAAGACGTGGTGCAGATGCCCACTGTTGAAACTGAGATTTTAACTGATGGAAGTATCTGACCCAACATAAAAGCTCACTGACTGTAAACATTTCAAACTGCAGGATTTATACACACATGACTGAAGACATTTGTTTGTTTTTGTATAACTAATTAATTCAAATTCATTTTATGTTTGCAGATAATACAATTCATGGTTTTAACTGAGCTTAATGGAACCATTCAATATATTTTGTCACATGAGTGGCAGTCATAACGACCTGTGGTTATCTTAAAAAAATGCCTGATTTGGCTTTTAGTCAAGCTTTGGGGAAGAAACTATTAGTGCTTCACACTTGTCTTTCTTTAAGGATCATAAAAATGAAATATGTTTTGGCTCAACAGTATTTTACAGAACTTAAGGTAACAAATTGGCTATCACTCATGTTCTTTCACTGTGACTGTTTTGGACCAAGAACTCTTGTATCCCTTAATTGCTACCAAGCATTTCACGTCTTAACATGCCAACTTGCAGCCAACTTGCCCAGTTGACATGGTGCTATCTGATCGACCTGTCTTATATTTGCTCTGCCTTTAATCTGACTCCAAGAAACATAATCACATGGCTGTCTTCTGCATGGTATGAAGATGAGTCATCAGACTATTTATTTGACAAGAAAAACATGTACCAACCAATGGCCAAACCAACACATCCTGATTCCTACACATTACCTTATGTTCAGCAAATATTGGAGTTTAAGTTTGAGTTATAAACAATTCCCTACCTTATATTTCTCTTTCATCAAATAATCCATCACATAATCCATGTTTTGAGCTTGCAGTCACTGACATCCAAGTCAGCATGATTTCTGAGGGCAGAGTTTGAGTTTTGACTGACAGTCAAAAGAGCTAAGCAGCTGTTTTGGCTTGGTCTGGTCCATTCTGACAGGGGCCACTGAAGCCACCTCCCCACCTTGCACTGGAGCGTATCATTGATTGATCCACTCCCTGCAGTGAAATGCAATGTTTGCCTCTGACAAAAGGGATAAAACAATGTTGTACTGACTAGAGAAACAACCTGCTGCATGGACATCCTGTCACAGATATTTGTCAGTAGTATCTTTCCTGTGACAGCCCAGACCTCAGCAGAAGTGGACTGTCCCTTCTGGCTTTTGCCCTCAAATACCAGATGGCCTGTCCCAGCCCAGGCTGATTATCATTCCAACTCATTTTGACTAGTGACTGATAAATCTCCTGTGCTCTAAATCCCTTACAAATCAGACCAGCTGAGTTATCCTATCTTGCATTGAAGGCATTCATAAAGCACACTGTGAAGAAATCGTGATTCTTTATGTGAAAGAGGCCTCTGGAGCTGTTTGGTGATACAGGATTGTGACGGTGCTGTGTTCAGTCCTACCTGGATCTGCTCACCCCGAACAGCCGAGTCGCCCAGCAGCGGCTCTGCAGGTGGTGTGTTAATTGTTACAGACTTTTCTGAGCGGCTGTCTTTACTGCGGGACTTGTGGCGGTCCCGGCTCCGCTCCCTGTAAAACAGAGAAATAAACAAAAAGCAGAGTTAGTGTAGTATGGATGAAGGCTCAAAGAGCTGGTCGTACACTTGGAAACAAAGAAGTCTTAGAGGTGCACTGCACAAATTTTATACATGACGTTTTATTAAAATTGATGCAGATTTATTTTCAGTCGTTTGACTAGTTGTTTCAGCTCTAGAGAAAACAGTTGTATAACGTCTCCTCAGACCATCAGGATTATTAAGGTTATATAAAGGAGTCCTGCGTTGTGGGAAATGTAGGATCCAGTGTTTTTGGCATTGACCAAACGAACTAAAAGTCAGGATATCTCAGCCTCTGCTGCTTTGATTTGAACTTGTTTTAGTCTGTCTATTGTCTTTAAACCTTATTGAAATAACCTTTTCAAAACCAAATATGAGTGTTTTTTGTCTTTCTTCAGTCTTGTTTCCCAGCATAATCCTTGGTGACTGTAAAGACCCTGACCTTTTCTTGCTTTTTGATTTGTCCTATTTTACAGCAAAAGAACTTAGCGGACAACAAACAAGTCACAGAGAGAAGCATGTTGAGAGAGACACACAGTTTCACACTGTATATGAACATGCTGTACATACAAAGAGAAGCAGGGGCAATGTGACAGCAGCCGGCTGCTGTTTGAGTCAGATAAGACCAGAGCAGCTCTCTGTGTGGAGGTGGAGAAATTAAATCACGCTTTGTTTCAGTCTAATTTCCGATGACTGAACCGAGTATAAAGCCTTTGTGAACTCTGCCCCATATAAACCCCTCCCTCTACATCCTTCCGCTCTCTATCCAACCCCCCCTTCCCTCCATCACTGCATCACTCTCTCTACAAGGCCCTCTATCCCTAACATATGAGCTCCATTAGCCAGACTGACCCCCTGCACTTAGAGTCCTAATCCTGTATAGAGCGTGAACGGCAGGTCTCCACATCCTCCGCCCAGCATCACCATCACCACATGGCACAATGCCCACTCCGCAGCTCCATTACCACAGATTAATCTCTCATCTGTCTCCCTCCCCCTCCGACTGCTAACATCTTGGGCATAGTATGTACAGTATTTTATAGCTTGAGCAGGATGCACACATCAAAATGCTGCTGTTTTATGGTCTAATGCAGCAAAACACTAAATATCTCAAGTTGAATTTGTATGACAGCAGTTGTATTTCCCAGGTGAATGAGACACAGAAACCAGAGCCAACGCTGTCAGATCTCATATAGATACTACATCTGGAGACGCTGTAAAGAGATTACTGGACAAACATACTGGACGTCAAGCAAATGAAAGAAATGTCATACAGTCTATTTCAGCTGCATGTCTTAGAGGACATTTCTAGATGCTGTGTTGGTAAATGCTAATTGAGTTTCCTGCTGTGCATGTTGTTTCATGGTAATCACTTCTTTTGTATGACAACAGAAGTGTAACAAATCAAAATTTCCACAGCGCTCTCTCCATTAAGACACTCAAGCACAGGGTGCTGTTACTTCTCTCTGTAAAGCTGCATTAACTGATTTTTTGACCACTTGTGTTCATTTACCCATCCAGCAAATACAGAGCAACATTAGCATTAATTTGGAGCCTGAACATTCACTTTCTTTTAGCTCTTGTCTGGTCTCCACAAACCCCTGAGGAATATAACAGTTTCTTTAGCTACCAGCAACACCAACCACTTTAAATACACTTATTTGCTGAATTATTCATGTAATAATATTGATTAGAGCAACTTTAATCTATTAAAGACAGACAAAAAATGGCAAAGACAGAAAATTTCGATAACTCAAGTCTGACACAGCAAAATAAGATCTGGTCCCCATAGACAATAATCTTACACTGAACTATAAATGACAACCACAGAACTAATGTGACCCTCGAACACTACTCTCTAACACAATAACAATTCACAACCCTAATGTACAGGATATCCTGCCTGCAGGAGTAATGGAGGAATCGATATGATTGACAGCAGTGGAGCTGTTACAGTCACAGTGTTGCTTTGGATCCAAGTGTTTTGATTAAAGGGTGGTAACCAGTCTGCTTTCCGCCTCTATTCTTGTACTTCCTTTTGAGTGCGGACACAATTTCCTACAAAAAAAAAAAAAAAAAAAAAATCACAACAGCAACTAAAGTTTCAAACCTGCACACAGTAAGAGAAAGCTAATTTTCAACAGCCTGCAGCACTGACATATCCTTATCTAGACCTAATAAATCCAGGAGATTAGGAAGTTGATGTAGGCCTTTAAATATATTACAGCTATCATTATGCCTTTAAATATTATTATGGCCATTGCTTTCACTGCAGCGATGGTTATTCCAGTGGGACTGATCATCACTCAAAGGCTGTCGCTGATTACGATTATTAATTGGGGAGGAGTGCTGTAGTAGAGGGAGACTGGGAGGAGACTGGGAGGAGCAGCAGGGCTCATAAAGCAGTGGTCCTACTTCAAAGTCATCAGCAGAATAATAAGCAGCTCTGGGGAAAAGTAAGGGAAAGGTAACAGCTACAGCAAGTGAAGGGCAGAGTGTAGCAGACACATATTTGGGGATGAAAGATTAACTTCAAGGTCTATCAGATGTTTGGTGGATTTATCCTATGCCTGTGGATGACTAGGCTTTTATGATAGAAAGAGCAGCCAGTGTTTACATCTGTACACATAGTTTTATAGTCACTGACGGTATCAAATTTATTCTAATTATAATATTATAATGTAGGAAAACAGGAACTGAATAAGAATGAAGTAAAGGAAGTTGAAGGAAAGTGAGAAAATTCTTACTAATCTAATCTTACATCAATTTTCCTTTCCTAGTTGTAGGCATGAGTGCATTGGGGGCATGAAACATTATTTGTTGGCTAGACAATGGCATAGAGCAGTGGTTCATGATACCCCAAGCTAAGTCAGAGGGGTCACAAAATTATTAAAGGAATGACATTTACATTTATTCATTTAATTAGAAAGATGAGGTATAATCCAACCACAAGAATGAGAAAAATATATTCATGTCACACAAAGACATGTTTTTTCTTACATTTATGTTTTTGCTATTTTTATATCTGAGACTATCTGAGAAGAAAAAAAAAAAGCTCATAACCCACAGAAAGGCGTTAACCTGTTCTGAGGAGTCACGAGTACTTCACTGGCTGGTTTGGAGCACACAATGTGTGAATGTGTGTCTGTACACACAGCATGTGTTATGTGTATCCTCGCAAAGCATGATTCATTGCGAGTGTCAAGAACAAAAGGTAAATGAACACCTGGTTCTCACCACGTTGGCGTGACTACAAATGTTAAAGAAAAAGGTGCAAAGATGATGTGAGAGAACTGTGAACAACAAGCATTTTGAAATGTGCAATTGTGGATGCACACAGACAGGAAATACAGAGGCGAGCAGACCTGTGGGCAGCCAGGGAGTGGTTTGAACAGATCGGCCTCTGTCTACCAGCCCCTCCCCTCCCCCAGCCTGTTTTCTCATTCCCCCTTCAGCAAGCTTGTGGGGTGATCACACTGTGTGGAAACCTCACTCCCAAAACACACACACACACACACACCTTCCCCCCCTTCCCACATCCTCTTCCTGCCTCATTAGCATGCAGTCGGCTCGTTGGTATTCCAACAGCGTGCTGCGCTATGATGTGATTAATGGAATTTGACTTCCAGCGTGGATCCCTGAAACGGGTATGGCTTTTTGGAACAGTGAGGATGGTAGAGGAGGAAGGAGGGGTCCTGTGAGGGCAGACATGCCTGGCGAGCGGAGGCAGAGTCCTGCCAATTAGGCTCTGGAAGCCCCGTTTCCCTCTAACACCTGAGGATGAGTGTGGCTGTGATCGCATTCTCCACCTCACACAGAGGGAGAGCGATGGCAGGACAGCTATTGAAGGAGAAGAGCCAACTAGCATGGCACGTCAAACTGTCTGTGGACCAATTTGTTCTCTCTCTGGCTGGCAGGGCAACCCACACACCTGTGTGACACCGAGCTTTGTGTCAATGCAGCCATCTGAGCCGAGGCACCGGTGGACGGCTGAGCCTCGGCCAAATGGGTAGAGTCATGAAGCCAAATAAAAACTGACCAACCACACTCTCAGTTGGGTCATCTCAAACCTATAAACGTGTTATAGAGCAAGGAAGGGAGGGCGAGGGCAGGCAATCAAGAATTCAAGTGTGTGATGGGGTTGTTAAAAAGAAAGCTTTCTCCAGCATCAATGTTGATTTTGTGTTTGAATTGATATTAAAAAATAGTCACAATTACAGCATGTGAAAGTTCGGTTCGAGTTGGAGGGGTACTGGATGTGACGAGCTTCCTACAGATGGTAGGGCGATACATCCCAGTGACAAATAAAGGTTGGGTTATGCTAGAAAAAAAGTTCATACAACATTGCCTGCACATTGGGAATCTAAAGCATTTATAGATGTTCCAAATGACCAGACTACAAGGCCGAATGAAAAGTTGGTCACAATATTGTTTAAATACACTCAAGAAAAATTAAAATACAACACTTATGCTTTCAAGTTGAACTAAAAGATCTAAGACTTTTTCTGGGCACACAAATGGCTTATTTCTCTCAAATTATGAGCACAAATTTGTTAAAATCCTTTGCCGACATATGAGGTGTGACATATCAAGATGCTGATTAAACAGCACGATTATTGCACAGGTGTGCCTTGGACTGGTCACAATTAAAGGCCAGTTTTGGGTGGCAGCGGGGTAATGGTGTGGGCATCCAAAACCTACAGACAACCAACACAGGTGTATTTTATTGATGGCACTTTGAATAGAGATACTGTGACGAGATCCTATTTCGTGCCATTCATTAACCGCCATCACCACATGTTTCAGCATGATAATGCACGGCCCCATGTTGCAAGGATCTGTACACAGTTCCTGGAAGCTGGAAACATCCCAGCTTTTGCATGGCCTGCATAATCTCATATGTCAGCGTGTTCCAGTTACTGCCAATATACAGCAACTTTGCACAGCCATTGAAGAGGCGTGGACCAACATCCCACAGGCACTGCATGATGCAAATTGTGGTCACACCAGATATTGACTGGTTTTCTGCTCCCCATCAAAAAAGACACATCTGCAGTCCTAGCCATGTGAAGTCCATGGTTCAGTGCCTAATAAATGTCTTTTGTAATGCCAAAACTGCACATTTTAAAACCTTTCATTGTGACCAGCCCAAGGCACACCTGTGTAATAATTATGAGGTTTAATCAACATCTTGATATGCCAGACCTAAGACATGCAAGACACCAACATAAAAATCTCAGAAAAAAGTCTTTGGTCTTTTATTTGAACTCAAAGAAAGCAAAAGCAAAGGGAGCAAAAACAAAAGTGTCGCATTTATATTTTTGCTACTCTAAGACTAAGAGAGCACATCTTCAGACATCCTCTCATTCATAGTGTTGCACTTGGTTGTTCACATGAAAAATGACAGATATAATTGTGTGAATAACGACAAAAAGAGAGCTGAGAGAAGTTCAAACCCTTTCTCACCTCTGCACAGCTGGCCAATCGCTGCGTGAAGTGAGTGTGAATTTCAGGAAGTTACAGAAATTGTTGGACACAGTATGTTGGGGGTGGTGGTTTCTAAAGCTTTTCAATCATCCAACAAGCGTTTCTGATGAAGCATACTGGTGCCTTAACACAATCTCACTGCAG
Source organism: Holacanthus passer (assembly GCA_025331565.1). Lineage (NCBI taxonomy): Eukaryota > Metazoa > Chordata > Actinopteri > Pomacanthidae > Holacanthus > Holacanthus passer. The sequence goes on along the minus strand of JAFREQ010000172.1, from coordinate 310,961 downwards.
ATGTGTCCCAGTAGCCCACAGAGGTCACACTGGAGAGTCCTTCAGCTACCAAGGCTGGCATATTTTAAGCATATTAGTATTATAATATTACAGCATGAAGATTTTTCTTCCAATCTTTGAGTGACAGTGTAGTGAGAGAACAGGCTATGCACTGAAAGATCGCCCAGTAATCATTAGTATTCAGTGTGTGTTTTTCTGTTAAGTCCCCTGGATTGAGACCACACTAAAAGTTTCCACTCTTCGATACATCTTCACATTTTATCATCACAGTATTCAGACCAATTAAGCCAGTAAAAACAACCTCAATTTACAAATGTACATAAGATGGATATAAAACATCTCCTTTATGAGGAGAATCATCCAGGACCCTCTGAGTGGTATTACAACTGTGAATGAATTAGTTACTCACTCAGTCCCATGCCAATGCTGTGTGCTGCCCTATAATTGGAGTTACACCAATCAAAAGAACCAATTTTCCACATGAGTGGCTGCTAATGTCAGATTTGCAATTTTACAATCATTTAAACACTCAAAATTGACAGAGTGAGGGGAGCCAAGCGTTGGAGAAGTTTTGAGACAAGAACTGAACAAAGGTGGCTCAATACCAAACTCCAATGCTCCTAGATATGGTTAGTGCTGTTGAAAATCTCTCTAGTATGAGTATGAGGCCAGTACACAACTATGCAAAATCTTGATATAATATTTTAATTATTACACTGTAATTATTTTTACAGGCGGAAAAAAATACAACCAAATTCTTCTCAAAACCTAATTTGAATGTCAATAATTATGTACTGTTCAAAAGAATATATGGAAAAAAAAACACACACACAAAAAAACATGGCAGCTTCTTGTCACTTTGAATAAGTCATGTGGTAATGTAGTGTAATGTAATGAGTATTACGACTAAGGCGTGAAAATCATATTGACACCTTTCCTTCGCAGTTAATGTGTGCAGCTCTGACTAAATAAAGAAATGCACAGGCATCACGATAATACCCACATTTAAGATTGCTCTCTGATCATGGTCAGAAGGGACAGGAGGTCAAAAGTATGATCAGCTTGTTCCGTCTCAGCTTTTGGCAGGAAGTCATGTCCACGGACAGAACTGCTGCTCTGCCATCGCTGAAGGGCCAGGGGATTTTTTTGTGGAAGTATCTTGGACACCAGTGGAGGATTGTTTGACACAGGAGAGGGGCAAAAAGCCAGCTACGAGAGGAAACAACTCCAAAAACCCTGCACCGTCTGTTAATGAAAAGCTAAGCCAATACCATTCCATTCTCCCATTATATTCTGACAAATTGTGTTTAAGACTGACTAACAAATATGCATAAATACAAACACTGTGTGTGATTGTTTGTATGGGTGCATGTACGCAAGTCCCACGTGTGTGCATCTGTTCCCAGCATCAGTGTAATTAGCCAACAGTGATCAAGCACTGCGTCACGCGTGGCACCCCGCGGCGTAGAAAGATTACCTTCAGACGATGACAGCAATGGCTTTCAAAGGCAACAATTCCTTTTTTTGAATATCAAATTAGAGGCCAGCCGGTGGTTTTGGCACAGTCATGGTGGGAGCAGAGGAGCAGAGGAGCAGAAAAGGCACTTGGCAGGGATACCCATATGTTCCTTTCCAATTTGCTGTCACTCACTTGAAAGGCTGCTGAAACACTAAAGAAGAAGGGGATAGGAGCTCCCACCATCACCACTGCCCATTTCCAAACCGCCAACCTCTCCCCCCTATCTATGAGTTCGACAAAGTGAGGCCACTTTTGCTCTGCGTAACTTTGAGCTACAAGGGCACATTCCTGCCCCGGGGAATGCGAGCGAGTGGGGAACAAGTGATACGCCTGCGCCTACCCATCCTCGGAGAGTAAGTAGGAATCCATTAAAGGAGGGGTGGAGGAGGGACAAGGCGATGCAGAGGAGAGGTCAAGAACGAACAAGAAAAGGGGCAGCTGCTGCATTCATATCACGCTGGACACATGGGAGCAAAAAATGGGTACGAGGAGTAGGAGGAGAGGAAAGAGATAAAGAGCGAGAAGGGTGAAGTGTGAAGGGGAATGAGATGGTGACAGAAAGTGGCCAACGACGTGAAGTCCCTTAAACGGCAACAGGTGGCAGCGAGAGTGGGAGCGGCACAGAGGAAAGAGAGAGATATATGGCAAACAAGCAGGAGGGGGTCAGTCAGTGACATGGGAGGGGCTGTTGTGGAACAGGAGCCTCCTCCTCTGATCTCCTCTCAGGGCTCTCAACGTATCCGCTGAGCCATCAGTCAGTCAGGCTTCTCTTCAGCACCTGTCTCCCGCCGCCTTCCTGAGGCCTGTCAACTAGAGCCATTTCACCGCTGACAGACTAATGCGCCTACACAAGCTGTGGGCTCCACACATGCCAGGACAGAGAGGAAAATAGAGATACTCGAGAGGTGGGGTCACGGAGGTGGACAGAAGAAAAGTGGGCAGACATGTTTAGGAAAAGGAAGGCAGAGGAAGTAGAAATACAGGAAAGTGGATAAAGATGGTCAAAAAGTTTTAAGAGATTCAATAAGTTGTTTGCCATTTGTAGTTTTTTCATATGTCAATTATAAAGTTGCCAAGTGGGAAGAGTGGCAAGTGGATAACTGTAGATCACATTCTATGGCTTTATAATTGTTAAAGTGAGCAACAATGAATCATTGTTACAATCAATATGGATTCAGTTTCTCTTGGGAGGTCAAAGTGCAAACAGCAGTCTTGGCCCTGCTTGGCATTTGGTCACTTATAAAGGACACTTTGGCAGGACAGAAATTTCCCAGAAAGGGTGACCTGCTTTAACTGCGTACTACATAACACACTCCAACCCTCTACTCAAAGCAGAGACAGGAGGAAACAGAATTACTGATAAAGCACAAAGGATTTAGTCTTACCCGTGCCTGTGGGATCCCCGGGAGCGTCCGGAGTAGTAGGAATAGCCCGAGTAGGTGGACTCTGTGTCCATTATGATGCAGTCCTGCCCAGGCAGCTGAGCCTTGGGAGGAGGGGGCAACGCGGAGTCTGCTCGGCTGGACCGCTGGCAGACGCTTGTTGAGCTAGAGGCGATCAATTGGCTCGCTCGCTCAAGAGGCTGACAGAGGTGGCGAGCTGTCGGCAGTCAGGCTTGAAAGCGACCCTGGGGGCGCCCAGAGAGGAAACATCAACCTGGAGGGAAGGCGAACAGGAAATTTGAATTTAGAATGTGAAATGTCTGGGAAACCTGCCCACATTTGTCTGTAGACAGGAGCCAACAAGAGGGAGACTGTCTGAAATTGAATAATGAACATTAAAGAATCAATCATTAAAGGCTTTTTCATCACATCTATCTCTGTCATTTAGTATTTGTTGGGACCCCACATGCATACTCAGGTGTGCCTGTGTCTATCTGCAGCTGCATTACAATCAGTATCTTCTAGCTACAAACCTGCAGTGACAACACTCTACGTTATAGGCAGCTCTCTCGGGAGGTTACATTACAGCTGAGGGTCCCAGATAAAAGAAACACTGCGACTGTGAAACAGCAATTTGCTCTTATTCCCATACGGCTGACAACTGTTGTTCAGAGGCGGCTTTAAGTCTCTGACACACAGCAAACATTTTAAGGCAGACACTGACAAGCTTTGAGACGACGAGCGCAGCGAGAGCGTGGTGAAGATAAAAGCTGCTTTATCGCAGGAGAAGTTCAATAAGATGGAGGTGTTGCCAGTTTGGGAGTCTCAGGGAGTCTCAGGGAGTGATGCCAAATTAAAGGAGGAAGGAATATAAGGAAAAAGAATGTTGTCGCTTTACCGACAAGTCATTATTTTTAATAAACAGCTGATTGTATCAGTATAATACATGTTAAATTGTCATTACTACACTCCTGAGCCGAACCGTTACAGCAGCAGTGCTTAATGGAGGATATAATTGATAGTAAAAAATAGCTGCTCTTGGCTCAGACATGCTTCATTTGAAAATGATGTGCATTTTGCAGCAAAGCGTTACCTGATGTCTGTACCAACACTTCAACACAATCCCAGGAGACATTTTTTAAGAGGCTTTGATACAACTGAAATACTACTGTTGACAACTTGTTGAGTATTATCATTTTTTAGCCATTGTCTATATATAAGGCCTGTTACTGTCGATGCCTCTCACTGGGCAGATAAGGATAATGGGGTGGACAGTGGAAATGACACCATTGGTTGTGTAACTAAGAAACTGTGCAATGTCACTGTGGGCTCAATAAGTATGAATTGTTAGACACGCTGCAGTTTATAAATGTGAATATCAACCCTCAACATGAGCACAACAAACTTCTGTGCATTCATACTTCAAGATAAATGCATGCAACATTACTTACTTTACATGCATTTTAAGTTTTTATGTTTCTCCAGCTGGATAGATGGTTTTGGCCAAAGCACTTATTAACACTGTCATGATGACTGGAAACTGTGTGGGGTGACTGGACCTACATTAAGTAATTTGCAGTAAAATCAAGCTGTAGTCTTTTTCCGAGACAGGAGAGGTTAAACGTGCAGTAAAAATGCTGATGGCACCACGTGCAGATGACGAAGCCAACTCATGCATCAAATTGTTTGTAATACCAAAGACCCAGTAAAAAGCCGCAGTCTAATTCCATGCACGGTCCCTCAGCAGGTGGAGGGTTTAAAGACTGGGGGGAGTAGTGGATGATCAGACGACGTTTATTGAGTGCACTTGATTTGCTGTGGTCAGAGTAAACGAGCAAAGATGGAGGTGTTTGAATGGGATAAATTTGGTTCAAAAGATTCAGATTAAAAGCACACATTTAAATACCTGCACAAAGGGGGAGAGAATGAGAAAAATGAGTCATGGGTAGCTTGAGGCATGCTGTAAATACACTCGTGTAGCACACCTGCATGACACACACATTCACACCTTCTCAAAGAGCTCTGGGTGAGATGAAAAAATGCGAGGTGTGAAATACACAGGCAGTTAAAATTTAACTCCAAAGGACCTAAATCACATTTATGCTCAGACAACACCCACGTCTCTATATGTGTGCACTTGGAGCCAACCCGCCTACACTTGGCATTAAACAGACATGAACCCTACACAGAGTGGAGCTGATATTAAATCAAAGATAGTAACCAGAGGGCTTTCTCAAACAACACTTTGAGGTTAAGTGGCACCGTATTTGGGGTTAAAGTTATATTTCAGCAGTATTTCTGGTGAAGTATGACTACATTTCTATTTTCTAATATCCGCATCCATCATCCACAGTGCTTCAAACGCCTCCCTATCAGCTCTTTCATACCACCACTTTGCTCTACCATAGGCTGAAGCTGCACCACCCCTCCAGATCGAAACCTGCCCAGAAACTCTGAGGCCAGGCTTCGAGTACAAACACAAAGATTTATGGCTGATTTATGGCTCCAGTCGCCTTAAAGGTGGTGAGAAACTGAAGCAAGCCATCTCCCTCACAAGACATCCCTGCATTTCTGCATTCACAACTCCAGGAAAAAAAGAGTCACTTAGCCAGATTTAGTGCACAAAACACAACCCTTATCTGCCACTTGGAGGGAAACACACATCACTGGGTCCAAAAATACACTGTGGTACAAAACCTCTAGTGTGACCCAGTTCTGAGGAGTGTGGTGTCGGCACATCTGTGAAGCGACTCTGTTGTGTGTGTATGTGTGCATGCTTGCGTGACTGTCACAGACTCCTGAAAATGCTTTGAAGGTTGTGCAACTGCATATTTGGATATGCTCATTCTGCAAATCATTTTAAATGTCTGAATCATCCTCTCATGGTGACAAATCCTCCCTCAACTGGTTCTCCTAAGTCTCACTGCCAGCCAGCTGCTTTCCTGATCCTGCTGAATACCTCAAGTGAAGCAGGGGTTTCCAAAAAGAATTTGTTATCATTAGCAAAATTTTAATCCTCTCATGCAAAAAAGCCTCAAGATTACAATTTTAATTTTACTTATGCAGTGTGAATGACAGTCTCAGAAACAAATCCAGACAGCCAGGATTTCATATGTAACATACCTAAGGAACCAATCCCGTCAGTTTGTGGGGTTTGGCTATGGTGAAGCGTCAGTATCAGAGCAGAAGCCAGGTGTAGCTACGTATGGGTATTTTGCAAGCTAATTTTCACGATTTTCAAAACGATGGCAGAGACGTATTGTTTTTTGTTGTAAAGTTGCAAAAGGAGAAATGGTGAGTCTTATTGTATTACCAAAGGATCTGAATACGAGAAACTTCCAGAGAAAACTCTCGCCACAAAAGTTAAATTGAAGCCAGACGCAAGTTTTATTTTTCTTATGTTTTATCCGTTGACTGTGTCCAAATAAATCTGCAGAGTGCTGGATAATGTTAGCCAACGTTAGCCCGCCAAATTACATGATTCATGTCAAATGCTGACATGACATTTTATATGGCTTGGGGGTGTTGATGAAGAAAGTTGCGCCAAACATTACTCAAAATAGTTTGTCAGATAGCTAAGCTGCTGGATTAAATGCAGTTTGTGTGTTTGATGTGCAGAGTCAAAACTGAAAGTGAGTGGCAGAGGGGTGGAGACAAAGGCGGGGACTATTTAAATCAATGCAGGCTACGTGAAGGCAAAGGTGCAGAGGAGGGGATTTTTTTCCATGGAAAAAAATTGTAAATATGTAGTTTTGATGATCAGAGATGAGTTTTAGGGGTTTAATCAATGCCAGGAGATGAACTTTAAAGCAAGGTCTCAAACTCAAATCACCAGGGGTCCAGTGGTCATGTTGTTCATCCCTGAAGGCTACTGAACACTTAATTGAAAAAATCCTGTTTTTTCTCAGCTTTATGCAACAACAAAAAAATAAAAATAAATAATACACACAAAAAATTGGGCTATACTTAACAAGAAATTCTTAAAGGTGGGTTTTCCTAAAGGGACCTGTAAATGGAAATAGCTTGGCATTGCTAATGCCCTACTGCAGGAATTTACAGATTGAATAATGACTGCTAAGCAAGCTGGACACAATCACAGAGGCATTTCCATCACCTGTTTTAATCCTCTTAAAAGCAAGGGCACGCAGCTAAATGAGGGATTAATAGGGTTAAATGAGTGCGTGGTCCAGGTTCAGTCAGAGTGCAGCTGTGAGGAAAGACAGTAGCCAGGTTAAAAGCTGATCGATTATTTCCTGCTTCAGCATCCTCTCTCACAAATTGCAGGACTTAGTGTCTCCACACATCATCTCAATTTCAGATACTTCACGCTGAGCAAACTATACAGTACATTTCAACACATGCACTACACCAACCCAGTGAGAGGCCTGGCGCTGAGATTGAAGTGTAACAGGATATGGGGTTGTTCTCACATGTGGTTTCTGTCTTTGCCATGCCAGAGAAAATTGGTAAGCGGAACCACTTCAAGTTTGCAGAGAGTCCGAAGCTGAAATAGGAATCTCCCACTCTGGAAGGGAGGGCAGATTCTTCACAGTAATCCAAGACCCCTGCTGAGCTGCCGGCTTGTCTGTTTGTCCTGGCAAACACTGGCAGTGAGGAGCGAGAGAGGAGGAAGAGCAAAATTAACACAGCAATCAAACGTGAAGGGTATGGTCTCTAACAAAGGCAGTTTATTCACTTTGTGACAACATAGATCCTTTTTCAGGAAAACATGTGTGAGGTAACATAACACCTTGGTTGTTTGGCTGCTCACGTTTACTAAGATCCCCAGCAAAACACTTAAGGTAAAAAAGTGTCTTCTGAAAAATGACAAAACAATAAAGGATACATACAAGCTAACAGGTGTAACAACCTGAGCCTAGACTCGAGGAACAGCGACAGAATAAACATCCAGCGGCCTAACCTGGGAATGTAAACAAACAACCTTGTGTAAACAGCCCAAGAACAGACTTTCATCTCCGAGTGCAGAGCTGGAGCAAAGTTACACTGGAGCCACGAGACATCTGCTGTCAGCCGCCGTAAACAAATCAGTGCTGCTTGGCTGCACCTTTCACATCACGTCCAATAAATGCATCAGCTTCGCCACTCGACGGGATTCGATTATCAACGGCTCAAGCGAACACATGGAAATACTGACACTTCAACACCCTGACCGTGGCAGTCTGTAGGGAAACATCTCAAACATCATTATTCTCAGTATTCCTATTTACACACTGGACACAATGTGCTCTGTGTAGAAAATGTAGGTTTTCACAAAGATGCTTGGTCTGTCTCTGTCTTTAGACCATTTTTATGGTTTGGTGAGTTTCAAAATTTCACAAAAGAGCACTGCATCAACACTGCAATGTATGAATATGCAATAAGCAATACTTATAGTGCTCAGGATGCAACAGGGTGCCTTTCTGTGCTTCCTTCCATTAAATTCACACACAAGACACCATACTTCAGATTAAACAAACTGCAGTACTGGTATTTTGTGGACAATCGAGTTCAGTCTGGAGTGATGGGTGAGTATGACCTCAACACAGTTCAGTCACAGAGTAAGAAGTTTCCATTACAGGAGTAAACAGATGTTCCAACTGGAGCTGTGACAAATCAAAGCGGCCTGGTTCAATTACAAACAAACAAAAAATATATATATTTTTGCATTTCAGTTCTGGTCTTGTTCATGATCACACTAACATATTACATGTAAACCAATAGCTGTAAGCTTAAAGTCCTATAGGACTGTTTCATTGGACAGTTTGGGGAAATCTCACTCTGCATAATCACGCTACATGAGCACTGGATCAAATTCCACTGACTAACAAGTATTGCTGCAATTTACTGAACCTGAGTTTGTTTTTCCCAGAGTCACAGTGAGCTCACACACAAACAACTGACAATGAGAAACATTAGTCAAAGCAGAAACTTGACCTTGCATGTCACAAGTAATGACAAACAGGTAGAATCGGGGCAAAACGGCATTTAGGCAGCTCACTAAGGAAATCAGTTTTTCCAGCTTTTTAAATTCCAAAATACCAACAGCAGCATCGGCCTCAAAAATCCAGTATCAGTCAGGATATATTTTGGCACCAGTGGTTGGTCTGGTTTGTTTTCGCACCACAAACAACCAAAACAGCCTGAAAAGATGGGTCACGGTCTAGTTGTTTGGTCCGAACCAGACTTCATTTGACAGCTTTCACACCAGTCTCAAGGAACCAAACTAAACAGGCAAATACACAAGTATTCATTTAAAACATCTTATTGTAAACACTCACTGGTTACAGCTAGAGTTTGAGCTGACTGAGAGTAATTTGTGAGAATGACCTTTCTGAAGTTGTTTAGGGAAATTCCAGGGAAGCACACGGCTGACTCACAACTTACTGACCCCACAAGACACTGATGAACTTTAAAAGCCAAGCAACAGATGAAGACATGAATATTCAGTAAAGTAAGTCTGCTGTAATGAACCTGCTGCAGTCCCACAGTCTAAAGTTACTGAACCACCAAGGTGCTGCCCTGCAAACTGACCTGAACCTCTGAAAACACACTTACTGCATGAGTAGGAGTCGAGCAAGAAGCAGGACGAGTGCTTCCAGTTTCACGTTTAAAGCGGCAAATTAAGCATCTAATGAACCAGATAAGATGATCCGTTATGTTTTCATTCAAAACCTCCTTTCAAGCAAGCCGTTCATCCGTTCTTCCTTTTTTGTAGACTAGAAGTGAAAAGCCCCCTGCAGCTCATTCACACTCAGCAGTGATTAATCCTGAAATCCCACAGCCTTTTATGGCACGCCTTTGATTTCCGCACACTGGTTTTTACACTGATCCACTACGGAGACAACAATTTCTCTCCTTTGAAAAAAAATAATACACAAAAAAAGCAACGAAAAAAGAGGCAAAACGTTCAGGAAATGATTCCTCTTCATCGCGCTCTGACTGAAATGATCAGGGCTGAATTTGTAGACAACACATGGTCTTGGAGCGATGCCAGTTTGAGGAAAGATGCTATTAAAAGCTTGTCAGTATTTAGAGCTAATGGTGTATGTGACCTATGTTTACTCAGTGGAAAAGCTCTCCAACATGAGATGATGGGTTTACATGCAAAATTGGGGATTAACACATAATTACTGAATGATTTATTCTGGATAACTAGGCTGTGGGATTTGACTTTTGACATAATCTGTTTAACATATCTGCTTTTTGTCATTCATAAAAATGAATTTAGCCTGCTCTGTTACTTCCAGCCATCAGCATGCAGCTCATTCGTCTGACTTGCTGACACTTCTGCCAATTGCCTCCTCATCCCTCCAGAATCATGACGCCCTCGTAGCTCTGCCTCTATTATCACTATGATAACGCATCTGCTCGCGACAATGGAGAGACAACCAGCTCATAAAACATAATGACTTCACTTCAGCCCGAGAGAAGGTTGCTCTGTGACGGCTGCAGTCACGAGACATGCCGGGACATGAAAACAAGTCACTGTGGAAGTCTGGCCCGGTCACATGCTCGCTGTGTTGCTGTCCATGACTGAGCAAATGAGGGCCATTAATTCTGTGGAATTCAATCAACATTCCCAAGTGACACTGAATTTAACCCCTCAGGTATCCTGTAAGATATGAATGAGTAATTGTGATGGAGGAAGAACAGGAGACTCATATCCAGAGTCTCTATTAGCATTTAAAGAGATATGATTATTTGAATCTGCTTATTATTGCTAAAAGTGATTATTATCATGCACCTTTTATGCAGTGTTGATTACAGACTGATATGTCTGACTAGTATGTCACTGACTCCAGACCTCATGCTTGATTCACATTGTTTGCCTGAACCTGTTGCATTTTTGTGCTGGAGTTACTAGGCAACCACAATGAGCTGATCCTGAGTGGACAGTCAGTAAACCAGCTGTTTGCATCGGCTGGAGCAACAACATCTAGTCGTTATTAACCAGGGGTTTTCAAAGTCTAACACTGTGCATCACACGGCACCACATCCCCAACAATTTTGGCAAACTGGCTTCATTAAAACTAAGCTGAATTAGCAGTTTCTGTTTGCAATGTACCCATGGATGTATGGATGGATGACAGCTATCACTGGGTTACTCTGATACTGAACTAAACTTCAAAATGTGAGGATTCTCAGGCAAGTTCTTTTTCAATTAATTCTAAGTAGAACTATGGCTGGTTACTGGTGATCATCATTGGACATAACAATAGCTTCAGAAATTTTAAGGCAAAGTTTAAGTATGTGTGTTTAAGATTTGAATGAACTGAGTTATGACTCTGACAATGAGTGTGATTTTTGACACAAAGAGTGACTATCGGGCATTTAGATCATAGTGGGACTGAAAAACACAACGGTGGGGAAAAAATGACAGTGACACATTGTCTGTTTCCTCCCAAGAGACTAACTTTTCATAACTTTCCCCTCTCATACAGCAGTAAAAACAAACCAGAAGCTAAGAAGTCCAAACAGTGACCCTGAATCCTGTAAATTCAAATGCTTTTAATTGCTGTTAACATACATGTATTGAGTTTGTAAGCGAGCAACACTCACATGCAATTTTCAAGTGTGCTCTTGACAGGTGTCATCATTGCTACCAATATCACTGTCATGCAAACCAGAACCGCTTTTCTGGGACTGAAAGTGAAGAAGAATCCATGTGTGATAGCACTCACACAGCTCTCAACTGTTATTCTCATCCAGCGCATACAAAACTTCATGATAATGAGGGTCTTGCATAATTAATGGAGAGGAAGAGACAGTCATCACCAGTTAATGCCAGTCTGAGCCCTCACAGTGTCAGCCTGTGTTACCATGAAGCTTTTGCTCAGTGTTGGCTTGGTATTGCTTAACTACTACACATCAACAACACTTGGACAATATATCTAGCACCTGCATATGACTGTCTGAAATTAGAATATCAAGCACTGTAGTCGAAAAAAATATCTGAAACAATGGCAAGGAATCTAAGGTCTACTCAAGCAGTCAAGCAACAGTCTACTCAATAGCAATTAAGTTGTTAATAACTTTATCATCAGTTTTAAGTATTATACCACACTAACAACTTAATGATGATTATAGCTGCATATTAACTGTGCATAGTTTCTTTCTTTCCCATGAGAAGCCCTGAAGTGCAGAGATTAGACACTCTTATTCCATTACTGCTGCCAACTGAAACATAATTGTAGAAAGTCAGCTCAATTGAATTCATCAAAATAAAAAACACATACATTCTGTCACCTTTAGTTAAAAGTGAAACTACACTGTTAATGAGCAGACTTGCATTAATTTTCTTACTTTTCGTCTCTACTCTGGCAGCAGAAACACTTTAACAGCTTTTATTCATAATGGTTTGTTCATCATGTGACAAACCACACACAACCACAGTTTCTTTTTTTCCATGAGGAGTGCAGGGATTTTATACTCTTATTCCATCACTGCTGCTAATTGAAATACAATTGAAGTAAACTGAAATAAAATGATGCGCCCACTCTGGGAATAAAACAAGGTTTCTGACAAACAGTAACAGCTAAATGATGGTTATAGCTGCATATTAAATTAGCAGTGTTTCTTTCCTTCCCCTAGAGAAGTCTTAACAGTGGAAAGATTTTATACTCTTATTCCATCACTGCTGCTAATTGAAATACAATTGAAGTGAAATGAATTAATTAAAATTTAAAAAACACACACCTCCTGTCACCTTTAGCCAAGTTAGCATCTACTTAGCATTTCTGACCTATAATACATGACAGTAACTAGCTCGTAATATATTTTAATAAATTCCCAGCTGAACTATGGTTGAGACAGTCAACCCAAAAGAAATGTCATATTATTCCTGTGCTAATTGAAGCATAATAGGTTATATGACAGAAAATACATGTGTCAGGTTATCACCTATCTGCTGCTGGAGCTCCAGAGCAGGTTAACCCGCCCTGCTCCTACCTGTGACCCAGCAGGCTGGCGGACCTGGTGGCAGGAAACTCCCTGGTCTCACTGTGGCCTCTGAAGCCCCCCCCTCTTGCTCTCCCTCACCTCAGTAGCCTACTTGGAAAAACCAAACTCCCACCATGGTGGTTTTAAATGTGTGTTTATGGTGTTTTCTGGGGGGGCTTCCTGGTTTGTTTTCAGAGGCTGGAGGTGCTGCCATGTATCCGTCCGCGTCAACTCCGCCGCCGCAGGTTACAGTTTAGAGCCGGGCTGCGGTGCACCAGCCGGGGTAATGCGGCTCAAGTCAACCGTATGAAACTGTTGACTTTTACAACATCCCATATTGGTTTTTGGAGTTTCTGGTTGAGGAAGCCGCTTTAAAAACGTGTATTCACCCAAGATGAGAGTGTAATAAACTCAAAACTGTGGCGAAAGATGAACAAATAGGGCCAACTTCTCCGCAGTTTGAGGACATTCAAATGAAGTTGGACGCATATTCCCGTTCACACAGGTAGGCAAGACAGCAAGGGCGTGTTCCCAGATCTTAGCTTAAAACACACACATTCAGCCCCACACTCCAACAACAGCCTTTGTCGCGTTTGTGTAAAATCAAGTAGAGACGATAACCTACATTTTTAGTGGGCTTAAGGAAACAAGACAGGACATTAAAGGGCTGTCACACACTAACATCTGCACCGCACACACACACCCGCAGTATTAAAACATAACTCACCCGTTATCGCTGGATGTATCATTCCCCGCGGTTGATAATTCATCCAGAGGTTATAAAATACTTTGCCCCACAGCACACGGCAGGCTGCAGGAGGAAGCAGCCCCTGATAACCGGAGGAATCAGCCCGGCAGTCAGGAATCTCACAGGGGGCAGTGCTTCTCAGTGTACGGGGGGGTGTAGTGCGGCAACAAGGCGCTAGGGGGTGTCGTGAGCAGCGGAGGGCCCGCTACCAAGAGCACAAACTGCGCACACGAAGAAGAAGTGAACCTGCTGCTTATGGAGTTTGTTAATTACAGATGGTTGTATGCAGTGATTCAGGTCCTTTACTGAAGTCAAAAATACTTTGTTACAAGTAGAAGTCCTGTGTTAAATATGTTAGTTAAGTAAAAGTATGCAAGTATAATCAGGAACATGTACTTTAAATATTTAAAGTACTCAATGTGTACTCAATGTGACTCTTCATTAGATTATTATTACTCATGCATTAATCATGATTGAAATACTGTTGACTGATTAATGATTTTCATGTTCAATCACCTCGTTAGAGATTTTGAAAAAGAAAAAAAATGTATTCTGACCTATGACCTTTGTGTGCTAAATAGATTAGGAAAAATCTTATTTAACAGTGACTCCAACATATAAAATAATACAATATAATATAGTCTTTTGTCCATGAATTCATTTCAAAGGAGCCACTGAAGTACTGCTGCTGTCTGTCCCAGCAAATGTTTCTGATGATGAACAATTATCTCCCAAAAATCAAAACCATGAGAAGCCATTTGTCTGATCAGTGATGGCGTTCCAAACAAGCAGATGGAGGGAGAATGGCAAGATCTCACACAGTTGCTGTTGCCTCAACAAGTCTTAGATTTGCATTGCATGGATGTCACACATGTCAGAGGCGAAAATTGACAGCAATCAATAAAATGGCTGATGCCATGGAAACGAGCTGTAACGTCTTCTCTTCTGTCTCCAGAGAAGGATGTGAATGTACATTCTGCAGCCAGGAGCTGTTTGGGGGCTTTTGCAACAGACTATCTTTAATAAAAGTTAAATTGCTTTTTGGAGTTTGGGACAGTCAGAGAGAACACCCAGCACACATATTACAAGTATATGAAACATTGTTTTTAGAGTTTGAATTGTATTGTTGTTAATAGCATTATTAAATAAAAGTTCTATTAAATTCACAAAGTTTACAAAAGGCTTTTTTTACTCAGGTGTTGTGGTAATGTTTAGACAAGAAGCAAAAGCACCAGCCTCTGTTATTTTCTTCCACCCATGCAAAGGCAATGGTTTTGTCACAGCTCATGAAGCTGAATGAGATAAACTCTTGTCAGTGATACAAGTACTCACTCAAAGCAACAAAACAGAACAGTGGAGTGATAGCAATCTGGTCTGGACACAGTCAGTGAACGAGACACAAGGAAGTCGCTGAGGCCTTGAAGCAGCCTCTTAAAAGGGAATGTAAACAAATATTCCTCTTTTCTGTCTGATAACTACTAGTCCTTTAATAAGGGAGAGCACAGGGATATTTGATATGCGACACTGACCCTGCCCTGCTGCTATAACTCACTGTAAAAGTACTTACAGGTAAGTACAAGTATGCAAGATGCAGAGCCCTGGTCGACTGATAGCATCAGTTGGTGTAATGCATTAATTTGATTCATACAAATAAAAAGAAGCCTGTAAAATTGACAGGTCCATAAGGCTGCTTCTTCTTTAAATCTAATCACAGCAGTCACATCTAATGCATGTACACAATAGACATAATTTCTAATTCCTATACTAGAGCACCTTTAACCTCATAAGTATATCTGGTTAAATAAAGGTTACACAAAATCAATTAAAACGCATATACACGCCAATTGATTTCGCATCTCTCTGCTGCTGCTGCCATTCATCCTCTATTGTGTCAGGAAACAAATGTGGGGGGGGGGGTCTCAGGCCAGTTCATTCAGACTCCAAACACACATGAAAGTTCAAACCGCAAGGTAACAGATGCCTTCAGCAATTACACGGCTGTATATGAATCAATATTTGTCCTTCTTTGTATGGCCACCTTACCCCAACACACACTCACACACACACACTCCACACACCCTTAGATATATCCCATCCCCTCCAGAACACAATGGAGGTCATGACTGGGACACGACCCCTTTCTGTCCCTGTGGAGGGCCAAATAAACACCGGTGCTGTGTCAAGGATGGGGGATGGAACATGGGGGAAGTGTGTTTAATTAATTGTAAATACACACATTACTGAAAAGAAGATGAAAAAATAAATGTTTGTAGTCAGATTGGTATCAACATATAATTTAATAAGAATTCAGCAGTTAAATTATATTTGCATATTTAAAAAGGACTTTTTATTTAGGCTACTTATTATGTAAATAATCATAATTTAGCTTCTTTTTAAGTGATAGCGATAAACATCTTTTCATGTTGATTCTCTCCCAGAATATTTGTAACCAGCAGCTTTCAAGAATCGTAGTTTAAGATTAGTGCGCCACCATGTGGGACTTTATCGCCATTACATAACACGAAAGCTGCAAAATGCACATCAAAACTGTTTTGTCTGTTTTTGTCTGGCAGACAGTTGAATGCTTTCTATCTCTGTGTTTATATCTCTAGTGTTTTAAAAGAAATAATAAATTAGTTTAAGTTATATCATATAGTTATTTTTGGTTGTTGTAGCAATCTGCTTGTTTGGTTGTTTGTACAAAAGTATTGTTGCATTTTTTAAATTTTAGTTACCTTAAAAGTATAAAAGTAGTAACAACAACAACAACAACAACAATAATAAAAATAGTAATTCCAAGAAGTGATTAATTAAAACTACTTTGTTAAAAACAACAATGCAGGGTCATCTACAAATTAACAAAAGACCTCCATGCCGGGATGTGTGAATCAATCAGCTGCAGTGTAATCAGATTACACAGCTGAATGGGAGGCACGCGCGTCGTGTGACGGCGAGCAGCAGCAGCACGTGCTGTCACTTTTTCATGTTTATTCAAAGTGGGAAGCGCGCGCGCAGATGGCCCCCATTGAGAAGGCGAGGTGGGGGCCCCTGAGATCAATTCAATTTGGTGTCCGGAAGATGGATGGATCCCTCCCCAAAGACACGGAGTTTATGAGTTTAGAGAGGTTTTTTGGGTAAATAGAGGAGAAAAATGAAAGCGCCTAAAAATGAAGACGAAGTGGGAAGAGATGCGGTTTATGAGACCACACACGCATACATGCATGCAGAGAGAGACAGAGACAGAGACAGACAGAGAGAGAGACAGACAGAGAGAGGGACACAGAGAGAGAGGGGGAGGGGAGTGAGAGAGAGACAGACAGACAGAGAGAGAGAGAGAGAGAGAGAGTTTGCAGCAGGATGAATGTGGGACCTTCAGAGCATCTTTACACTGAGACAGATGAGACTCTGCTCAATTACATCCAGTGTGTGAAAAATCAGGTTTAAAGGCCCAATGACAATATTTATGTATGTATATGTATACTCTATACTGGGTTATGGAGGTGGAATGACATTAAAATATATATACTGTAAATTCATAGGTTTCATTTAAAGATGCACATGTTGTTTACCCCAAACGTATGTATCAGGTGTCACAGCAGCAACTTCATGCATTATAAAAATCTATTCTATAAAAATGAAGCATGAAAAATACAATAAAATGTATAAATACCACACACCAACATAAAAGTAATTGTAAACTGTATTGAGAAAAAAGCAGTCAAGCCAAGGCTGGATTTCAAATGTGGAAGTGGTCCTGGGCCCCAGACCCTCAGGAGGCCTGAAGGCCTTCAGTCGACTAGTTGTGACAATGAGCTGTTGGATATTTTTTTTGATTAATTGCACATTTGTGTGGTCAAATGCACCACTAAAGTACAATATAACCTGAAATGATAAGGGGCCTTAAGCTCTTGCAGTTTTAGCTAGTTTACAGGGGCCCACAGCAGGTTGAACAGGGGCCCCAAATAATGTGAGGAGAGAAGAAAAATGAAATAGAAAAACTGCACTTGATTGATTATTCACCATCTATCTTGATCAAAGAATTTTTCAAGTACAAACTCACTTGTTCCAACTTCTCAAATGTGAATATTTTCGGATTTCTTCTTTGGGTTTTGTGTCTCTGGGAACTTGCAGACGTTGTGTAGACTAAACGTCTCATGAGCCTATTGAGAAAATAATCTGTAGACTAGTCGATTATGAAAATAGTCTTTAATTGCAGCCCTAATACTGATCATCTCTGCTCTGGTAAAACGAGGGAATTAAGTTCAAGACGGGGCCGCGATGAGCAAATAATTCATTTTTCAGTCATAATAACAGAGGATTCAAGTTGAGATAATTCTTCCTTAATGTCTTTATGATTCAGTAATTATAAATTTGAATCCTGGCTGTGTGTGTGTGCCCTCTGAGACACCAAAAAGGGACAGCAGGGTGTTGAATAAACTCCCCTCCTGACTCACGGTGACTCACAACCAATGAGGCGTCCGCAACAAAGGCCCGAACAATTGGATTTAAAAGATCTTAACCAAATTGAAACCCAATGAATATCACCATTTTAACTCGCCAGATTGGGCCGTGTGCCGGGGCCTAATGCATGCACACACACCTTATGACAGGCCCGCGGTACAGATGGTCCGAGCGTGAGCCTGAATGAGAGGGGGACCATCCGCGGCTGCTGACGCATTGTGGGGGGACGTCGTCTTCAATACAGCACTTAATGAGAACAGACTGACTCTTTCTCCCTCCCGTCCCCTCCCCTTCTCCTTCCTCCGTCCATTCTATTCCTCCCCCTCCTCCTCCTCCTCCTCCTCTCTGATTCTCCACTTCTCCTCTCCTCTGCCCATTTCCATCTGTTTGGAGACAAAGGGCCACGAGCCAGCTCGAGCCCCGGGACCCTGCTGGTGAAGTAGGCAGGGATAATACGGCCCATCCCGGGGGCTGCATTTCAACACATGGACCAGGCTTTGTACTTCTGCTGCACGAGCACCCTTCATGCTACACACACACACACACGCAGGGAGTGTGCACGCTTCACGCACTCCCACAAACACACACCTCTATGAGAGAGGGGAGAGGGAGGAAAGGAGGAGGGGGACAGAGTTGCAATATTGACGGGGGAGTTCTTGCCTTGAACATGAACACTTCCATAATACCCAACGATGTGGAGAATAAAAGAGAGGGCGAAAAAATGAGGCAGCACAAAAAGCCCCAAATGTTGTTCCTCGGACTGCGAACATATGGTTGTTTGTTGTCATACTCTTTCTCCCTGTCCAATTTACACAGAGCTAGTGAGCTCTCAGAATTAAATGGGTGTGTGTAGAGCACTGTGTGTGTGTGTGTGTGTGTGTGTGTGTGTGTGTGTGTGTCCTCCTGGCTTTGAGTATACCTGAATGATGATGAGGAGAAGGATGTCCAAACATTGATAATGGCCGCTGTATAATCCCCTCCTGTCTGCACACACCTCCTGACATATGGTCACTCCACGGCCTCCACCATTACATAAGCCCACAGTGCAAAGAGGGTGGGGGGTTGCGGTGAAACGTGGTACTTTCTCACACACACACACACACACACAAGCATGCACCGGCCACACTGTCAGCCAGGCTGTTCAGTGCCCTCAGCAGTTTGGGCTTCGCCTGTCACTTTTCTCTCCCCTGCCCCTTCTGGGGGTTTGTAAAGAATAAATTGAAGAGGACTGATGCTACGGAAGCTTTTGGGATGAGGAGCACAAATGGCCTTGTAGTGCTTCACGGCGACGTACAGATGGACTCCTCCATTCAATAAGCTTGAGCAGAAGTCTATCTCCACGCCATGCCAGAATCACAGAGCTTGTTTTGTGTTCTGAAGAGGACAATCTGTTGATGCAACATATTGGCGTTCTTTTCTTTCTTTTATTATTATTTTTTTTTCGGAGTAAAAGCCTTGACGGAGCTATCTGAAATTTTGGACCAGTCAGGTCTGAACGACTACAAACAAATGTTCTCATGAAAATCAAATGATTATCACACATTTAAATGTTTCAAAGTGATTCTTATGTGATGCAAACTGCTGACAGGGCCAGTTTTATTTTGTGACTCCTCTGATGGTCTTCTGTGTTCAGACAGAACGCAAAGTGAATTTCGGAGCTGGTGCCATTGCATATAAAGTCAAGCACAAGTGGGCAAAATGATCCAGCTTCTCCTGAGGTCAGAGGTCATTCAGAGGCTCAACTGAACACACACATAGTCAGAGTGTATAGTTAACATCTGTTCACCAGGTAGCTGTGAACTTTGTTCTTTGGTGTTGAATAGATGGTGCATAGTGAGTTTTTAGAGCTGTTTTACTGAAAGCAGCTTCCTGAAAACGTTGCTATCAGAGCACTAATATTAGGATAGTTCCACCAGCAAAACCCCTGAGAGGTGTGTTTTATCCATTCATAATTCAATTTTTATTTTGTAGACGAAGAAGAATGCGTTTTTGCGTCTT
This sequence comes from Holacanthus passer, assembly GCA_025331565.1. Taxonomy (NCBI): domain Eukaryota; kingdom Metazoa; phylum Chordata; class Actinopteri; family Pomacanthidae; genus Holacanthus; species Holacanthus passer. The sequence goes on along the minus strand of JAFREQ010000172.1, from coordinate 290,914 downwards.
TCAAAAGTTTCAGAGCCTCACTTCGGGTTGAGCTCCAAAGTGTGAATCTGACTAGTAAAAGCAGCCTTGTCACCATACGAACTTTGTGTGGGTGCGCTGAAGGTAAAATAAGAAAGTCGGTCCAGATGACTGACAAACTGACAGATGCCAAATAGAAAAAAAAACGAGACACAGGAGGCCCTTGAGCTGAAAAGGAAAGAACATTTCATGCTACCTTCAGTCTCCACAGATAAAAAGATTTGCTAAAACCTCTGCAGCTGCCACCTGGAGACAGACAGACAGATAGATAGATAGATAGATAGATAGATAAATAGATAGATAGATAGATAGATAGATAGATAGATAGATCGACTTTGATTGTGTCTAATCATACATATTTGTCTTAATGCATTCTGTTGCTCAATTGGAGCAGCTTAACTGTGGCATTTCCAGGGTGAAGGAGGTTCGATTCCCACAGGGGCCACCCATGCTCATGCGAAGAAGAAAAAAAAAAAAAAAGGTTCACTCATGATAATCAAATGAAGCCCAGATAAAAGCATTCACACATCCTCCACATCCCCTGATCTGTAACTCATCTACAGGCTTTTTATAGCCCAATCGATGGGAATAGGCGTATATATCACAAATGAATATAAATATTTGGATCTTTTTGTTCATACCATTTGGCAATATTACATCTCGGCGCTCGCTCGCTCATAAATTTCCATCTCTCCCATCCCTCCTCTCTCTCCCCGGGTTTCCCACGGGAGGTGCCAGACGGCCAGTAATTTGGTTGTCTTGGCTCGTCTGGAGTAACACCTGCCCCCTCTCTGGGGAGGGAGAGAGCCTTTCAGCCAGGAGCACACATGTAGGCTACCACTGCCTTTAGCTGCTGACCACTGTGTGTGTGTGTGTGTGTGTGTGTGTGTGCAGTGTGAGTTTTCTGCTATCTGCATGGGTTTGCACTTATTTCACCTTGCCTTCTGTATGTGTGTGTGTGTGTGTACACAATAGGCTAAATGTGAGTGCAAGCTTGTGTGTGTGTGTTCAGGAAGCTTGTGTGCTGATTTGCATGCGAACTTATATCACCCCCCTACATGTGCGTGACCCTGACGTCATCCTACACCAAAGCCATCATTGCAATCAGCTGAATATGAAATAAATCTTACAGGAAAGGGTTTTTTTTTTCAAGTATTTCCGTTTTAATTAAAAATAACACCGGAAAATATGAAAAGTTTGTCCATTAGAAACCAGCTGTCACACGATACCTCTACTACAAAAGATCTGCATAAAGCAACAAGTAGCCTACACAACCCTGAAGAGACAAAAAATCTTTGGATAGAGGATATGTTTTTTTTTTCCTTCACTATAAAATTACTTATTGAATTTCGTCATACAAAGCAGAGACAAATAAATAAACCATCAAAATAAGAACATCAAAACATTGAAGATAATAAATTCAGACTATTTTTTTGAAATTATTAGTATCATTTTTTTTTGGTCACAGCAAAAAAAAAGAGGTTTGCTTCTGAATCTCATTAGAACCTCTTGGTGGTATAAACTGATATAATCATTCTACACATGATTACATGAAAAATTGAAATTGAATGAATTTTTTTTTCCAGCCCAATTCGTGCAACCTCTTAACACAACAATTTAGGGAAATAAACATTTATGGGGCCATTCAACCCCATCTTGAAGTGCTTATCGTTGCTATTGATAGACAATAGACATTGAAAATAAGACAAATAAAAAGAAGACATAATGACAAACATCAAACATACATCAAACCAATAAATTATGCTGGATTTAACAGAAAGTGCCATTTTTAAGAGTAGTACACCATCACTTTCCAAGTTCAATTTCACAGCCTAAAATATAGAAGCAACAAATATACATTTATACAAAAAAGACGCCAAGCCTATGATATCAACATAAATAAATTAGCCTTAAATATTAACACAATTAAATAAATAATTCCATACACTTTAAAAAAAATGATTAAGGTCACAATTTTATATGTCATAAGTGGCACTTACGCATTGAATCTTCTTTTTTTTTTTTCCTTCCTTTACGGAAAAACATCATCTAAACTAGATCTAAAGCAGCTATCTCGTTTACATCCTTTCATTATGATGTGAAAAATGCCCCAGTTTGTTTTGTTAGACCTCAAATTGACACAGTGAGGGGAGGTTTTTTTTTCTTCATGACAAGAGGCAGGATTATAAAACAGCATCTGTTTCTCTAAGTTTCTCTAAAAACCAAATTCTTGATGTTCATAACAACCCCCCCACACATTTTTCCATCACTTTTAAGGGGGATGCATGAACGCCTGCAGGGCTCTGACAGCCCATCCTCCCTCACTGCATGTCAGAAAATAATCATTATTCTCATTATTGCATCTAACAGCTCAAACGACTCGGCGCTTGTTGCTTTTCCTTCAGTGGGCTGAAAGTTGAGGAGCATTTTTCATCAACTTTACACCATAATAACCAACAACTGGACTCACGCTGGGGGGGTCAACTCAGTCAGCTATAAGGGTATGGCAAAGCCCCAGCATGAGGGGACGAGGAGGTGGGTTCGTTTTGGGTTTTATTTCAGAGTTTGTTAGGATGATAAGAGAGTGCAGTTTATGACATTGCACCTGAATGTGGATTTAAAGGTAGTAAAGATGGGAGCTCCTGCACATTATATCCAGATATTGATCATTTATATCAGCCTGGCAGGAGGCTCCTCACTCAATATAGGTTTATAGAAAAACAGAGCTGGGGTGCAATATAATTTTTCTAACCTCCATTATTTGAATTCAGGTTTTTGCATTTTCTAACTTATATCATGAGAGACAAATGGGTGCAGTTTTATGACATGTCACCTGAATGTGGACTAATTTAAAGGTATGTTTGCACAAGATGGGAGCTGCACAGGTGTATTATATCCAGATATTGATCATTTATATCAGCTTGTCAGGAGGCTCCTCACTCAATATAGACTTATATTAAAAAACAAAAGCACATTCAGGTTTTATCATGAGAGAGTTGTGGCTGCAGTTTTATGACATGTCACCTGAATGTGGATTTAAAGGTAGTGAAGATGGGAGCTCCTGCACAGGTGTATTACATCCGGATATCAGCCTATCAGGAGGCTCCTCACTGAATTTGGGATGAAATCTATTCCTCCATTATTTAAAATGCACATTCGTGTTTTTTGGGTGCAGTTTTACATCACCTGACTAATTTAAAGGTAGTGGATGTTTGCAGGTATAAAAAAAAAAAAATGCTGCCTTTGCAACCCCCCCACTCATCTGCAAACCTTACCATACCCAGTGACTCCCAGCATGCACTCGAGTCCAACAATACCCACCCAACCATCTCACAGGTGTGGGCTCACTTTCAGACATCCAGCACGTGGTTCAGATAGGAGATGTAGCATATAGCCAGTCTGAGGATCTCGATCTTGGACAGTTTCTTGTCGGGGGGTAAGGTGGGCAGTAATTTCCTCAGCTCCGCGAAGGCCACGTTGAAGGCCTCCACCCGGATCCTCTCCCTGGTGGCGTGGGCCGAGCGGTACTTGGCCGTGGCCCTCCTCCTCCTCCTCTTCTCCTCCCTGCTCAGCGGCTGGTCGGCTTTGCACTTGGCCCTCTCCTCGCCCTCCGCCGGCTCGTCCGACGCGCAGCCGGCCGACTTGAGGCCGTTGAGCATGGACTCCGGGTCGGACTGAGTCCAGGAGAGGTCCGCCTCGGCCTGGTCCGGGCTCAGCATCATTTTTATTCTCCTCTGTGTGCAGTCGCTCCTCCTGAAGAACCTGTGGTGTGCACAAAAACTGATATTAGAACATGCATTTTTATTATAAAGATTTTAAATGAATTGATGCATCTAATTCTCACAATGCATTTTAAAAATATAAATTTAAATATAATAGTTTTTGCCTCACATCAGCCCCCATAAATCCAAATGCAGCCAAGGTTTGTTGCATAATAACATCAAACTCCATCAATAATTAATGTCTCCAAAAACTCATGTTATGGTTAATTTATTAAAGCCAAAACAAGTAGGAATAAAAGCACATTTTAAAAAGCTCATATTTGATTTTTGCTTCATTCCAATTTTGCATTTGTTAGGTAAAATATATATATAAGTTAAGTGATAATTTCTGCAGGAAAAACTCCCTTTTTAAAAGTGAATTAACATAATCAGAATTGGCCATCTGTCACAGTGTGATGAACACATCTGCTTGGCTGAGGCCACAGTGACTTGACAGCATGGAGGCAAAAATAATGTTGACATCTGCTGGACATGAAATCAGAGGAGCTATTGTGTTTTTAGAAAAGAGGAAATGGAAAAATATATTTAAGAGCAGCACATAAAAATAGAAAAATAAGATGCAGCATGAAGGCAAAATTATATTAAAATAAATGGATTTTTTAAAAAAGTGTGTGTTGATTTTTTCCCCCTATATTTGACTCACCTTGACAAAGAGTTTGGAGGCGAAAAAAAAAATCTGGAAAGCAACTTAAAAACTCCAAATTAACTCATATTCCACCGGCAAAAAACAACCATCTGATGTGGCAGAGATCAACCTCAAATTTCAGGCGAACGAAAAAAAAAAAAAAAAAGTAGTTTTTTTTTTTTTTTCAGCTGCAAACTTGCAACATGTGATTGAGACTCGAGTGGTCGAGAAAGAGAGAGAGACAAAAAAAAACCAGATGAAAAGAGTCCACAAGTCTTAAAGATGATTATCGATTATAGGAATAAATGGTGATAATGACGTGAGCATGGATCAGCTCCTGTGATCCGGGCGATGGAGAGACAATAGATGAGATAGTGGAGGAAGAAAGTGCAGCCGGGGCTACTCGTCCATCCGCCTGTGGAAGATGGGGATAAAAGGGGGGGACGAGATAAGCGAGGCTCGGCCGTGTCAGGGAGCAGCGGATCGGGCTTCGGCTCGCAGATAATCCGCCTCTCCTCCGGTCCTTCCTCCACCTGGTGTCAGATGCGAGATAAGATCCAAACGATCCCCACTAATAAAGGCTCACTTCAGGGACGGAGGGGATGGAATATATTTGAGGAATGGTATTGTCTAACACCGCCCCCTCCCTCTCTCCCTCACCCTCACACACACACACACACACACAAACACACACCTCCCCTCCCTCTCTTCTTCACGCCCCTCAGCCCTCAAGCGCCTCTGCCTCCCGTGGGAGTAGTGGGCAAAGGGAAAGAGGAGATGTGTGCATGATAAAGGATGAAGGGAAAATAATAAATAAATACATGTGTGTGTCTTTTTTTTTTTTTTTTTTTTTTAAATTTAGTAATGATTAAAAAAATTAACTGTGTTTTTTTTAAAGTGCAGGATGAAAGAGAGAGATTCAAATCTGATTGGCTTAGAAGAAGTTCATCCTGAAATGTTTGTTTTTCTACCTTGTCATTGACATGTAAGATAAGATGAGATAAGATGAGATAAGATGAGATAAAGGATCATTTTCTCAGAGCAGGAAAATTCACACATAGCCTCCTTTTGTCTTTTTAGCTAATGGAAAACAATAAAAGTGGATTTTTGGAAATCATTTTTTAGAATTATTTAGACAGCAAATTAAACTTTTATATATATTTGAGTGATCTTGTGAATTTACTAGTTGACATGTAAGGTGAGATGAGATAAAGGAGAGTTTTCCCCAGAGGTAAAATTCAACAACAGTTCAGTGAGTGAGGTGGAAAATTCAGACGTAGCCTCCTTGTTTGTGTCAAGGAGGACTGAAAGACCGAGGGAGGTTTTCAACTTAAAGTCTGATTGGCTTGAAGGTCAGAAGTCCATCCTGAAATGTTTGTGCTTTTTTTTACATTGCCATTGTCATGTGAGATAAGATGAGATAAGATGAGATGAGATGAGGTAAAGGATCATTTTCCCCAGGGGGAAGATTCAACAACAGTTGAGTGAGTGAGGTGGAAAATTCAGACATAGCCTCCTTGTTTGTGTCATTTTAGCTTCTGGAAAACACTAAAAGTGTACATAATTTTTTCAATCAAACTATTTTTTGAATGATTTAGACAGCATCAGTGTCTTCTAATATTGAAATGAAACTTTTTTCATATTTGAGTTACCAACACACACTTGAGTCTGCTTTATATACCTGAGCATTTATGCTTTGGTTAATTTGGTTAATTTGATTAATTAATTTGATTAAAGATTGAAAAAATATTTTTACTTTTCAAAAGTGCAGGTAAAGACAGGAAGAGAGAGGGAGTTTTTCAACTTAAAGTCTGGTTGGCTTGGAAGTCAGACAGAGTCACAAGATGAAAAAGAAGAAAAAAGAACTGAAAAAACTTATATTCATCTTTTGGACTCCTCTAATTTTGGATTTTTCTGGAAATATTGCATAATTTGATCTCTTTAGGCCTCAAACAGTTATTTAAATGAAACCATGTGAGAAGTGTAGATGGGAAACAACACAACACATCAATATCTGAAAACATGACAAGTACCTCAACATTGTTCTTAAGTAAAGTACTTGAGTAACATACTTAATTACCTTTCACTGTTAATTTGAAGAACACCATCACTTTCCTTATCCAGGTGGCTGTAACTACACCTATGGGTGGGTCGAAGACGTTCTGCTGCCCTCTGCCACACACTCAGCTGTGCCAAGATGAGTTTCAAGCTCTTGGAAAATAGATCCAGATCAAATCCAAAATAATTGTTAGAGTCTAATAATAAAGATTCAGGTGTTGCTGAAATATTTGACGCCAGACTCTTTTCTCAAAGCGATTTTCGTGCACGCTGTCTTGCTGACTGCAGGATTATCACAAACTTATTTCATATGATCACTCGGAGTATCATATTTTACCTTTATTCAAGTCCTGTTACCTTCTGTTGCACATCTGAGATATAGGTTTTCAGGCTCTGGCAGGATTCTTAATAGTGTAAGAACATAGATTTATGTGTCGGTGTTGTTGCCCATATTTATGGTATATTGACACAAATCTGCAGGTCCAGAGCAACGATTTTTAAACTTGATGTTCTGATGCATCTCTTCTCTTCTTTTCTCTTCTCTTCTCTTGCTTGCTCCACCCTTCTTGTCCTCCTCCCATCATGCATCCCTGTGCCCGGTGGCACCACCAGCGTCGGGTCAGGAGGGCATGGTTCCAGAGGAGGGGCAGTGGCCAGTGAGTGTGGGGACTAGCTGCGCCTAACGAGGTGATTAAAACGATAAGGGGAAGCACGGATGACTTGCCGTGGCCCGCAGCCACCGCCATGCTTATTGCCACCACACACACAAACACACACACACACACACACGCACTGTGAGCAAGCGAGAGAAGTACTACAACAGTGCCAGAAGGACCATATCAGTGAAAACCCAGCATGTGTGTGTGAGAGAGAGAGAATGTGCACATGTGTGTGAGATGACGGACAGTTCGCCTTGGGCTCCGGCCGGGTCCGTGGAGTGTGTGTGTGACACAGAGAGACTCACAGCGGGGTGTATCGGAGACATGTCAGGACCAGGAGACAGAGGCCTCCTGACAGCTGGAGCCCACGGACACACGCACACACACACATGGCCCACCACCCTAATTGCTCCACAGACGGAGAAGTGGAGATGCTTGGTGGTCTGCGTCGCCTGGACCCCTCCTCGGTCCGTAAGGCCCTCGGCCAAAGACACGAAGGACCCCTCCAAGGCTGTTTTGTTTGTGCCTGGTGCAATTACATCCCACAGCTGATGTACTGACTGTGGAGACAGGGAGGCAAACTGCAGGGTGGTGCAGCCGCCAGAGAATGGTCACTTCAGTCAGGAGGATGACGTTCGGTTGAGTCACGACGCTGCTGGTAAAAGACTTCACTTACATGTGCTGTTTGTATGCATTGAATCACATTAAGTCATAGTCCTGTTTGAGAGAATGACTCTTTGTTGTGACACAAGCAATCAGATGTAAGACTGTATGAACATTAGAAACATGATCAAGTATTACAAGGCAAAACTGGTTCTGCTTTAACAAGACATATTATCGCATTAAAGGGAGTAATATTCCTTTAAAAAAGAATAGGATTATGGAAAACGTAATAGTCCATCACCAAGAAAATTTCAAATCGTCTTTGACGTGACTCTCAAATATGTCAAAAAAACCACACACAGTATACTCATTCAGTGCGATTGATTCAAGAATCTATTGACAACTGATCCTTTTCACACATCTCAAATGTGCACCAAAAGACCATTATTATTGCATTAAAGGAATATTTCAACCCCAAGGTTATCTGAAAACCAAACGCAGCCACGGCTGTTTCATTTCACTTCTTGCAAGCTATTGAAACGAACAGAGAACACCTCTACAAAAAAAAAAAAAAAAAAAAGGCTTCATTTATACATTTCAGGGTGAAATATTCCTTTAAAAAGACCACTTTAGGAACACGAGTTCGGTCTGCACTCTCACTGCGGTTCCCATAATCATACAGAACTGGCAGACACACAGGAAGCAGTACACTGATTTATGGTTATGATTATTCTTTGCAGGGCTTATATCACCATTGCAGCTGAGGCCTAATATTGCAGAGTTTCTGTGGAAATAAGATGCAAATTTGAAACCTGATTTTTTGGAAAGGATCCCATTGTATTCCAGGCTGAGGCAAAAAAAAAAAAAAACCTTAAAAATAGCCTTTTTGTGTAGGTGGACGTCACTTTAAAGAAGCTGTCATCAGAAAGTGATGTCACTCTGATGAGACGTCTGTAATGGAGTTATTCCTCTAATCAGTCAGAGCTCAGTGGACCACACAGCTGTCTGAGCTGCTTGTTACAACAAAAAAAAACACCTTGAACTCGTGTGACACACTCCCACCTGTCACCTATCACACACTGCACGCTCACACACACGCACACAGTTTTGAACATTCGGGGAGCAGTGGGATGGAGCTGTGAAATGGGAAGGATTAGTCACTTTGTCAGGAGATGTATGAGGCTTCTCTCAGGTGGACGGCGAGCCACAGGGGGCATCTGGGAGAGGGAGAGGGGAGAGAGGAGAAATTAAAGGCCGACAGGAGAGGAGGAGAAAAATGAAAGTGTGCAAAAATGAAGACGAAGTGGGGGGAAAAATGCAGAATTCGTAAGACAGAAAAAAGGGTTGTGGAGAAGTTGCGCATTTAGTCCCAGAAACTCTAAATCTGACAGCGATGCAACTCAACTCTTGTCACATTTGCATCACTTACATCACTGGGACACACACTCACGCACAGGGGAACACTCTGGGCAGTGTGTGAACGCCAACTTGTCCATGTGTTGTGTTCTGTCTTTTCTTCCAGGGTAGTGAAATAGGCAGTGGCCCGGACCCTGGCCTTGTCTGTGTGTGTGTGTGTGTGTGTGTAGAGGATGAGGGGGGGTGTCAGTTCAGGCCTGAACAGGAGGTGTGGGATCCAGAAAGCTGGGGGTCCCATGTGAGAATGTGGCCATCGTCAGCGCTGCCGTGGCAGGCCTCGGCACCATCTGTGCTCCCAGCAGGACGCCCAGTGCGTTCTCCGCCACCCAGACACATATGGACACACAAAGGTGCTCACTTTCTCTCATGGACGCGCAGTCACACACACACGCTGGAAGCAGAGAGAAAACACTTGGGACTGATGAGTGAGAGATGGGAGGAAGGATGACGAGTTTGTTGATTGTGCAGCGAACAGGATGATGGCATCTTGTCGATGCTGACATAAGTGTGATGACTTCGGAGAGAAAGAGGAAGCGTGATTAGTCAGCAAACGACCCAGCTGTGTGATTTGCATGAAGCCACATCTTTTATTCTCAGATTACGCCGTGAAAATGTCGACCTATACTCTTCAGAAATAAGGATCACAAGTTGTTTGGCATTTAAAGTGAAGATTTTAGTTTTAGAGTCTTGTTTCAGCAAATTTGAATGAGTTCCGCCAACTTCTATTTTTTCAGAACTAAAAGTTTGACATTTTTGGGAAATTCACTTCACTTTCTTGCCATGAGTGTTGCATTGATGCTGTATTGACCCAAATTGTGTCAGTTTTGACCCAGTGAATCTTTAGTGTCTGTAGTGATTTGAAGGCAGAGCGTTCCATATTTTTGGGGCATAGAGGCTAAAAGCAGCATCCCCAAAGAGCAGCTGCGGAGGATTTTAGATTTTAAGGCACTAAATGGCCTCGCCCCCCTTTTATATCACAGACTCCCTGTTGTTTTATGATCCCCCACGAACCCTAAGAGAAAGACTTTAAAATCAATTCTTAACCAGTGCATAAAACAGGAACTATATGAGCTCTCATTTTAGTTTTGTTCAAACTCTGGCAGCAGCTTTATGAGTGAGTCGTTTTTTTTGGCACGGCTGCTTTTGGTAGGCCAGTTTATAGAGCGATGCAATAGTCAAGAAGATGAGAAACAAAAGCTTGAACAAGCTTTTCAGCATCTTGCTAGTTCTGTACAGGTCTCACCTTCACTATATTGTGAAAATTGCCAGTTTTGGTCATTGAATTAAAATGGGCTGTAAAATTGAGGTCAGAATCTAAAATGACACCAAGGTTTTTGACATAAATGGTGATTCAAGTCATTTTAGTTCATGGATTCAGAGCCAGTGACTTTGTAGTTCATTCACTTTTTTCTAAGCTAAATGGTCACAGTCAGTTTGAAAATTGGCTGTTAAAGATTCATTTGTACTTGTGCTTCATAAGTCCTGAGTTTCCTTCTTTCATCGCCTGCTCATCTGAACTGTTGGCACCACAGAGTCATAAATCCAGTCCTTGCCTCCATCTCTTCCTTTCCTCAGCACAGACCTACATTTTCTATCTCCACAGCCTCCCATACCTCTTCCTCCTGCCCGCTGACCCTCCTGTCTTGGCCCCCAGCCCCCGCCCCCTCTAAAGCTGCACCTGCCTCATTTACCAAGTTGGTGAGCTCTCCACAACCACCCCACACCTCCATCTTCCTCATACCTAGCACCCCGGCTGGCTGCCCCTCTCTCTCTATCCCTCTGGCCCCCCGGCCTCCCCCAAGTGGCCCCCGTCCCTCCATCCAGGGCCTCCAGCTGGCTGATGAGTTCATTAGGCCCAGAGCTCTGCCAAGGAGCATGCCGCTGTTCGGGCCAAACCGGGAGGGCATCAGGGGGCCCCTGGTGGTCATTGGGCACAGAGCATGGTCATTGGAGGCGGGACAGCAAAGTCCCAGAATGTCCCACATGTCGACATTCAGGCTCCGTGTCCATTCTTGGAGCCGGGGACTGTTATTTTGTACATTAGCAATCTGGTTTGGGGCTTGTTTCTCCCTGAAACTTCAGCGGGAAGAGCGTGAGGCGTTGTGGTTTGAAGGGGTCCACATAAACAATGAGGGAAACAGATTTCTAATAATCCCCACAGGTCGCAGTGACATCTGGCCCCACACTTGAGCGTTGGCTCAATTAATTCGGAAAACACAAAACAAAAAGCGCCGGGGGCAAAGATCTGGGGGGACTTAACAGGCCGCTTTGTATGTGTGTCTATCAGTGTGTGTGTGCGTATTGATTGTGGCATTTGATCAAGTCAACTGCGGCGCATGTGTGTGTGAATTTTGTTCAAATTAGTCGAGGTATACAGCTGCTTTACTGAAAGGGTTATAATCTTTTTCACTTTGTTTTCCTTTGAAATCTTGTGAAATAAGAACACAAACTTTCCTTCCATCATCTCAAACACCATAACAACAGCACTTTACCTGCAGCTTGAGCTTTACCACGATTTTTTAGTTCCCTCCACTCTCACCTTTTCCCGCCTCTGTCCTCTGCTTCCTTCCTCTTGGCGGCGGGTCAGCTGGGGTCGGGGCCTCTGTGGCTGGGCTCAGGTGTAGCCTCAGCTGGGCAGGAGGGGGGAGGAGACGAGAGGAGAGGAGACGAGTGGAGAAGAGAGGAGAGGGGACGATGAGGATTCTGTCCCACAGGCGACCCAAGAGGGAGTCCGTCAAAAAATAGGAAACAAACACGTGCATTCACGCAAATGAAAAAAAAAAAAAAAAGACAACAGCTTTGTCCCTCACCCCTCTTTCTACACCTCCCCCATCTTCTCTCTTCCCCTCTTTCTCTCTCACTCTTTCTCTCCTGGGAGAGGCCTGGCCGGGCTTGGCCTGAACGCCATCTGCTGCATAATGTAACGGGATAGAACTCCAAATCCTTCATTTCCACTCACTGCCTGTCATCTGTGTGTGTGTGTGTGTGTGTGTGTCCACTCGTACAGTTGCATATGCACACATACACTGAAAGGGTGTGAATGTTTGAGCGCGTGTGAGATCTCATTTTACGGATGTTGTGACATTAGCTCGTCCAGCGAGCGATGTTGAGTGATGGGTTTGATGAAATAAAAGGTGACGCCAAATGTGTGTGTGTGGTTTTTTAAAAGGGATTATTCCGCTGTTTTGAATATGCAAGTCCGGTGGTTTTCACAGCATCCGCGGTGGAAAAAGAGACAAGTCCTCCTCAGAGGCAACATCATGGCAGCGGCGAGTTGTTGTTGCCTTTCAAGATCCATTTTCAGATGTAACAAAGCATCCGAATGAAACAGTCTTTAAACATGAACTCCTGGGAAATCTTAAAACCGCATCGAGCTAAGAATGGCACCTTGCCAGAGATGTCACAAATTTGCTTTTTGTTTACAAGTTAACAAACAAAAGTGCACACACACGGAGTCGTGTTTAAGTGCCCCACCCCTCTCTGCAGCGCTGGTAACCCGGAGGTGCAAAGAGTTGTCCCTCCAGGGCCCCGTGGGGCCGCTGTGAATTGGGGGGCCATCTGTTTTCTGGTAATAAGCTTTCTCTTCATTCATCCTTTCTCTCTTCTCCACTTCTTCTTCCTCTCCGTGTTGTGCGTTTGATTCCACTTTTGTTGTGGAAGGTTTTCTGTCTGTCTTCGCCCTCCGCACGCACACACACAAAGACATAAAAAGACGCAGACAGGAAGGCAGATCTGGTACGAGAGACCGCATTGCTTCTGGATACAAACGCCGGCTCTGAGGCGGTGAGTTTAGGGGAACAGAGACATGGTGAAATATCACAGTGTGAACCCTGATCCCTGACCAGCTATCCATGGCTGTTGACATAAAGTAAACGTGACACATCCCTCCTCACATAAACCCATAGACCCCCCCTCCAGCTGCCGGGCAGCCACTAAAGTCTGTGTTTGATTTTATTTTCTTTGTTTCATTGGTATTATGTGGCGGCTCAGGAAGCTAACACACAGCAACTTAAGACAACGCAAATAGAGAAAACACAAGCAAATGGGGAAAACATCTGAGCCAATTTGACAACACAAAAAACTCAACCAAACACAGAAACCTGCTGCAAAAGCTTAAAACACAACCAAAAACTGAAGAGATCGTTTTCTTCATTTGCTTTTCTTTTCTCTGTTTGATGTGTTTTCATAATTGCACAGTGATGAGCTCTCAGCCACAGTAAAATTATGTTTTTTAAAATTCCAAATAACCTGCCAATAAATAAATGATCCATGTATCCGCAGTTGTACAATTTGTCTGCAAAGCACATTTCTAGCACAGGACAATAATATTTCAAATCTTATTGAACTGATTCACCATCTCGCTGAGGTCCACAATAAGACTGGCAGGCTAACAGGCTCAGAAAGCCAACCCCACTCCCATCATCCTCCTCTGCTGGAGCCGTCACCTTGCCGCCGAGTCGCTGACGACCGCCTGATTGTTTAAGTTTGGGTTTGGAGAAACATTTGGTATTAGATGGCACCGGATCGATCAGAACGGTTGCCATGGCTACGGTGTGATGTGATGGGGAGAGGCTGAAGGGAAAAGGAACAGAGGAGGAGAGGAAAGTGGATTTAAGTTCACAACCATAACACACACACATATATCAACACAGCCATACATAAACACACAGCTGAGAGCAACAATTGAGTCTGAATGGAGCGCCGTCCAAGGTCCAGCTTTAAAAGTGCACAGCTCCTTTGCTTTCATAACTAACCCTGCACACTGTATGGAGCTGTGTTAAGGACAAAAAACATGTGTTTGCAGCTGTGTGCCTGCTCCTGCACGGGTGCACCGATTCAAACCTAACATCACATTTATGTTTCATTATGGGCTGTGCATGACAACGTCGATATGTCACCTGATATTGTTCATTATCCAGGCCGTTGCATTATCCGATTTATGCCTTCCTATGGCAGGTTTCAATACAGCCGAGTGTTATATCATGATTATGAGCGGTCTGGGCGCTGGGATGCTGTCTGCATCTCATTGAGGCAGAATGAAATGGATCAATATACCAGAGGAGGCTGAATCAGGGGGTCTGCATGTGTGTGTGTGTGTATGTGTGTGTGTGTGTAGACATACAGCCTTGGGAGATCAGAGTGCACAACTGCTTGCAGCTTCAAGCAGTGTCTCTCTCACACACACAGCTGTTTTTTTTTGCTGCATGCACAAGCACAGACTTTTGATCAGAGCAACATTTTGGTGTACAAGCAACATAATCACACAGTATATCAGCCTGTGACTGCTTCTCTCTTCCCCTTGTGTTGGTTGCAAACTTCATGAAGCCATATTTCTTCAGTGACGCAGCAGGCAGGCGGGCAGGCAGACAGGCAGGAGTCGGGCTCTCGCTTGCTCTCATTTAAGTGCAGATTTACAAGCTGTTTGCGACAGGAGCTTAGGTGCCTTTTCAGGATGCGCTCTGCCTAGTTGGGAGGAAGCTGCCTTGTGAATACATCTGTTGTGTCATCCAAAGTGCGGCAAACAGGCTGTCTGGCTTTCTGTGTTATGAAATTGAAAAATCGGAGCCCTTTAATAGCTCAGGTGCTTTGTTGGTTTGCTCTGAGAAAATGATTTGCTCTTGTCGGAAGGGTATTTTTATTACCTTTATGCACACAAACACACAAGCTCTCTCTCTCACACACACACACACACACGCATGCACCACTGTTACCTCGCAATTACACTAATTTAATGCCCCATTCCCCTCTATTAATCCCGAATTCTGTCCACATTTTTATTCTTGCTTTAAATGAAGGGGCTGCCACATGCTTCACTCCAAACAAAAGGGAGGTTAGATTTATTCTTCATTTGGGGCAGTGTGGGTGGGTGGTGGTGGTGGAGGAGGGTTGGGTGTGGAGGGGGGTTCATGCATGGGCATAACCCGGCCCCTAAAGGAAGGCCCCCGCTGCCAGCTGCCAGCCATAATTAAGCAGCTCTGCCGTGTCTATCACTGATTATGTTTGACCTGGCTAATAAGGCGAGTGTGTGCCACCTACATGTGGCAGCAGAGCGCCACAGCCGCCATTGTCCACTTTTAGATGAGGTTATTAGTTGTATTGCTGATGACAAAAATGTGTGTTGCTAAACATCAGTAGCATTGATATTGGATGGATTGGTGGATGTGCAAAAATAGAACATAGTTGTTGTCTCCAAAATGTCAACTTTAAATCCTTTTCATGAAATCAAACCCCATTATTGAAACTATTTATGGCATGCATTTTATTTCTGCAACAGCCATTTAATGTATTTACGTTCAATAATTATTTCTCCATATCATAGTCTTCAATGTTGGTGGCGGACTCCGCCATAGCCGTGCTGGATCCAGACTTCTTCCCAAAGGTCAAGGCAATTTTATTTCATCAATAACAGCTTCACTGTTTACTATTCACTCTCTTACATCAATATCAGAGCTGTAATAAGTTAATGCTAACCAGACATGTCCTACTTCTTTCAACACTTCTGACATCTTCATTAAAACAAAGTGAGTTTGTTTAGCTGCACTGTTGTGCTACACCAGTATATATATATATTTGCTTCTTTTCTTTGTCTGATGTGACAGTCTTTCCCTATCTTTGGGTTTTCAACTAGTGGTCAGACTGAACACGACATGTGATGATTTAACCTCGGGCTTTGGGAAATTCTAATGGGCATTTCATTACTATTTTACCGACAATTTACGGACCAAATAATGAATTGATTAACCATGAAAATAACTATAGCTGTAGGGAGAGTGCATTTAAGGAGTATCCAATTGGATTAGAAGCCAATAAAAAAATCAAGTCTTCTATCAGTTGAAGTAAAAACTTGGAAAAAGAGCAAATACTTAGACTAAAAATGTTTATTCCTACTAACTAAAGATCACTGTCTGTCCAAATGGCAGTCCCAGGGAGGGATATCCTTTAGTAACTGCCTTCGCCAGCCTGTACGCCAACATTGCAGCAATCAGTATAAATTAATAATAAGTGAATCAAAGTGCTTAATTTAATGGAGGCTATGAAAGATTAATACCTGACATTATCCAAGCTGCTGTGCTGTAAGGGGAACCACCCATGCCTGAGGTAAACCAATCACATTTCTATGAATATGACATTAGACACATTGATGTGATGCGTTACATCAATGTCAGGCCGAGTCTTGAGAGCAGCAAGTCTGGATAGAAAGTCCACTGAGTGTGACTGGTCTATTTCTGTCTCCTTTCCCTCCCTCCCTCCCTCCTCGATGGGTCTAGAGGCGAGAGATCAGTTCAGAGTGGAGGAGAGCTGGTGTTTGGCCTGAGGGGCCCTTGGACACAGATTCTGTCATTGTCCACAGCTGCCACTCCGCCCCTCCCTCCCTTTTCCCCTTCCACTCTGTGGCCATCCTCACCTTAAGGGCATCCCCTGCTACCCCGCCTCCCTAATGAAGAGTGACACGCGTCCGGAGGATCTGATCTAGTCTGAAACCGGGCCCATGCCTCCTCTGTTTTGTCTCCTATTATTGACTTCGGTGGCTCACACTGAGTCGCGGTGATGAGAGCGCCATATACCCAAGAGGCATCACTCCCAAATCGGAGGGGGAGCTCAAAGGGCAGATGCAATTGTATGGAATCGTGAGGACCTAATTGTCTTTATTCATGAGCTGTGTGATTGATATTAGGGGAAAATGAGACACTCTAATTGTCCTCTTATATGAGGAATTTCTTACAGGCCCACACTGTGGATGCTGTGCGGGTGTGTGTTGTGCATGCATCTGTGGGTGTGTGTGCGTGCACTGCTGGGTGAGATATCAAACTGACAACTCCTAAAGGGCATCCATGCAGCGGTCTCCCGACATATCACTTGAAATAATTCATGTTGTCTTGTTGTCCTTTCTGACAGTTTCTTGCCTTTGCTGCATCCAGTGGATCCAGACACAATATTATCAGGAAGAAATGGATACACAACCTCTTAGAGTAAAAAAAAAAAAAGTATGGCACCCAACACTCCATGTTTCTATGGCTGCACCATCAAATATTGAGTGTATATCCTGTCTTTGAAAACTGGGATTTCCATTAGACTTGAAAATAAAGTTAAGTGGGTTTGCATAAATTGTGGCAGCACAGAATTACTTTATTATAATTAGATTTAGTTTTTTGATTAAGTTTGAAGGATAAACAAGGAAGAAATTGATCGTAACAACAACAAGCCTGATATATCTTATTCCTCTGGTCCACAGAGCTCCATTGTTGTCCAAAGACTATTAAAAAGACATCAATGAGACTCACTGTTGCACTGGGTCACATTTTATTCACTACCACAAACACTCACTGTAGTTTATTTGGACTCCCACATGCTCTGTTCTGCTGCTGGAAAGACTAACAAGAGAGAATGATGTGGATAAACCTAGAGGAATATTCCCCAACAAATGCATGAAACATCTACACTTCACAGTCTTTTTTAAAAGTGAAACTACGTATTCGTGAGCTGAAGATTTGCATCTTCAGTAGGAATGAATAGGCTTTAGGCCGGGTGCCAGAGACAGGGTAGGAAAATTGGAAAGTACTAAAGCCCAATTCATGCTCACTGCATCCATGTAGCTGCAAGGATTTTCAGCACGATTAAAATTTTGTCGCTGGTGCTGATGTCCTTGCGCCTGCAAAATATTTGTGACCAGTTGCACTCTACATATTACAAGTGCACATGTGCTGGGAAAGTAAAATGGACAGCGATGCTCATCCTTCTAAAGAAATATACCTAAAAGTATAATACACCTCTCACTCTCCGATATCCTTACTCTCACATTGAGAATAGTTAAGTAAATGTGCTGCTGCTGTCTCAGGCAGTTCCTCCCTGCAAGATCACATAAAGTCAACACACATCATACATATACATTAATGTAGCTGCTGGGAGTTTTTCCACCAATCACATCTATTCCCAGAGCCGACCTGAAACTCCTACAGTGTTACAGTAATATATCCAGGGTGGCTCTGCTTGTCCATCTATCTACCAACCTACCTAACAACCTCTCTCCTCCACATGAGGCATCCCGCCGAGCCGTAATTGAAATCCATGAGGGAAAACACCTTGACTGGCTCAGGTAAGCGTAAATTAATGTGTGTGTGTGTGTGTGTTTATGTGGGCCACTGTGCACACATGCACACACACGCCCACAAATGAAGATGAAAGCAGGGTGTGTACGTTTATGCATGTATGCCTGTGTGCAAGTAAGTGTGTGTGTGTGTGCACCCACCAGTGTAATGTGATAAGCTCCAGCAAAGCACATACCTGATGCCATTAAATGCAATTTCCCCTGTGTGTCAGCCCAGCCATTTGTCAGCTGCTAACACTGCACGCTTTATTAAAAACCTCATCCGCTTCAATTAACTGCGCCTGCAAAGCAGTTTAACTCCACTCTAATCCTGTCAAGATGTTTAAACAGGCCTTGCGTACAGTAGGTACAGTACATCATTTCAAACCTCGTCAGTGGGGTTTTATGCTTTTTTAAAACTCCTGTACTCATCACCTAAAGTTGGTGTTCAGCTCAGGAGGGAGCAGGTTCAGCCTCCTCAGCGACAGAAGTTGCGTCGGGGTATCGTCCTGGTGTGAACACACACACATACATGTCCACAACCCCAACCCTTTACACTAACTCCCAAATCTTAAGACACAGTCTAAACATTATGAGGCATTTTCTGAAATAAAATCAAGCTTTAATTTTTGTGTAACAGCCAGCAGCTGTGTCCCTTCTATGGTTTGTCTCTTTGCTTAACCGGGTTGTGACTGACAGACGGCATCATCGTGACCAAAGCATTTGATTTTGGGATGGAAGAAAAACAGGACTCAAAGAAATAGAAAGCAAAATGTGAACAGAGCAAAGTTCAATAACCGGAGTTCAGTCCAAACCAAACCCATCATCAGACAAGAACGGCGATTTTGGACAATTCTGTTTTTTAAAATTCTCGCCTCCTGCAATTGAGGTAAAGGTTCATAAAAACGTTAATTGAGAGGCTGTGATGGGAAAACTTTCAGGGTAAAGACACAGAAATCGGCGAGCTGTGCAGAGTTGTGATTCATCTTTTTGAGAAGCAGTGAATCACTCTTGCAGGTTGAGCAAAGGGTTGTGATATGATTAATGATACTGGGCTCGAGAAGTGAAACAAAAAAAAAGAACAAAGTTTGTTCTGCCAGGTGGTTAATCGAAGCGAGACAAAGGGGCTTCATTGATCGAAAAAGGGAGGCAAGCGATCTAGAAAAACCGACTGGCAGGTTAAGGTGAACGCTCAAAGACAATGTGACAGGAAGCTGAGGGAAAGTGGCTGGTGTATATATAAAGGGAGCTTATTAAGGGAGTGGGGCGCAGGTGTGTGGGCAGGTGAGGATCAGGTGACTGGGGATTGGTGGGAAGAGGTGAGGGAATGTTAGGGGCTGGAATGACAGGAAAGGTTGGTGGCAGGCAAACAGACAACGGGCAAAAATAACGATCGAATCTCGACTGCATCCCCTAATAAAAAATATGAACACATACCTTAGTTTGAACCCTTCTTAATTTTGACCTTAAAATCAAATTCTACACAGAATGAAGGGAACAAAATGACCTCCTCGCAAAAAATGTACCTCGTCTGAAGGTCTAAAACTGCTTCCCACAAGGATGCCACACATGCTCTTCTGCTTTCTTCCCCTCTCTCTTGCACACACGCTCCTCTTTCTCCAACACACGCACACACACACGGTCATGCCAGCAGGGAGGTGACGGTTAGCATGGTGCTGTCACCAGGGGATCCAGGGTGGAGTTCGCAGGAAAGGGAGAGGTGTAAATTGGGTGAGCGCTGGGTGCAAAGCCTCGTGAGTGAAGGCTCGGTGTGCTCTTCCTCTTGATGCTTTGTCACTCACTCCCGCCCCATGAGATACAGGTGGTGGGTAAGGTGAGGATGCAGAGGGGGAGAAGCAGCTTGGCTCTCTGTTCTGTATTGTGTTTGCATCGGGGCCACGAGCTCCGTCGTGTCTTTCACGGCTCTCGCCATGTTTTTCAATTCACTCTGAAACATTTGATTTGATTTCAAAGACAGCAGAACAACGAGGCGCCAGGCGGAGGGAGGGCGTAGAAGTCCAGGAGAAAGATGGGATTTGGGATTTTGACGGTGTTGACCACGAGTAAACAGGTTTATCCCGTAATTTCATATCTATCAACTTGACGTTGATGAAATTTGAAAGTGTAATCAGCGAAACGAAAGCTAAAGGCGAGCAGGTGTGACTTGCCTTTGATCATAACGGAGACCAATTGCAATTAGGCCCAAAATGGCTTGACGGCGGTATCAGGGGGCCGCTTGCAGATTATGTATTTTTAATCAGAGTTGTTAGCATCTGTGATGGATGCCCATTTTACTCACACCGGCCTCTGATGGCATACGTCATGTTTGCTAGCTGTGAATTATCACCGTGTGTACGCTGTCCATTAACTGCATGACGAGGTGCACATCCCCCCGCCGTGTCGCCCGCTTCCTCAACTGGTGTACGCTGAGCTTCTGGGAAACAGGAGGACTTGTTTGCGAGGACGCAAGATTAAAAATTACTTCAACGCTTCCTTGGGGTTGATGCACTTTGAAGCGTGTGTGCAAAGCATCAAATGGCCATATTGTAAGAGTTTGTGCCACTTATTGAATTTGGTCGTGCTCCTCAGGTAATCTTGCTTGTGCACATTAACATTTCCTGCTTCTCATTATTGTGCAATAAATGAAACCGATTCAACACGGCTTCATAAAACAGCACAGTAAATGTTAGACATGCAAACACATTTGTATTTTACTGCATCTTGATTATTGCAACACGCTCTCTTCTCCCATGATCAAACAACTCAGAGAGGCTACGATACGTTCCACCGTTTGCAGACTGTGCAGAACTCAGCTGTCATCCTGTTAATCAGAACTAAATGGCATGACCGCATTGCACATATTTGAGCCTTTTTACGCCGGCTCCCAGTCGTTTTTAGGATTGATTTTAAGATTTAATCGATTACCTTTAAGCTCTTCATGCCTTTGGCTCCTTGCTTTTTTTTTACATGCCAGAGGCCTTATGTCTGTATGTCTGTCTGCAGAGTCCAGCCTTAAAACTAAGATTTATCTGAAGGTAAAATGGCTCAGATGGACTGGATTTTGCTGGTTTAAATGCACCAAGGTTGAGCATGGTGATCTTTACTATGTTGCTGCAGAACTAAGATTTGCCACGAACATACTTTTGCTGTGAAGAAATATTGTCTATCTCTGAGCTCCTGAGATAAAAACACCACCTTGCCTCTAAGTTTGCTTGTCTACTGTTTGGTGCTGAACAGGTTGTGTAAAGTGACTTTTTCCCTAAATGCAGATGCCAAAAAATGTTGCTGATGCAGACAGCAGAACCAAAACAATGAGCTGAAAGACAACAAAATGTTCCTTATAGCTGTGAAGATAGAGCGATAATTCTCTATGGGTTCATTAGTACAAGCGACACCTTTCAAATACACACACTAATATGATTCATTGTTAACATAAAAATACTGATCATAGCAGCTTTAAACATCCAGAGACTCAAAATGGCAGCTGCATCCTCCCCCATCAGCATCTGAGAAATATTCCCATTATAGCACAACTTATTACAGTTTACGCAAAATAAATATTGCATATTTACAAAGACTAAAGGCTGTGTTTGTCAGTGTGTGTGTGTGTGTGTGTGGCCCCTAACTCGACCATGTGCTAACCCCACACAGCTGCAGAGTCCCCTTGAGGGTTTGTCGCACAGGCAACAGAGGAAGGGCGGAGGAAGGGTGGTGGTGGTGGTGGTGGTGGAGGGGGGACGTGGACTGAACACTCTCATTTCCATGCCGCACTGTTCTGGCAAAGACATTGTACACCGCTGTGGATGTGCGTCTCTTGTGCTATTGCTCAATCTTTTTAGGGCTGTCAGTTAAGGTTTTCATCAGACAATTCTCTGGGCGCCAGGGTTGGAAAGCTGATTGTGTACTTCAGCGCTGCAAATGTGTTCTCTGTGTGTGTTAATGCGTGTATGCAGGAGATGGAGAAAGAGACGGGGGGGACTCTTTAGAGAGATTGCTTTCTTTATGCCACATCTCAAGTATGGATGCATGAATTAATTTAGAGTGTCTTAGCTGATTGCAAAGGTTTGTCAAAAGCTCCCTGAAACTACAGAAATCTGTTTTCGGCTGCTACCAGAGTCCAGCCTGAAAACAGTAATGGAGAAACCAAGGAGTCTCAGGTTCCTCAAATATCCCTGTCAATCAAACGCCGTTTCCTCTGAGTGCGTTTTCTATCTGTCAAGGGTCATAGAGAGTGAGGATGAGACCCATTCCCTCCCTCCCTCCATCTCCGTCCCTCCCTCCTCCAGCTCCTCCAGCTCCATCCCTCCCTCCTCCCCGGCTCCTTGGAGGTGTATCTCCACCTTGTGCATCACGTCTGGGCATGACCTGTTGCTAGGTAACCCTGGGTCACAGCTGCACACTATGGCAGACCCTTTTTTTTATTTATCAGTGAGTTATGTGGGAGACGGGGGCTGTAATTTATTAGTTTGATATTGGGCAGGCAGCGCAAGTTTGGGATTGTAAAAAAAGAAGAGACGGCCTATAGCTCATCAAAATGCTCATTCTGATCCCCGGGCCTCGGTCTGCTGAAGAGATTCACAACAGAGGGGATCCCGACATTATAAATTCATCTGCTTTTTACTAAGAAAATCAAGCATCTCCAACAACAAAGCCAATGGTAATGCACTTTCCATGCTGGTAATTGAACAGATGTGGTCAGAGCTTAGAGGACGGAGAAAAAGGAATTCATCTCAGTACAGTATGTGACTGATTCATGTCCAAGGATGAAGTGGGTGCAGACAAATAGTGTTATCAAGCTTTGTAGTCATGACAGGAGTTAACCTCCTGGGTATAAATTGATGAAAAACTTGCATCAGACTGATTAAGTTAACACGTGTCTTGAAATGAAGGATTTTCAGAGAAATAAAATAGAAATAAAAGACATAAAATAAAAGCAAAAATGTGATAAATGTCCAGTTTGGTTCATGTAGTTTAGTTAGATTTTTAAGAATTGGTTGGACATCTTAGTTTTCATATCCTTGGTGCTGTCAGGGTGAATCCTAAAGGTCAAAGTTTTCACAGACATCTTTACATGTACTGATATTCATGGTTCCCAGAGGATGAATCCTCCTTCTGTTAAAGTTTTCACCTCTCCATTAAATTCACATTCCTCTCAGGAAGGTTTGTAATAACTTTTGTGATGCTTTGATTTTTCCTCTAGCGCCACCATCAGGTCATGTTTACATGCAAAAATAAGATGGCGAATATGATAAACATCAGTTATTGTCATTATGAGAAAGTTGCAAGCTGACATTAGCATTTAGTTCAAGTAAAGACTGTTTGTAACTGGTATATATATCACCATTGTCCAGAGTTTTAATACTGCATTTCCACAAAGTTTGGGTACATATGGAATAATAGTTTCCATAATGTCAAAGGTTAATTTAATAATATTCTTCCAAAATGTTTCTGTTGTTGAGTTTTGACAAATCAAGTGCAGAAGATGTGTGTTTGTAATTTTACATTTGTGACACACAGGTGATGCTATTGTTGAATCTGTGTAACCTGAGAGGTGTATAATATGTTTAATGCAATATGATGAATTTAATAAGTCAGTGATTTGTGGAAATTAAAGTGTTTGTGCTTGATACAATGGGTTAATCCACTCTGCATCATTGTAGGAGTGAGTGTAAATCCAGCTGCCATTCATGTTTTATAAAAGGTTTTTCATAATCTGTTTAGTTATTGATGCAGTCAGTCTACGGAGGATGCTAAGCCTTTGGTAATAGCATGGAGACTGTTGCATAATTGTTTCTTAAGAGGAGATTTACAAGGACTTACTGGAAATGTTGTCTGATTTGTAAGTATTTAAAAAGATTGGTGGTTGGAAGACGATGAAATAAGACATTTTAGAAATATATAAAATAAACTGTGCTGATTGTTTCTTGGAGGATTTGAATGGGAAATATGCGACAAGTAAATTATTCCTCTATTATTTTTTTTATTATTTTCTATTACTTATATATTTTTTTATGATCTGAGCTCTTCTCACCTTATTTATAGTGCCACTTTATCACAAAATCCTAAAATGAGGTTGGCAAATGGTAGGACAGACTGCTACCATCTGAAAGTTTTACAGTTTTTGCAACACTTCTATGTGATATTAATAAAAAAAAATAGTGATGCATCTGCTGCTGTTGACTCAGCCACACATCAACCTCCTCGCCCTGATGAAAGCTCACCATTGCATCTCGGGTCTCACCCACAACACTTTTGTTAAATTCCTCTCCCTAATGTGCGTGTGATGAATATTTTTCAGATGCTTCCTCTAGGCCATATCTGATCAAAACAAATGCACCTGCACTTTTTTTTTTTTTCTTCTTGCAACTGCAACTCCCCCAGGACGGGTAAAAATTGACTCCCTGGCTTCCTCCACCAGGCAATTACGTGCCATCTGTTCCCATCTTGGTTGTTCCAGCTCGTTTTGTTTCTGCGATTGTTCGTCTAATATCATAGGCCTGAAAGTGTTAGAGAGGAAGGGGTGGGTGGGGGGTGAGGGTGGCAGCGGAGAGGGGGGACACCAAAATGAGGAGTGGCATGAAGAGGAATTAATCGAATCTAACAGCAGAACCAGATCTTCCCCTCTGAAAGGAGATAGTCCCACTAGAATGAGGACCATTACCATATTCATCACCTAATATTGCCTGCTGTATGCAAAGTGGGAGAGAAGAGTGCAATATGACTTTCTTGACCGCCTTTCTAATTCCATCTGAGAAGGCTTGCAGACTGCTTTTTTAATTGTTTGTTTGCAACAAGTCCACTTAGTACCTGCTTTTGTTGCGATGCTGCCATTTGTTTGGGAGTGGCAATAATAACCCATTAACTTCCCTGTCATATACCCCACTGATATTTATATCTATATGGTTGTTATGCTGCCATGCTGAATCACATTATTGTTTTGTTACAGTAACTATTGGGCCCATTACTCTCTGCCACATACACAGGCTGGAAGCGGCCTGTAGATTTAATTGCAGTGATGTCGCAGGCGAGGCGAGCAGCTGGATTGGAGAGTTTTAACAGTGATATCAATAAAGGAGCGCCACCTTAGGCCGATATAATTTTCCATCTCTCCTGACAGAGCGGAAGATAGAAATAATCAGTCACAACACCAGCCAGGCAGCCTGTAGGACCTCATGTGACATCCAGCAACACTGATGGCTCAGGACCCATCTGTGTCCAGAGGGCAGCGCTCAGTATGTGTGTGTGTGTGTTTCTGAGTGTGTGTGAGGATAATTGGTGAGAAGATGTTGGATCCTATAAGAAGAAGAAAACACTGCTTAAAGCCATATACAGTAGATACTACACTTGTTCAGTGGCCTTTAAATGTGAGTTATAAACAACTTGTTTAGGGACGTTTCCTGTGCCATCTAAAAAGTACGTTCAGTTAGATATTATCTTGTTTTGGTGGATGAGATATGTTCAAGAAAAGATTAAGAGCAGAAGCTAAAAATCATCTGCTGCGAGAACATGAAAAGCACTTTTTTGTGCTTTTGCTATCTGGGGGTGGTAAATGATTTTCAGCACACTCTCTTTAACTTGTTTTCCTCTGTAATTATTCTTAAGTGTTGTCTGAGACATCTCAAGCCTCCACACAGAGACAGAGAGCGTGTGGTAACAACATCTAGCTTCTGTATAAAGAGGAAAACTACTCTATATAGGAGGAAAAAATGTATTTGCAGGAACAAGTAGAACAATACAAACCTTGAAATCAATTAGTTCTTCATTTGACTTGTTGCTCAATACGTCTGCTTTAGTGCACATGGACGACTGCACTAAATGACTGGCCTCCATAACTGCCTGTTGTTGAGTGAATTAGTTAGACAGCCTGCACTGTTATAACTACACAACTGTAATATATAATCTCTTATTTAAATCACATGTGATTTGAGAGAACAAGCATTAACTGCACAGGTTGTCCACTTTTTGAAGCTTTGTATTTGCTGACATCTAGTGGTGAAAGCGTGAAAAGCAAATGCATTTGATTGGTCGTACTGATGTATCTATCAGTAAAATGGATGTGGAGAACAAGTGTCCACATCACAGGTGTAATCAGTGAATTCATTTTCATTCACTGTAAATTTGATGGTGTATAATTATTAATTATGTGGCGTTAGTAAATCCAGTGCAACAAAAGTTCATTGAGCACAAAACAATTAACATTTAGAAGTTATTTTCTTTTCAAAAATAATTATTTATAGGTAATATGTGTCCATCCAATACTGAAGATGACGTTTGTAAAGGTATCATAATTCTATCTGGCGTGACTTTTGTTTGCATCTGTATGAACATGATTATCTGCACACATGAAGACATCGCTGTTGGACGACAACCTGTGACAGAATGCAGTGAAAAGAAAGAGGGAGGGCAGAGGGGTGAGACGGGGGAGTGACAGAGAAGAGGTGGAGGGAGGCAGAGCTGGAGGCTGCAGGACAGAGCAGAGAGAGCTGCAGAGGAGGAAGCACACCTGGAATACAGGTAGGAAATCTTTTACTTTGCTTTTTAAAAACATGTTATTTTTGCATATGCACTGGTGTGATTTCATGTTTCATTCTTGCATCATGCAACTTAAAAACTGTAATAAAAACTTTGTGTTCCTGCAAAATTTAAAAAGTCCTATTTGGCACAATTTGCTGCCTACAGATTTTTTGAACTGACTGAAGTACGTTTCATTTAACATTTCAAAGAGGCCTTTACCTGTGAGCTTTATGCTCTGTAACTTGCGGTGAATGGCTCCATTGTTTGGTTTCGATACGCTGGAATGCTCCTGAACATCCTGCATAATCCTCTCAATTATGAATGGTATCATTTATTCTATAGTCTCAGCACCTTGGCGAAGGCCGTCCGGTAACTTAGCAACTAGTGCCTCTCATTCATCATTAAAGTGGGGTAACGTGAGAAGACCCAGTGGCTTCACTCCGGGAGAGTGACAGGGATTTGTTACTGACACACAACCTTCATTTTCCCTCTTTCCAACAAACAGATTGATGACTCTTTACCTTTTAACCTACATGTGCATAAAGTGTAGTTTTGTCATTGATACTTGAGATTATATTTCCCATGATCTCCTGCTCCTAATTTCCTCTATAAGTTCTTTTTTTTAAGTCTGTCCCTGAAGATCATACAACAAATGTCACCTACAGATAACGTCTTTAACAACTTTTTAGAACATGGGAATCAGATTTTATCCATTGACACTCTGAGGTCACTTGTTTCCAGTGGGAGCTTATTGTGAACATGCAGAGGTAAACTGACACCTCACCCTTTCATCCTTGCAAAAAGCCTTGTTGTTTTGCTCTGGGGGGCACAGGGCTCTCTAACTAGGTCTACACTGTTAACATATACATACTTGTACACACACAAACTCAGAATATGACCCATTTTGCATGGTCATAAAGACCAAAAGAGAGAGATGTGACCCCTCTTCTGGCAGCCTCTCACATACCTCGTGTTGGTGTTGAAAGATAGAGTTCAGTTTCAATGCCTTGAGCAGATAAGCACTGCTGTTTCCACCAAAAGTGACAATGAGGGTCTGTGCTGCATTCGGAAGCAACTATTTGAGACTGTTGAGGTTTCATGACGAGTAACATTAAGAGGCATGACTTGGCAAACAAAGACTCTGAAGCCTCTCTGTCTCAACTTGGCCATTCATTATCTTGTCATGTCAAAAATAGCTCTAAATGCTGATTAAAAATATAACTATAAAAGACATATGTGAGGCAAAGGTTTGCTCAATAGAGATGTGCTTTAGCTGACTGTTAATTAACATCCAATTTGGGGCATTTATTGTTGTAGTGATCAGTGGCTGCCAACAGGGCTGAAGTCTGAATACAATGCTGACCTCAGGGAAACAGGACAGTGGTTACCTGAGAGCACTTTAGAGTCTCGTGAGAAACTGAATATTGTGTGGGATAGATAAAGTTGCAACGAAAGGGAACCTGTGTCCCAGTTTTAAAACAGCGATAGAAATGTACACAAGTCCTCACAGGGTTTATGTGATACATGTGAGTCAACAGGCAGGTCAAATAGGACTGAGGAGTTCATTTGCAAAACATTACGGGATGACTGTTTTGGTGAGGAAATGACTGACTGAGACCTTGTTATTGGATACAATCCTTAGCTCTGTTTCAGATTTATTCTGTAGATATAGCACAGTCACTTTTTTAAAACTGAAATATTTAATACTACTGCAACAGGGTTTGGATGATAACAAACTTTACTTTTGCATTTTGTCTTTCCAGACCAACACTCAAAAAGTAGTGAAAACTCATTTCACAAGAGGAATTCAAATCTGCCATCCACAATGTTGATGCGGTCTCATTCAGAGAGAAGAGCCCTCCTTGGGTTCTCAGCCCTGCTGACACACAGCACTCCAAAACAGAGAGATGTGACCTCCCCACCTCCCCTGTCCTTCACTCCCCGGGAGTCCATCTTTGCACCCATATCTCTTACTTCACCACCTCCCTGGGTGACTCAGGCCCTTTCCAACCTGGAGCAAGGAGAAAAAGAACTGGAGAGCCTCAGGGAGCGACAGCAGGCCGAAGTGGAGGAGGTGAACCGTGAGTTGGACAGTGCTATGTTTGAGGCTCAGCGAGAGGAGCGACGCCTTCTTGAGAAGATTGAGCAGGACCACAGAGAGGCTCAGCAGCACCTTAGTCAGGTGAAGAGGGAGAACGCTGCCGCAGTACGAGTTGTGCAGTCACTTGTTGATCAGCAACTTAGAAAAATTGGACAACTGAAGGAGCAGATACAAAGATGGGGCAGCACTGCTGGTGGATCCAACAAGAATCAGCTCCAAAGAGGAGTGGCCGAGGTCACCCAACCTTGGGAGATCTCTCTAACACTGAAAAGGGTCAGATTCTCACCAAGCCCTGGGTCCTTAAGCTTAGGGGAAGTTGATGTTCATGAGCAAGGTATGACCTACCCAATTGGTGTCTGCGGTGTCCAAGGACAAAAGTGTGCCTTGCACTCAGGGGATACAGCATTTTCAAACATTACCCCTCTTGAAATTAGAAGGGAACCACAACCAAACAGAGCTGGGCAAAGGTACAGTCCAGATGAGAGCAATAAGGCAAATAGCGGGAATATGCGTGTTGTCCGGAAACTATGTCTGTCAAGCTCTACAGAGAATGAGGATGAGCTCAAATCACCCACTTTGAAGTCCCCCATACCAAGACATCGTGGTGTGTCTGAGTCATCCCAAGATGAGGAAGTAGAGTCTGTGTGTTCAGACACACAGGGGCAAGACCTTTTCCTTGCTATCCCCCCAGTCTCCAGTCAAGGAGAATCTGAAGGGGATGAATCTGATGGTAGACAAAATGGAACAAAGAGGCGCTCCACACTGAAGGGTAAGAAGAAGCAAAAGACCTTTGTCTTGGTCTCACGTGAAGAACCATCCTGCCCTCCTGAAGAAACAGATGAAAAAAACAGTGATGTGGCAATATCTCCAAAGACTAGGCGCAAAGGGTCACTCTCCAGGCACAGTCTTGTTGACCTTTCCATGAGACATCATCCACAATCTCAACAAACCCTATCGAAGAAAAAGACCTCAAACGAATCTTCAATGGACAGTGGAAGCCCCCCATCCCCAGTGGACAGTGAGGATTCCTGTTACACCTATACTGTAAATGCTCCAGTCAATGGATCCGTCAAGCAAGAGCACTGCTGCTCAATGTCCACCGCTGACCTCTCAGGCAATCTTCACCATTTGATTGGCAGTGACAAGGGTGAACGTAGAGGAATCAGAAAGGTCAACAGAATGCGTCTTGCCTCTGAACCTTTAACTCTAGAAAAAGGCCAAGGAAATGGCACAGAATCTGACAGGAACACCATGAGTTCTGATGAACGACAATCAAGATCCCAGACACGGGTTACACAGGGTTTAAGTTTAAACCGTGTGAGCAGATCTCTGTCTATGTCAGCAATTGAAGGAGACAAATTACACCAAGTCAAGGAATCACAGCAATACAACAAAGAAAAGAAAGAGAGGGCAGTGCCAGCTTTGAGAGAACTGGAGGAAGAGGGAGGCTCAACAGCATTTGATTCAGCTTATCTCGTAAAACAGTTTGGAAAACAAGGATCAGGCCGCACTGACTTCAACCTACCAAGTGGTGTCCATGCAACTGTCAAAGGGCAGCTATTTGTGGTGGATTGTGGTAACGCCCGCATTCAGGTGACTGATCTCCAGAAGAATGTTGTACAGCAGGTGTCTCCATCGGGATCAGAAAGGTCTTCCCGCATCTGCAACTACTTTGATGTGGCTGTGAACTCAAAGGGCCTCATTGCCCTCACCTGTGCTGCTGAACGAGCTGTGTTGGTGTTCAGCCGTCATGGACGCCTCCTGCAAACTTTTGGTGGCACAATGATTGGTTCCACCAATGAAGAGCTGGATGCTCCCAGAGGGGTGACTGTCACCCGTCAAGATGAATTCTTGGTCACTGACATCAAGCGTGGCACCCTAACTTCCCTGAAGCTGGACCCCAAAACTGGGGCCAGATTGGAGCGCACAGTGGTAACTGGGTACCACAGGCCGTACCTGGTGGCAGCCTGTCTCACCACTGGGCTCATGGCAGTATCCGAACGAGGAAATGAGACTGGACGTGTCCCATGCATCCGAGTTCTGGAACCTGGCTGGAACACTATCCGAATCCTGGGGGTGTGCTCTGGCCTGGGTCCTGTTCTGACCTGTCCTTGGGGTCTCTGTATCGACAACGATGGGGATGTCCTGGTTGCAGATTGGGGCAAGCAGCAGCACCGTGTTCTTCTCTACCCATCCAAAGGAGTTGGCTGGCCTCTGGTGACCGATAACCTGAACAGCCCCAGGGGCCTGGCGCTGCTCCCTGATGGTCACATGGTGGTTTCAGACAGCATGAATCACTGTATCAAGATCTACCGCTACAAGTGAACCACAGAGGATGACGAAGACAGAGATAGAACAAATATGGATTTGGAGTTAAGACTACTTGCTCTGATAAAATGAGATGCTTAAATCTGATATAGCAGGCAATATCCTTGGAAATGTATAATGTTTCTTTGAGTATGATATACAGCCTCTACCTCCTAACTGCTTTATTTTGATAAGATCATGTTTGATGCGATTTCAAAATGGTTCTTTTATTTTTCTTTCATTATGATAATCACTATATGCAAGGCAAATGTAGAAGATTAGTGAATCACATTTATTAAATACAAAGATACAAATAGTGGATAAAAATAGTAATGCATGCTTATGAATTACCCTTGTGTGTTTCTAATGTTTTCTTTGATTCTCTTGACTCAATCTACAGTAAAGCTTGGTAGCTCACAATGCCTGAATGATATTCAATGAAATTTTGTGTATTATGCCCATAATGCAAAACATTTAATCAATCAGTAATCAAGAAAAAAAAATCAGTGTGAGAACTGTCAGTGTAATGGACAGATCAAACATTTTAGTTGGCTAAAGCCTGGGAGGGGCTTAATGATTTTTGTACTGTCAATTTCTCTGAGTAAAAAGAATTAAACTTTGATTTAAATCTAATTTTGCATGTTTTTGTTGTTTGTTGGGCTCTTGCTTCACTACACATGACCACACAACCTCAAAGGCTGTCCATGTCAGAGTTTTGGGTTTGTTTAGTTATATCCTGTTTTTATTTGAATTAGTTTGCTTCTCTGGCCTATCAGGAAGTCTTTCGATTCCTGTTATATAAAATATTGAACTCCTCCAATCCTGCCTGCAGTGTCTGCACTTTGGCCCCCGACTTTGGCGGCTTTATTTAACAAGCTGGTAAATATCAAACACAGAAAGAAGTAAAGAGTAAAATGTTAAAACCGATCAATAATGTAATTTGAAATCCACATCAAAATGCAAAGTAAACCGTTTCTTTTTTACCTCCTTTTCCAAGTAGATTTCCTCAAGCATTAACACAGCTTCATGAAAGACAGATATTGTGCTTCAAGGCAATTATTAACAGTGTAGAACGGAACAGCCTGATCTGCAAATATCACCAAATAAGTAAATTGTGATTCATAAATTATTGTTGCCTCATTTTGCAACAGCAAATATTCCAGCATGCTGTCAATGCAAACTCACATGCAAACAGTTTCCTAACTCGTCCACCCACATACACATTTGAGTATAAAAGCGCAGGTTCAGCTTCTGCACAGCCACAGCTCTGCTCCACAGTCAGACTCCACATCAGAGGACTTCAGCATGGACATGTTCACCAGGACTCTGTTTCTGTGCTTAGCACTTGCCCTCGCCAATGGAGCACCAGCGTGAGTATTAATGAACTCCTCTATTTTGTATTGAATCAACACTCGAAATAGGTCTTTCAAGCCAGGATGTGCTAATCCTGACATTCTGATCCCAAGATCCTTCAATGCTGCAATGTTTTATTCTGTAATATTTATATATATATATATATATGAGCATATATGCATAAATACAGGTAGAAAAAATATCTTGTAATATAATGCAAACCAATACAAAACCTCTGTCGATTGTATCTTTCGTGATTCAAGGAGGTTTTGAGTCATTTTTGAGGCAGAACTTTGTGTTTTTGTTGCATTGAATTACATTAAACTGTGAGCTGTTCCTATCATTTTGTTCACTCTAAGTAACTAATTTGGGTCATTCCAGTTTTCCTCATGTTCTCTTGTCAGTTTAAACAGCGCAGTGCAAATGTTCATTCATTTCGTGACTCTATTTGTTTTTTACAAAGTTCACCAGATGGATCAATTGAACAAATACAAGAGTGCAAAGTCATCGTGTTACCTCGGTGGTGTGATCCCACCATCATGACTCAAGGATTTCTGGAAATGTAATGTAATGTGTTGCTGTGCTGAACTGCAGAAAAATGATAAATGTCTTTTTATGATCCACAGGCACCATGAACATCCAGAAGTAGAGGGTGGGTTTTTAATAAACACATTACAATCCTAATCAAATCAAATTGTCTGTTACGTGGCTGCTAAGCATTAATCACAGAAACAAGCTGGTCTTCTCTACAACGCATGTTTAATATTTTCTGTATTCACAAGTATTTCAATTGCATTCATGGTAACAAGAGTTATATTATCTGTTTTTGTAACTCTGAAATAAAGATGAAGATAGCCATTCTGACCTTCCAGACCGGTGTGATGGTATTGAGTTTGATGCCATTGCTCCCGACGAGAAAGGAAACACTTTGTTCTTCAAAGGTGAAATCATATGAATTTCTTATATTTTTCCAAACTGAATGTATATTTATTGTTGTGTGAGGAAACTACTCTTGCGTTTTCCTTTCAGATGCCTTCTTGTGGAAGGGTTATCGCGGGCCAGCTCAGCGCTCCAATGAGTCCTTCAAGGAGCTGGATGACCTCCATGCCATCGGCCATGTTGACGCCGCCTTCCGCATGCACAACGTAGACAACCCAGATGACCACGATCACATGTATTTCTTCCTGGTGGGACAAACAGAGACTTATATTTGTTGTTAAAAATTCAGCTAGAGTCAGAAGAATATCTGCCACTGATCTCCAATTTTTCTGATCTCCAGGATGACAAGGTGTTCAGCTATTATAATCACACTCTGGAAGATGGGTATCCAAAAGTGATCGAGGAGGACTTCCCAGGAGTCCCCACTCACCTGGATGCTGCTGTGGAGTGCCCCAAAGGAGAGTGCTTGGCCGACTCAGTTTTGTTCTTCAAGGGTATGTTGGCATTCACTGCAAAAATATTCATCTCACTAGATCAAGGCTATAATTCAGCTTTAAAATAAAATGAATGATGGAATGAGTTGAAGAGAGATGAATTTCCCCCTGACAAATGCAAAGGTGGATTTTCTTGGTAATGCTGCTCCCTAGTGGAGGAGGAAAGTTCATCATGTTTTAAAGAAGTAAAATACATATGCAAGTTTTGTTTATGACAGTTAGCAAAATGAAACTTGTGTATATTTTTTGACTCAACAATCCACGTTGCTCAAACTAATAATCCCCCCCACAGGTCAGGATGTGCATGTTTATGACATCACCACAAAGACAGTGAAGATCAAGACGTGGCCCCACCTGCCTGCTTGCACCTCTGCTTTACGCTGGCTGGAGCACTACTACTGTTTTCACGGACACAACTTCACCAGGTTCAACCCAGTATCCGGAGAGGTGAGCGGTCTCTACCCAAAGGACGCCCGCAATTACTTCATGAAGTGCCCCAACTTTGGTAAGCTCATCAAGAATGCTCAAAAGTGGTTCAAATCTTACAGCTGCACTATATCATATACAAGAAATAGAGACGATCTGTTTTGATAAATCTGTATTTGACTGCAGGTCATGGAGACGGTCACAAAGGCCGCACATGCAGTGATTTCAAAATAGATGCCATCACCACTGACGATGCAGGCAAAACCTATTTCTTTGCAGGTAAAGAAAAAAAAGAAAACAAAAAAAAAATAGCCCTTAGGATTTTTCTTCTTTGATAATTTCTCTCGAGTTTGCTGTAAAGCTTTCACTAAGACAGTTCAATCCACTCAGGCCCCATCTACATGCGTCTGGACACCCATCGTGACGGCCTTCACGCCTTCCCGATCGTTAGGTCGTGGAAGGAGGTGACCAACGGAGTGGATGCCGTCTTTTCCTACGATGACAAAATCTACTTGATTAAGGTAGACCTTTAAGTAACCAGTTAAAATTCTTCCTGCTTCGTTACAAAGCTTGAGCTGCGTTGAAGATCAAACTAAAACCCTTCCTGTTCTACAACCACCTGCAGGATGATGACGTTTACATCTATAAAGCAAGTACTCACTACACCCTGATTGAAGGTTACCCTAAAACCCTGAAGGAGGAGCTGGGCATCGAAGGCCACGTGGATGCTGCTTTTGTCTGTCCCGACAGCCACACTGTTCATGTCATCCAAGGTAAGGTTAAAGGTTCATTCTCCTTTTTTTTTTGGTGAATTTTTGGGTTGAATTTTTTTGAACCGAAACAAAACTCTTCTACGTTCTCTGTTATATTCTCTCACAAGGGATTAACAAACATCTTTTTTCTTCCAACAGGACAAAGGTTCCTTGATGTGGACCTCAGCGCCACGCCCAGGGTCGTGACCCGAGACACGAACATGTTCTTGAATGAAATCGACGCTGCTCTGTGCGGCGCGGATGGAATTAACGCATTCAAGGGCTCGCACTATTACCACTACACCAGCCCCACGACTATGACTTTGAGCAAAATCGCCCCCGTGGCTCGTAATGTTACCTCAGCAATGGTGGGATGTCAGGATTAGCAATCAGGGATGAGAGAATATTTCACATCTGCTTATCAGTGTTGCCATACAATACAGAGCGACAAGCATCAACTTCATCTTCCTTGTACGTGTGC
This sequence comes from Holacanthus passer, assembly GCA_025331565.1. NCBI lineage: Eukaryota > Metazoa > Chordata > Actinopteri > Pomacanthidae > Holacanthus > Holacanthus passer. The sequence continues at coordinate 255,301 of JAFREQ010000172.1, read as the reverse complement.
ACATATTTGGCCAATAAAAAAATTATGACCGCTCATGCACAGTGATTCAGTCTGGATGAAAATAAAAGAAAGCTGTTCACATCGCTGGTGTCACAGTTTGACTCTTGTGTGGTGAATAAAAAGGAGCAAGGAAAACTGCACATCAAAAGCAAACTCATTAAAAGTAATGTCAGAGTGTGTCCACTAGAGGACCTACTGTCCAAATGAATGTGCTACACTAGAAATAATAAGAGAATCAGATTGACTTGAACATTAACAGCATCTTTATATAGACCTAGATTAAATGTATCAACATTTTAATGATTTGAAGCAGCAGCCATTTTTCACAAGCCGCCTCCTTATCATGACTCTTTTTCTCAAGGTTTCCACATCGTCAAAGTGCCCATTTTAAGCAGAATTTCCGTGCCCTGATGAGACACCAAAGGGGCACTTAAGTGATCTAAATGCCTCTTTTGTAAGTGTCCTCCATGAGGCTTTCTAGTCAGTCATTCCCCTCTGGTTTACTTAAGTGCTGCTCCAGTGTGAAAATTAGGGTTTAAAAAAAATGAGCCTTTAACCTGGTGCATAAAAATGTTCACCCCTGACACTGTCTGTGTACAGCACAAATCCATCTTTCTGTGCTTTTTATTTGCAGTATTTCCTTCTCTCTTCTGTTGAATTGGTGAATATGTTCTCAACATTTGCAAGCACGAATCATTTCAGGAGCAATAAACAGCGAAAACAGAGAGATTGTTGGAGACAACTTTACATTCAGCCACACAGTCTGACAGCTGAGAACAACTGAGAAGGCTGCTGTTCCCCTCCTGCAGAGAGTTTTCAATGATTTCCAGCAACAAGCTGCAGGTGTGGAGAAGGTCTCCAAGCAGGTGTGAAGCTCTACATCGTTGGCCTCCAGTTAGAGAAATTGCTGCTGGGTAAACTTTTATTTCTTACAAGAAAGAGGCCACAGCCCAACTTTGAACAAGCAACTTGACACAGACATGCTCCCTTCATATATCAAGGTCGTCCTTAATACAATGTGCTTCATAGTCATACAGACATGACAGGTGAGAGTGAAACACTTGTCCAGCTGAGCCACAAAAAAATCCCAGAAAGGTTTGCTCCCAATAAAAACATTAATAGAAAATCTCTTATTTTCTTATTTCAGCTACTCTTAGTTTAATGCTATTTTTTTTATTTGAAACCACCCAAGCATTCAGGAATGAGGGTAAAAAAATATATCTTCAATTTCATTTCATTTCATTGTAATTTGAACATTATGAAGTCATCTCTGCAACATCAAATTCTTTCCATTTCCACCCTCTAAAAGTCCAAACTTGTGTAGCCAAGATGTCTATAAAACATCTTTATCTAAGAGTCCTGCTCTCTGCCGTTATTACAATATACAATACTTGTGTACAGTATAAACATACAGTACAACTGGTCCACGCTCATATTGGACCATATGGACACGTACGCAGCAGCCTACAAGAGTCCAGAGGTCGGGACGGCATTAGCAGGCATTCAAGGCCTTTTCACTCCCTGGAGAGGTTTTTGTTCAGCCAAAATCCCTGGGACTTTCAACAAGCATAAAGGAAGTGCTGGCCTCAGCACAGCTTAATGGGCGAGGCCATGAGGACACACACACACACACACACACACACACACACACACACACACACACGGAACACACATGCATGTGCACATAGAAACACCACCGCACATACACGCATGCATCGCAGACAGTATGAACTGTTTTCATCACGCACACAGTTACCAACTATCAGGTAATATTAATAAGTGGAGCAGTGAATGCTAAAATGAATAACATGCATTCTTTCATTTCACATAATTTTGTTTTCATGAAAATCTTTACAATCAGCCATGTGTTTAAAATGCTGTTTCCAGTTAATAAAAGTAGCTGAGGTCAACACGCTACTCTCAAAATAATTCCACTATGTTTTAATAGTACTGTGTCCCTGCAGGATCGAATAACTTTTTCTACATACAGAGATGTGCTAAATGGACATTAGCCAGCTAGACACTGCCAAAAATTCATCCTCTGGGGAGCATGAGTCTGACCAGTGAGTTTAATTTAAATCTCTCTATTATATTTTGATATTTCTTGTGGAAATTTTGGATTTTGGATTAGATTTATCATTCGTATTTACAACTAACGTGTTTGGAAGTAGAGTCACTGTTTTTGCGAATTCAGTTTTTAAATTGATCAAACCCCAAATGGAAAATACATAATCCAAAAATAAAACACTAACCATGACAGAAAACAGGTATGGTACAAAAAGTTTATTCAGTAACAGTTCTGTAAACATCTGAGGTAAATGAACATTTACATCAACATGTTCTTTAACAAAAGGTTCAGACGCAAGGCACTTCTCTTCAAAGACAGTCATTTTACAACGGGAGTAAAAGCAGGGGTTGTTCCTCATTTTTCAACACGTGGGAGTCTGTGTCCCTGCTGCTGGGGGCGCCGTGAAAATCCCATCACACAACCTCCGTTTTCCACTGTGGGATTTTTTTTTTGTTTCAAGGCACATCCGTGGTGTAAAAATTGAAGTAGCCAAAAGTCTCTCAATCCATATTCAGGACAGAAAACACTTTAGATTCATTTCTTGTCCATTCCAAGTCTAATTGTGTTATTTCCATAAATAAACAAAAATATGTTAATACTCCTCCAAGGACACCCTTTTTCTTTTCTATTTATAATACCTTCATATCCTCATAACAGTGGTCTAGAACTATCTAACTGTGCAAATCTTTATCTACATATCAAAGGTACTAAGAACAGCTTGGAACAACAAGGTCATGAAAAACAGTTCAGCAATAGAAATAAGTAAAATAAACCTTGTTTCAACGATTTTTAGAGACAAAGCTCAACATTATGTCTTTTTGTGGTTTTAGATCCCAGATTCATGAAAGGGTTGTAAAACTTAAGGTCGGGGTGAAGATCCCAAGCGAAGCTCTTTAAAGAAAATCCATCATGTATTGTAAAATTTTTGGCACAAGTATCTTGGTTTGTTGACTATCTTTGGTTAAATCTTACACATCACAGCTAATAACTTCTCTGAAAAAAAGATTAAGTGCTTCAGCTGCCGTCGTGTGCTGAAGTTCTTTGGCACCTAGGTTTGATCGGAGACATGTAAACGTTCCACACAGTCAGCAAACAGCATAGATTCATCTTATCTTAAGAAAATTTTGTTGACCCAAACTAAAAAAGTAGCTCAAATTTAAGTGCCTTTACTGCATCTTACTTCTCATCTGTTACCTCGCGTTTCATTTGCTTTATAGTTGTGGATGCATTCATGACAAGTTGGAAATCATACATTTTCAAACTCAGAGTTCTCAAAATGCACCTTAACACACCTGCTGTCTGTGCCAAAGGCTCCGCACAACCATCTCAGTTCCCAAGTCACTACGCTACTTTACTGTAAATGAAGCCTTGATCACAAACTTTATGCTCAAATCATAGAGTAGCATCACAGCACAAATGAAGGAAAGACCACACAGTGATCAAATGTGACAGACGTTTTTTCACTGAAAGCACAGGTGGAACAAAGCTATTGATTAAAAAAATACAAATAGGGTGCATTGCTTTGCACACATCCTGCTTTTGGATTGACAAGTCATGACCTTTTCAAAATGCATGAAGAAAAACTTATATGTTAAAAGACAATTTGGGAAGTTTGCTTATCCGCTTTCTTGCTGAGAGTTAGATGAGAAGGTTGAAAGCACTTTTATGTCTCTATGAATATGAAGCTACAACTAAGCATGAAGACTAGAATCAGGGGAAACAGGAAGTCTGGCTCTGAAATTAAAAAAAATCCACCCAACCCAAGAAAGAGAATGAATGAATATTAAATACTTAAAAACACTGAGGATCCCAGTTTTGATCATGTGCAACATTTGACAACCTGTGATAAACATGCAATTAATATTAGCATTTTAGTTAACTTAATTTACTTTATCAGATTTAACTGATTATTGAGCTCAGTTCCAAGTTGCCATGAATGCAGATAAGCAGCATTCCCAGTATAATTTATTCGTAGAGTATGTGACGATTTTAGATCCAGACATTAATCGGCACTCTCATATCTGACAGCTGCACGACAGTCTTCTTTTTAGGACACATGTCAAAGGTCGTTTATCTGACAGGAAAACATTTTACTAGGACAAAACACTGAAGACAATGAAGATGTGTTTGAAAGCTTTGGAAAAAGTAAGTAAGTGGACCTTGAGTTATTTCATCAAACTACAAAAGCAACATTTTGCTCATATTGAAACATGTTGAATCAGACTTTCATTTGGTTACTGCGCTTATGATCAAATGTTAATCGAGGCACATGCGATATAATCAAGCACCTTTTCTATTTTTCAAGTATCTTAAGTAGAATCAACTAATATTCTGCTCAGAGAGAAACACAAAGATGCACAAACCCAAAACTCCTTTGTTGACTTGCTACTGGGGGATATTTTTTTATTCCTGAATGTTGGATGAATAATTGGATTTGATAAATTAAAGCTGTTGGGAAGTTGCTGTGAGGCAACAAAACTGGACTCATATCAGCCATTTTCTTTTTTTTTGTTTGTTTGGCAGGAATTAATGAGAAGAACAGGAAATACATTCCTATGTGGGATGTCTGGTAAGAACTGACAGAGAAAAAGTTTTTTAGATCATATTGCTTTCTTTTTTCCAAATAAAAATCTAAAAGCTACTGTATAATCTACAGCTAGTCTAGAAAGTGAATAGCCCTCCTATACAGAACAGCTAGGGGGGAACTCGACAACTCTGTAACACACTGCAAACACAAGCATCAGAAAGAAGGTGGTTTTTATGCTCTGTCCAAGCTGCAAAGGTTAAAATGACTCACTAAAGAACTCGTGTGTTCTTGCCTCATCTCTCCTAACATTGGATTTTTGCATAAAGTGACCTGTGGGGCCAATGTCAGAAAAGCACTTTTGAATTTCCAGGTAAAAAGTCGCTAATAAATTGCAGCTTGAGCAGAAACTTAAAATGTAGGTAGTTCTGTATAACATCCTGTGGCGCCTACCGATACTATCATATATTTACATATTTATATACTTTATATAGTTGACCCTGATGTAACTGCAGAGATGTCATTTTGTAAACACTGAAACAAGATGAAGGTACCTAAACACACGCGCAGCCTGTGAAGCCTAAGGACTACGTCTCAGGGTGGGACTGCTCTCCTCTAGTCATCCTCCATCCTAACGTCAGTGCATCCCTCTCTTCATTGAAACTACAGGCTGGGTGAGAGCAGCACACACACACACACACACACACACACACACACACACAGACGGACAGACTCGACGCACGGACTGTTCAGCTCCATCATCACGTCACGAGAAAAATAAAAATAAAGAAACAAAAGTGCAAACCTCTCCTCTGATGTCTCCCAGCAAAGAATAAAAAGAAAATAAAAGAATATAGTATCGCTGCCTCTACGCTCCCAAACTTATGAGTTAGTCCACTCATCATCATCATCATCATCATCACACTATAACCTTCCTTATTTGTGTCTGTGCTGGCTATATATATACTAAAGGTGTGTGCAGGTATGTGTATGTACGTATATCTGTGATCTCCATTTCATGGGCCTATAAGCTCCACTGTGAGAGTAGGGCCAGAACAGTAAGTGGCAGCCACGTTGGCCACGCAGCTCGTCGTTAAAAAGAAGAATTCATGTGCTGTAGTAATAATAAAAGTTAGAATTTTTCAAATATACAGTAAACTCCTTCTATCCCTTCATGATTCTGAGATTAAAAGAAGCAGCCGACTCCAGCCGAACAGATGTGGTACCATGTTTTTGCACGTCTTCCTAGCAGGCGTGTCTTTTGCTGGAGGGCACGCTCGGGTGTGGTTCTGTGCTGTTGTTGTGCATGTGTGTAGGTTTTCTATGTGTACACAGCATGTATGCATGGTGTGAATGTGTGAGTGTGTGTGTTTTAGCTACACTGCCAGGTCATCGGGGCGAGCTCGGGCGCCGCTCTTGCTGGCTCTGCTTGGCTTCCGGATGTCCGCGGGAGGAGGCTGATGCATCTGCGCCCTGGTGACCACGGTGAAGTCGTCACGAGGGACCACGCAAGGCGCTCTGGCAATGGGGTTTTCCTCATCCGCCACCGCCTCCTCCAGTGCGAGGGGGTAAAGAGGGGTATGGCGAGGAAGCGTGGGGAAGGTGGAGTGTTCCTCCCCGTGAGGAAGTGGCGGGTTTGTCTCCTCTTGAGGAGAGGAGGAGGCAGAGGTGGGAGGGGAGGGAAGAGGAGGAGGGTAGGAGGAGTTTTTTCCATCCATATTTTGGAGCTCCAGCGCCATGTTGCTCCAGTTCTGCTCCATTGCCGCCAGCTGCCCGTGGCTCCCGACAATCACTTTCTCACCGTTGCGATAAAAAGAAGCAGGCGGGGCTTCCAACAGGAAGTCATCCGGGTGGAACGCCGTGCCGTCCATCTTGAGTCTGGCGGGCAACGACATCACTGCAGGCGAGGCCTCAGTTGGACTGTAGGCTCCTCCCACTGCTGCTCCACCCCCCACCACGCTCACGCTGGCGTACGTCGGCAAACAGTCGAGCACCGACGGGGAGGTCTGCTCGGGAATGGTCTCCGCGTCTCCGGGTCCGTCTGCACCCAGCAGCAGAGACTCGCTGTCGGGCACAAACTCATTGGTGACCCCCTGCTTGACCTTCTTCCAGCCCAGGTGGTAGATCTCCAGCAGGTTGAGGACCAGAGAGACACAAGCCACCACCAGCATGAAGATGATGAAGATCGTCTTTTCAGTCGGCCTGCGACAACAGGCGAACAGATTTAATTCACAATGAAAACAAATGTATTCAGGGAGAATGAATCAAGAAATAGTTTAACAAAGAAAATAATACTTAATTTTACATATATTTTTTACAATGTTTGCAGGTTGTTTAAACTGACTGTCTCCCCGAAAGCAATCATAGCTTAGCAACTGTAACAAGGAGAAGCCGGCCTGTCAAGCTTTGGATTCTCAGATTTGGATTTTGGAGTGACAGATGTTGATGACAATGTTTTTTAAAAGTGTATAACATGCAAAAACACTGCACAACTGTTTGTAATACTGGAAAATTATGACAACAGCAACTATTTTATCTTTCGTTGTGACGATCTGCAGTAAACAGTAGAACTATTGCATTCATGCTACAGTGTAATCCACCAGGAATATCTTTCACAAATAGCACATCAACTGTGTGAAAACCTGTCCTGGATGTCACTACATCACAGTTTAGGGCAACAGCAGATCTGAAGATCAAAAGTTTCAGCGACGTGGAAAAGTTGGCTTTGCGTTCCAAATAAACAAACACACAAACAAATAAGATGAATGATGTAATGAAATCCTGCTCTCTCACCTGGAGATGAAGCAGTCCACAGTGTTGGGGCAGGGCCAGCGGCCACATTTATAGAGCGGCCTCAGGTGGAAGCCGTACAGGAAGTACTGTCCCAGGATGAAGCCCACCTCAAACAGAGTCTTGAAGATGATGTTGAAGATGTAGGTCCTCAGTAACGCCCCCCGGATCCGGATCTTCCCGTGCTCATCGCGGATTGGCGGCTTCTCCTTCTTCCCACCACCTCCTCCTCCTCCTCCGTCGCCCACTCCATTGTGATAGAGAGGGTCATGGTCCTCCTGGTGCCGCCCGGCCTTTCTGAGCTCCTCCTCCCTCTCCCTCCTCTTCTCCTCCATTCGGACAATGTGCAGCACATGGCCCAGGTAGATGAGGGTGGGCGTGGAGACGAAGATGATCTGCAGCACCCAGAAGCGGATGTGGGAGATGGGGAAGGCCTCGTCGTAGCAGACGTTCTCGCAACCGGGCTGCTGCGTGTTACAAGTAAAGTCAGACTGCTCGTCGCCCCAGACCTCTTCAGCTGCTGCGCCCAGCACCAAGATGCGGAAGATGAAGAGGACGGTCAGCCAAACCTGGGGAGGAAGGGTGGAGAGACTCAAAAACAAGACCCCATCACAAACATAAAGGCCACTTCATGCACTGGCACTGAACATTGCCATTGGAGGTAAATTGTGATGTGTGGAATCATCTAATGAGGATATAACAGTCATTTCATATTCATCAAGTTCACAAGGTCAATCGGTCACCTTTCCGATCACAGTGGAGTGTTCTTGAGCATTCTCCAGCAGCCGCCCTAGAAAGCTCCAGTCACCCATGCTTCACTCGATTTTCTAGCCTGGAGAAGGAAACACAAGTCTGTGGTGACCGACGTAGTGAGAGGACATTAATTAAAAGTACGACAGATTGGGGTCTGAATGAAATGTCTATTCCAGGTTTGAGGTCAGAGGAGACAACATAGTGCCATAATAAGGAAAGGGAAAGCAGACTTACTAAAGTATTGTTGTATTGTCAGTGACAAATCCATCTACCAGAGATCAGAAGAAAAACAATACCTGGAAAAAAGAGACAAAATGCTTGTGTCAACTTTACAGGTCACTGTCAAACGAGTTTTATTCTTCTTAAGCTGCAGAAATAACTGGATAAAATAAACCACAGGCAGCCAAAGTTTGTGAAGGGCATGGAGTCAATTTATCATACGACACAACCAAACTAAACCAAATCAAGATTAAACAAGCTGTAAAGCCTGTTTATAGCATATGATGAATATGAATACGATGAATTTACTCATTCAGTAGACACAGAGCAACATTAATGTTCATTTCAAGTTGTGTTTGTGGCCACCTGATGAACGAATGAACGGTAAGTTGACTAAATATCTTGCTCTTTCCCTGCTAAATCCTCCACTATCAATCAACCAAAAAAGCTGTAGATATTAACTTGTCAGCGCTCTCTGCTGGACAACAACAATAATCTAATACTGCACAAACATTAGCCCACAATTACAATTAAAAGAAATCAATAGATTATTTCTTTGTAGTTTTTGGCAAAACATCACATCTGTATCCGTTCATGCAAATCTGTACGTCACATTTTACTAAAAATCGGTACATGCACGCCTGTTTCTTACTTTATGCACATGTACATTTGCTTGCAGATGTGCACGTGTTTGTGCGCACTCGTGTGTGTGTGTGTGCCTGCACAGTCGGCCGGCCGGCGGACAATGGGCGGCCATCTGTGGGAAGTGAATGAGTGGATAACAGGTTGTCCCAGTCGAATGCTGGACTCATCACATCCCAGGAATGCTGAGGAGGGCAAATGTTTGCCTGGGATCGACTGATATGTACACACGCGCGAACACATACGCACACTCAAAGTTACAGTAGCATACAGCTCTCCTGTATATCTGGGCCTCCGATGTGAAGCCACTGACAACTTCATTTACTTCTAATATGAAAGGAAAACACAACATCTGATTTCACCTCACAGGAAAACCAGCAGCCCAAAAATCACTGAAAGTCCATAAAGTGAAAATAATAATCATAATGAAGTTGAGTTCTCTTACACGTCCTCTTTAACACTGTAAAAGTTTCTAAATCCACCCTCACAAAATCTGTCATACGTCCCTGCTACCACACGCATTCAGTGACTTTTCCAAGACAGAATAATAATCTGAGCAAATAAATGACCAATTACTGCAACTGTCTCCTGATACACCGATCTAACAGTGGCATGTGTACATGTACATGATGTGTTGACGTGATGAAATACCATCTGTCATGACACACAATGGAGAAGCTGCCAGATGGACATTGTCCTGGCTGCCGTGTGCTTTTGATGGATCAGAGGTCTTTGTGCTACGACAGCCCAAACAGTTAACTCTTGGCCTGCCGCCTGCACCCTGAAAACCTTTTTAAGATATGCAGACACTGTTTGTTAGCCAGTTCATCCAGTGGCCACTTTTGGTTAAATGCACATCCAGAAACATTATAAATCAGCTGGATTAACCTTCTGTGAGCTCACATATGGTCAACAGCTGGTTAGGTCCATGCATGTAAACATGTCTTGAAGAAATTATGCTACAGACAAACAAGAGCTCAGGGTCACCAAGTGCACAAGGAGACACAGAAAGTGCACAAGTTAAAAAAGGTTCTCCAATGGTTTCAAAGACGTGCAAAGGTTTGCAGATGTAATAAAGTGAATGAATGAGTAGAAATGGTGCATTAAGGTGCATGAAAATGTGTAAAGGTATGTAAAGGTGTGCAACAACACACATAACAGAGTGAAAGACAGTGTCTACAGATAAACATGTACGAAGGCAAACCCTGATGGAAAGAGTCCACCAGGGTGTCCAAGCTTTGATGAAACATCCCAGAATAAACAGGAAATATGGACATTTTAACAACACGGCTCAGAGCAGCAACTTCACTGTGTTACTATTTCTGCTGAATTGCCTCCATCAGCTCCGTAACGCCTTTGACTCAATCCTCCACAGCAAAGCAAACATTAGTGCAACCACAAAGCAAGTCAAGAGGTCAGATGTACGACAGACGTCTACAGTATTTCAAGCACTGCATATTCCATCTGACCAGTATTTCCTGTCAGGTGACGCCTCAAAATAATAATAATAGATAAATTATAGCCCATCTCCAAACATCTGAAATTTCAGCTGTCATCCACTCTCTAAAAAGATATCACATGCAGGTAGCAATATAGGAAATCAACAAGCAACCACTATAAAAATAATAGTAATTAATACCATAATTCTTAAATAATGTAACAGTTAATTTGCAAAAAGTTTTGATCTGCCAAAACATTAATCATCTGCTAGAAACACAGATGTTGTGTACATATTCAGATGGTGTATGATATTGAAAACAGCACTAAATAAATTTCTAGTTTTGTGAATCAATGCTTGAATAAAATGACCAGAAAATTGCTCTTGTTCACTTCATGAGCCACTTTAAAGACAACAAGGAGAAGATGTCTGACAATGAGACAATTAAAGCTAATTAAGCTAAAAACATCATTTACAACCCAGCTCTCAGTTTTTCATGATAATAATAATTGTGATATGAAAAAAATCTAAAATCTCATCAGCATTCATTTCAAAGGCTCATCAAACGATCCCACATTGAGTTTAGTGTAATATTCCTGTGTGCAGTGTTTCCAGCTGGGCAGTGAACGCATCATAATCCAGCAGGTGGAGGGATGATAATCCCTCCTCCTCCCTCCCACCATCACTCCACCAGCATCCACCTGCTTACCGCTCTCCTCTGAACCGGCCGGCTTCTTCTCCCACTTCTTCTTCTCTCTTTGTTTTGACTCCCACAGGTGGGCGACCAGGCGAGGAGTGGGTGAGAGCCGAGGGAGAGGAGGAGGGGGGGAGGGAGAGAGAGACACAGGGAGAGAGAGAGAGAGAGAGAGAGAGAGAGAGACGCGAGGTGAGTCTAGTCTAAAACAGGGCGCGTGTGGATCCTGTCCCGCGAGGGCGAAGCGCGCGTGGCCAAGGCCCCTCCGCCACTGTCACCCAGGGGTGCCCCCCCGCGTGGGGCGCACCGGGGGGCAGGGGGGAGGGAGAAGAGGGGGGGCACGTGCTTGTATGCGCGCTCCCGTGAGAGTGAACGTGTAGGATGGGGCAGGAGGGCAGAGGGGGGCACATCTCATTTTTTTACATTTATTATTATTATTATTATTAATATATAAAAACATTAAACAAAATACGAAAGAAAAAATCTGAATAGCATCAAAATGTAAAATGTCTTGATAAATTTAATAAGTAGGCTAACAATGTTTTAGAGTCTTTAAAGATACTTTAAAGAATTGCGTCAGTTTAAAGCTTCACATATGATTTATACATCAGATTGCTTTGTACCAGTGATGACAACTGTTTCACCACGGCTGCTTGTGATAAGGTGACGACACCTCTTCACCTAATATTTCTGTTGACACCTTGTTTTGTCTCCCAGACTGAAGGAACCACAGGTCTGTCAAAGCTGCTGCAGTAGCTGCTGGTCACCGGCAGAGGTCAGCAGAGGTTAATACAGTAGATCTCACCTGCAGTTTTTTCCCCTTTTCTTTTGTCCTAACAGCTTAACAGAGTTTTTTTTTACTTGTAATGTTGACTTTTTTTTTAAAAAACATTAGTACTGAGAAAGGCATAGCAAAAGCATGGAAAGCAATGTCATAAATGCTTCAACTTTTATAAGAGAAATGTACATTCCCCACTTGAGAAAATATTTTTTCTGTCATGTCTCATGTTTTTCTGTGTGATGCAGCGGATAATATGCAACAAAAGAAGTCAGTTAGAGCAATATTAGTGTCATATAATCATTAACTCAAATGATGAGACTAACACAAAATTCAGACAGGATGACTACTTTATTTGTGGACATAAAGTGAGAAATGGTGAGTGCATTTATATTCAATGAACTATTATTCAATGAATCTATGAAAAACAAAAACTACTTCTCTGCATTTGTGTATAGTAGCTACTGTATGTGTTCCCCTTATATTTCTTTCCTCGTGTTTGCCTTTACATTAAAAGTTATGATCAAAATACACATATAATCTCAAACAATATCATGTAAAAATACAGTTTTGACTTGCTGACACTGATCCCATCCTCTCCACCCATTGAAAGTTACATTTAAACTCCTCAGGTATCATCAGAAATGATCAGATGTATTTACACATGTTGTGGGACATTCACGTTTGTAGCCTACCACTTGTAGTTACGTAGCTTTTCAATGGTTTCAAGTCTTTGGAAAGTGTTTCTTCTTCATGTATCATCCATTGTGTTGTCCTCAGGGTGAGATGAGTAACTTCTGGTTTGTCTTCTTCTGCATCCTCTCTCTGCCGGATTTGTTGCATGTTTTTCTCTCTTTCTGACCACAGAGACTCCTGAAAAATAAGGTCTTTAAATTCAGACCGGCTTTTAAACATTTATATTGCATGAGCTGATCAGAGACTCAAACACAACCAGTAATTGTAACATTGCTAAAAATGGAAATTGATGGAATAATTAATAAATTAATCAGTTGATTAATCACCTGACTGTCTGACTGATTAATACCTCTACCTAGTGACAGCCTTGGCGACAAGATATGCCAGTTCAGCCATGTTAAGGACCATGCAGATAGAAGAGGCAGTGGCCATGAAAACAGTGAAGATGGTTTTCTCGGTGGGGCGCGAGATGAAACAGTCCACCAGGTTAGGACACGGCCACTGGTCACACTGCACCAGCCGTGGCATCTGGAAACCATCGTATACCACGTACAGGGCGTACCTGGAGACACAGACATACTGTATGACAATGGCTGTGTGGTATGATTATACAGACATGAAATCAGAATCACAGATCGTACATAAAGCCTCCTTCAAACAGCAGCCTGAACACCAGGCTGCAGGCGTACGTCCACCAGAGGGCACCAGCTATTGGGAGTCTCCGTTTCTTCAGAGCCTCCAACTCTTCGACCTGGCCTTTGTTGCTGAGTAAACCAGCTCTACCAGAACCCTGTCGCACAGGATGACACGACATGATGAGACAAAACAAGACAAGAGGTGACACAATATCAAATCAATACAATAGATACGATCAATACAAATGCAATACAATAGAAGTGATGACATGACAAGACACAACATGACGAGATAAAACTTAATGAGAAATGATGAGAAAAGACAATATGACAAGATAAAACAAGACATGACATGATGAGATAAAATAAGACATGACAAAAAAAAATAAGACAAGGCGTGACATGATCAGAAAAGACATGAAGCATGAAGATAAAACAAGACACGACATGACAAGACAGAACTTTACAAGAAAAGACATGATGCGTAAAGATTTATAGACATGACATGACAAGATAAAACAAGACAAGACATGACCATGAGAGGACAAGACAAGACATAGGATGACATGACATGACATGACATGCAGACAAACAGCACACACACACCTGGAGGAGCCTCTTCTTATCGTTATGGTTCCTATAGGCCACATACATTGCAACCAGGAGCGTCGGTGTGGAGACGAATACCAGCTGAAGACACCAGAGACGGATGTGGGACACGGGGAAGAATTGATCGTAGCAGACATTTTCACAGCCAGGCTGAAAAAACACATATATGAATATCCCTGAATAGAAACTTGACTGTAGCCACAACTGACATTTACAGATGAACGATAAAATTGAATTTGCTTTCATTTCTCAATATTCTCTTGGGTTAGTTGCTTTAAAGACGTCCTCAATACAAGATCTGACTGAAGTAAAATGTAGTGTAACACAAGTAGAGAAGAATCATAGATGTATTGACACACAAGTAAATGACACTTTGATGACATCCCACATGCAAGACATGAAAGTGGATATATGATATTGAAACGCTTCTATCACTGGCTGGGTGTCCTACCTGCAGTGTGTTACAGGTGAAGTCAGACTGTTCGTCCCCCCAGACGCTCTCAGCAGCAACAACCAGCACCATGACCCGAAATATAAACAGCACCGAGAGCCAGATTTTACCCAAGCTGGTGGAGTGACGGTTTGCCCCGACTAGCTGAGCGTACAGAGCAGGCCAAGACATCCTGAGGAAACAACCAGAGACATGAGGATGAGAATGTGATAAGAAGATAGTCACCAGTGTAAAAGTGTTTTGTTTTGTTTTTTTGTACCAGGTTTGACTGGTTCCTTTGAGCTACACATCTGACAGTGAAACGGATGGAAACTGAGAAGGAGGGCAGTGGCAGAAGATGAAACAGGCGATGAAACAAAAGAGAAGTTTGACAGAAGAAGAGGATGAAAAGGAATGAAACTGAGAGGAGGAGGAAAGAAGGCCCAGTGCCAGCATTCATGTGAACTGATGAACCTCTCTGCCCACTGTGGACTGTACTGAACTAAGCCCACTCGACTAAAAACACACTGAGCACACTGTACAAACCCACACTACTACAGTCTTAAAGCCTCACCATTCACATTATTATTATTATTCAGATTATTGTATGAACTGATATGATATACATGCATGATATATTCATTAAGAGCAATTGCTCCAGTTGTAAAATGCTTCCTAAAAAGTTTTTAAAAATACACATTAAGATTTTTTTTCTTTTTGCACAAGTGATTCAGTCTTTGGACAATAACATTTTTTTCAAATCAAAAATACAAAGTGCTTTTCTTACCTTGGTCTGGAGAGTCAGGTTGTTTGCAGGAAAATATTCCACATGGTCCTTTCCAGCATGAAAACAAGCAGCGAGAGCTCCCTGTCACATCAGTGCTGATGTAATTCAAGCAAAAATATAACTGAAAGGAATCTGGATCCAAGACACTGAAGAAACACCAAACCTGCAGCCCCTGCTTCCTTTGCATGGAATCAAAGATGCGCCTCCAGTGTCAAGTCAGCCAGAAGAAAATGAGATGACTTCCTGTGAGGACTTTCAAAATAAGCCCACACAAGTGTTACAGAAGTAGACACAGAGACAGTATTTAAGGGGAAATGTGTCAAAGGGAAAAACTGTGAGGTTATTTTGATTTCATTTGCCACTGATAGTAAACCACTGCTACGACGTTTGTCACTTGGGATGGATGTACAAAAAACTGATAGGATTGTTTTGTGGGAGTTTCAGTGATTGATGAATGCAGTGAAAGGTCAGTGGAAATATTGTGAAAAAAATAATTTAACTAACTTTTCCTCTAGCACCACCATGAAGTTCATATTTGTGGTTTTGATTTCAGATCATCAGGTCAAAATCTTAATTTGCTTAGGACCAATTATCTATGATATCTAATGGCATTCCCGTCACCCTCAGCTGTACTTTGTGTAAATCATCTGAGTTATTATTTCTTACTTTGGAAAGCTCTTCCAGTTTTATTAATTATACCATGGTACCACTATTAATTTGACAGTAAGGATGTTTCATACGTTACACAAATCATCTTGAGAGGTTGGATATTAAAAGGTCACCATTTGTTGTTCTTACAGGGCGCCCATGCAGTGTCAAAGCCAGAGGGTTGAAAGAACAAAGTTGCATTGTAGTGAAAAGGTGTGTGTGTGTGTATGATCACTCTGTGACTGTAACAGGACACAGGTAGCGAGTCAAAGTGACTTTTCAGATCCAAACCATCCCTTGGCAGCAGTCGGCCTACTGGACAGTGGCGCTCTGTGTGCTGCTAATGACTGTGACCGACGAGCTTTTCCCACTGTTTGTTGAAGTGTGGGAGCAAAACCAACTTCCTCTGCTGACACTGCGGATGCTCACAAAACCGAAAACTTTTGAAGAAGCTGGAACATATTCTGCATATTCTGCTTGAGCTACAGTGTTCGGATAGGTGCACAACGTGGGATATAAAGATTTGTAGACATCAGTGTATAAGTTTATAAATGGAAAAAGTATCTAAAATCTAATTTAAGAACTTATTCCTTAATTTATTTTTATATATAATAAAAGTTATAATAAAGGTTGTATGTGGTTAGCTGCAGACACTGTATTTAGACTCTCCTCTGCATCGCTCCAGATAACATGACCCTGCAAAATGAGCAGCAACGATTTCAAGGGGCAGGAAAACATCCTGTGTTGAGACAAGGAGGGCGTCAGTGATTCTAATGGAGTCATTAGAGGAATAACAGCTACAATTATTCCTGATGCATATCAATGAATGGATATCAGTGTCAGGACGGGACTCAAAGACCCACTGTTTGATCTGTCAGTCAGGACCAGGCTTGGAAAAAACAAAAAGACAGAGGGAGAAAGGCTGGCAGATTGTTTCAAGCCATCCATTCTGATGGTGGTGGTGTTGGGGGGGGTCACACAAAGTGAATGAGTAGGGAGAAAGAGAGAGAGAGAGAGAGGTAAAAGAGAGCTGATTGTTAGAGTAGCTCCTGATCAGCCGGCCAGCAGGAGAACAGAGGGGGCCAGTGTCAGGATACACACACAACCACACACTGTACAAACACACACTGTACAACACTCACATATATATTAGCCAGAAAACACGCACTGTAATGAGTGAGGGGGAGAGCAGCATGTGACTGAATAGCAGGTCTCAGTCCCGTAGGTGGACTTGGCCGACTGGTCCTGGATCAGCCACTCTACTGTATGAAGGTCTGCACAAGCACTGCAAGATGTCCTGAGGATTTCTGAGGATCTGATTTCTTTGGTGCTTTGCAGTATTTTTTCATTGCTGTGATGGTTTTGCACCGGACACAGACAATTCAAAAAGAACAGTATGCACAGAAAGTCCCATCCATCCATCAGGGCATTATATAATAAAATTTGAATTTAAAGCCAAATAAGTTGATCTTCAGTAGCTTTTTCATACAAACAAAGATAAATCTCATAATAAGACAATACGCAATAATAATAAGTCACTCAAGTCATGAATATTAGGACTTGTGTCAAAAGCTTTTACCCTTGTACAGTAAAATCCTCAAGCAAAATATTATTATTAATATTATTATCATTGTTATTAAGAAAGGTGCATATTGTAGAACCACACACCTTGCATGTCTTAACATTTCCTGTTTTTGGAAGAAAGACTGATTATACAACAAACTAATACCACAGAGGAGTGTGATTAGTCCTTTAGTCGTTTAAATGGTGAATTTACATCAATGAGTGTGTTTAGACTTACAAAGATCTATTAATGCAGATCACAGTGTTTTCAAGACTGAAATGCCCAAAATTTTTAAAATGAATTTAACAAGTTTATGAAGTCCCCGTTATAGTCAGGTGGTTTATACTAATCAGTTTGGGAGAATATTTTTTCCTATGCCAAGAGAATCTATGGGTCAAGTGATTAATACTTGTGATTTATTCGCAATCATGGATCCCTCCGAGACAGCAGGGGGCGATACAAACGACACTGGCTGGTAAAAGGCGCGAACTCGGAAACGACCCCGGAAACGGAAACGGCCTCCATCTCATTGGTTACCTACTCAAACTCCGATCAAATATTCAAGCAAGGTGGTAAAACTGACGACCAAGCTGTATTAATATATCGATAAAAAATAACAATGGCTCTCGAATCGCGGATCACACAAGAAGAAATCAAGAAGGAACCAGAGAAACCGATTGACCGAGAAAAGGTAAACAGCGGATTTTTATTTCTCTGCCCGGTTTAGCTTGTTTACACTGAGCTCGACTGAAGCTAACGTGGTTCTGCTAAATGAACAGTTTGGAGGCTGGTTGGTTTATTAATCTGGGCAAACTCCAAAACTTTACAACATAGGTTGAACAGATAGCGATTTATGTTGCGTGAAGCTCTACATTTCAAGTTTGAGCAAATAAAAGGAGATTGAATAGCAGCCTTGCAGCGTGCTAATGCTAGCGTGCTAGCTAATCATACATATCTTTCCCCAACAAAGACATTCCGTAAATTGCATTAACCTCAGTCTTGAATAACAACGTTTACCTTAACGTTTCCAAAACTCAATTTAAGATCATCATGTACTTGTGGGTGGACTCAAAACGCTGTTTTTTTACTTTTAAGAAACTCCAGCATGTTCGAATAAATTAAAAGTGTATCCTACGACTGGAAACACACAGTTTCGCTAGATTTGCAACTTACTTGAGAGAGATGAGTCGTCCTGATGGGTCTTTTTTTATTTTGCACCCAAAATTTACACTGATACTGTGGCGACTTTCAAGAGTTTCCACAGGTGTTTCTAATATTAATTCCTCCTCCATTCATTTGGGCATTAACAAAGCGACTTGATTGAGTTGAATGACTAAGTGTAAATTATATTTATATGCATGTACATATTGTTTGAATCATGACTATTAACTTCTAATGAAGAATAGTATTGTTAATATCTACTGTATATTGGCAGTAAAATGTCGAGTTGGAGTTTGTCACTATGGCCACTAGATGGCAGTGAACCTTCAAAAGTCGGCCATTTTCAAGGTAAACACCATTCAGGGCAAATTTTCTAAATAAAAGTTAGACATAATAGATAAAATCCATGTGTCCTTTCAATTTGTATATCTGTGTGTAATTGATTCTTATCCAGGAGCTCTTTTGATCTATTGCCACTGTTTATTGCAGTGCCACAAAATTGGATTAAGGATGAAATCTAGTATAATTAATAATTCAGTCTCTTTTGATGATGTTTCTCTTCTATTTGCTTATTTTTGCTGCAGACCTGCCCCCTTCTGCTGCGAGTCTTCACCACCACTAGTGGCAGACACCACAGAGCAGATGAATTTGCTCGTGGCAACGTTCCCTCCAGTGAACTGCAGATATACACGTGGTGAGAACATTTCACCTCAATTCTGTTGTTGGATGTGTCAAACGAGCATTTTCCAGTGTTTTAAATTGAATTTATGGGACAACAAAAGTACTTTGTTGAGGCATGTGCATGTAGAATTTGGCCCTGGAGCAGGTCTGATTCTGTGTGTGCATTTCAGGATGGATGCGACTCTGAAGGAGCTAACAAGCCTGGTGAAGGAAGTGTATGAAGATGCCAGGAAAAAGGGGACCCACTTCAGCTTTTCCATCGTCTTCCCTGACCTCAGAGGGAAAGTTTACAGGTTGGTATCACAGCAGCATTGGTTGGATACATGCTACTTGCCAGATTGTCTTAGCTCATACTCACTTTTGTGCTCAATGGTGAACTCCACCGTCTGAGCTGGAGCTCGGCATATTTGGAGTGGTGGTGCAGCACAGGTGCCGCTCCACCACCCGAGCCAATAAAAAACTTTTAAAGGTGAGTAAGACTGTCAAATAATCTTTGAATTACTGAAGAAGTGATATTATATAAATAAACAGAGGTGTGGTATAGAAGATGTGCATTCGTTACACATTAGCATACTTTACTGTCTCTGTCTTTAAATTATAGCTTGTTCAATATCACTTCATTCTAAGTCAGAGGCTCAGACTTACCGCCGTCATCCAGAGTGAAGAGCAGCAGCTCAGGTGATGGAGTAAGACAAGAGTAAAGAAAGAAAAATGGATCAGGAAGAAAATCTTTGAATTACGAGATAAGTATAGATAAGGATATTATGTGAATGCACACATTTTCAATACAATCACACGCATCTATTCCTTTGTTGTCACAGAAGCTCATACTCACTTTTGTGCTCAATGGTGAACTCCACCGTCTGAGCTGGAGCTCGGGTGGTGGTGCAGCACAGGTGCCGCTCCACCACCCGAGCCAATAAAAATTTTGGTGAGTAAGACTGTCAAATAATCTTTGAATTACTGAAGAAGTGATATTATATAAATAAACAGAGGTGTGGTATAGAAGATGTGCATTCGTTACACATTAGCATACTTTACTGTCTCTGTCTTTAAATTATAGCTTGTTCAATATCACTTCATTCTAAGTCAGAGGCTCAGACTTACCGCCGTCATCCAGAGTGAAGAGCAGCAGCTCAGGTGATGGAGTAAGACAAGAGTAAAGAAAGAAAAATGGATCAGGAAGAAAATCTTTGAATTACTGGATAAGTATAGATAAGGATATTATGTGAATGCACACATTTTCAATACAATCACACACATCTATTCCTTTGTTGTCACATTACTGTCAAACTGTCAGAAGAAACTTTGTTTAGATGTCAGATGCTCATACTTTTTGTGCTCCATGGTGAACTCCACCGTCTGAGCTGGAGCTCGGGTGGTGGAGTAAGACAAGAGTAAAGAAAGAAAAATGGATCAGGAAGAAAATCTTTGAATTATGAGATAAGTATAGATAAGGATATTATGTGAATGCACACATTTTCAATACAATCACACACATCTATTCCTTTGTTGTCACATTACAAACTGTCAGAAGAAACTTTGTTTAGATGTCAGATGCTCATACTCACTTTTGTGCTCCATGGTGAACTCCACCGTCTGAGCTGGAGCTCGGGTGGTGGAGTAAGACAAGAGTAAAGAAAGAAAAATGGATCAGGAAGAAAATCTTTGAATTATGAGATAAGTATAGATAAGGATATTATGTGAATGCACACATTTTCAATACAATCACACATATCTATTCCTTTGTTGTCACAGAAGCTCATACTCACTTTTGTGCTCAATGGTGAACTCCACCGTCTGAGCTGGAGCTCGGGTGGTGGTGCAGCACAGGTGCCGCTCCACCACCCGAGCCAATAAAAATTTTGGTGAGTAAGACTGTCAAATAATCTTTGAATTACTGAAGAAGTGATATTATATAAATAAACAGAGGTGTGGTATAGAAGATGTGCATTCGTTACACATTAGCATACTTTACTGTCTCTGTCTTTAAATTATAGCTTGTTCAATATCACTTCATTCTAAGTCAGAGGCTCAGACTTACCGCCGTCATCCAGAGTGAAGAGCAGCAGCTCAGGTGATGGAGTAAGACAAGAGTAAAGAAAGAAAAATGGATCAGGAAGAAAATCTTTGAATTACTGAGATAAGTATAGATAAGGATATTATGTGAATGCACACATTTTCAATACAATCACACACATCTATTCCTTTGTTGTCACATTACAAACTGTCAGAAGAAACTTTGTTTAGATGTCAGATGCTCATACTCACTTTTGTGCTCCATGGTGAACTCCACCGTCTGAGCTGGAGCTCGGGTGGTGGAGTAAGACAAGAGTAAAGAAAGAAAAATGGATCAGGAAGAAAATCTTTGAATTATGAGATAAGTATAGATAAGGATATTATGTGAATGCACACATTTTCAATACAATCACACATATCTATTCCTTTGTTGTCACAGAAGCTCATACTCACTTTTGTGCTCAATGGTGATCTCCACCGTCTGAGCTGGAGCTCGGGTGGTGGTGCAGCACAGGTGCCGCTCCACCACCCGAGCCAATAAAAATTTTGGTGAGTAAGACTGTCAAATAATCTTTGAATTACTGAAGAAGTGATATTATATAAATAAACAGAGGTGTGGTATAGAAGATGTGCATTCGTTACACATTAGCATACTTTACTGTCTCTGTCTTTAAATTATAGCTTGTTCAATATCACTTCATTCTAAGTCAGAGGCTCAGACTTACCGCCGTCATCCAGAGTGAAGAGCAGCAGCTCAGGTGATGGAGTAAGACAAGAGTAAAGAAAGAAAAATGGATCAGGAAGAAAATCTTTGAATTACTGAGATAAGTATAGATAAGGATATTATGTGAATGCACACATTTTCAATACAATCACACACATCTATTCCTTTGTTGTCACATTACAAACTGTCAGAAGAAACTTTGTTTAGATGTCAGATGCTCATACTCACTTTTGTGCTCCATGGTGAACTCCACCGTCTGAGCTGGAGCTCGGGTGGTGGAGTAAGACAAGAGTAAAGAAAAGAAAGAAAAAAAATGGATCAGGAAGAAAATCTTTGAATTATGAGATAAGTATAGATAAGGATATTATGTGAATACACACATTTTCAATACAATCACACGCATCTATTCCTTTGTTGTCACAGAAGCTCATACTCACTTTTGTGCTCAATGGTGAACTCCACCGTCTGAGCTGGAGCTCGGGTGGTGGTGCAGCACAGGTGCCGCTCCACCACCCGAGCCAATAAAAATTTTGGTGAGTAAGACTGTCAAATAATCTTTGAATTACTGAAGAAGTGATATTATATAAATAAACAGAGGTGTGGTATAGAAGATGTGCATTCGTTACACATTAGCATACTTTACTGTCTCTGTCTTTAAATTATAGCTTGTTCAATATCACTTCATTCTAAGTCAGAGGCTCAGACTTACCGCCGTCATCCAGAGTGAAGAGCAGCAGCTCAGGTGATGGAGTAAGACAAGAGTAAAGAAAGAAAAATGGATCAGGAAGAAAATCTTTGAATTACTGGATAAGTATAGATAAGGATATTATGTGAATGCACACATTTTCAATACAATCACACACATCTATTCCTTTGTTGTCACATTACAAACTGTCAGAAGAAACTTTGTTTAGATGTCAGATGCTCAAACTTTGTGCTTAGATGTCAGATGCTCATACTCACTTTTGTGCTCCATGGTGAACTCCACCGTCTGAGCTGGAGCTCGGGTGGTGGAGTAAGACAAGAGTAAAGAAAGAAAAATGGATCAGGAAGAAAATCTTTGAATTACTGGATAAGTATAGATAAGGATTTTATGTGAATACACACATTTTCAATACAATCACACATATCTATTCCTTTGTTGTCACAGAAGCTCATACTCACTTTTGTGCTCAATGGTGAACTCCACCGTCTGAGCTGGAGCTCGGGTGGTGGTGCAGCACAGGTGCCGCTCCACCACCCGAGCCAATAAAAATTTTGGTGAGTAAGACTGTCAAATAATCTTTGAATCACTGAAGAAGTGATATTATATAAATAAACAGAGGTGTGGTATAGAAGATGTGCATTCGTTACACATTAGCATACTTTACTGTCTCTGTCTTTAAATTATAGCTTGTTCAATATCACTTCATTCTAAGTCAGAGGCTCAGACTTACCGCCGTCATCCAGAGTGAAGAGCAGCAGCTCAGGTGATGGAGTAAGACAAGAGTAAAGAAAGAAAAATGGATCAGGAAGAAAATCTTTGAATTACTGGATAAGTATAGATAAGGATATTATGTAATGCACACATTTTCAATACAATCACACACATAGATTCCTTTATGTGTCATTACACATTTTCAATACAATCAAATCTATTCCTTTGTTGTCACAGAAGCTCATACTCACTTTTGTGCTCAATGGTGAACTCCACCGTCTGAGCTGGAGCTCGGGTGGTGGTGCAGCACAGGTGCCGCTCCACCACCCGAGCCAATAAAAATTTTGGTGAGTAAGACTGTCAAATAATCTTTGAATTACTGAAGAAGTGATATTATATAAATAAACAGAGGTGTGGTATAGAAGATGTGCATTCGTTACACATTAGCATACTTTACTGTCTCTGTCTTTAAATTATAGCTTGTTCAATATCACTTCATTCTAAAAAAAAAAATGATTGGCGAGCAAGACTGTCAAATCAAGTTCAAGATCTACATGATGACTGAACACAGCTTTGGTTGTGGCTCCAATAACTCTTAGACACTTTAGTTCACTTCATCTTCTACTTATAACAACATTGACATGCTACTGCATTTTAAGGAGTCTCTCAAAAACGGGATCAACTTTGAACAGAAACCTAATGTCAATATCAAGTTCAGCTTCAACAATCAAAGCAGCTTCCTCAACTCGGCCCGTCTATACAGAAGACCGGGCCTTGGCTTGTTTACGCATGAAATGTCTAACGTTCCAAAAAAAAAAAAAGGTGTCCATGGTGACCGAGGAGCCCGGGCGCCATCTTTTTCCCATAAATTTCGACGATAAATATGGAAAATTGATGCCTTTAAACCAAAATTACAGTATTTTCACATCACTACACAATTATTAAAACATTTTTCACCTGTCCCGCGATATTCAGGACACTTTTACCGTCTAATAATCATTTTATACCAGAAAACGTCGAGTATCGCCCAAAACCCCCTTTTTAGCAATTCGAACGTTCAACAATTTACCGTTATTTAAGACATATTTTGTACTTAAACCCATTTTCAAGGTTTAAAAACATGAATAAATACATTTTTGATATATTAAATACATTAAAATATATTTTACCTGAGTTTCTGAGCCAGCAGCAAACTGGTCAGCAGGTGCTCCACCACAAGGGCCATTTCCAACTTGTGCAGTTGTCTTTTATGCTCAGGTGTTTGTTCAGCTCAGTTTTGTGCTCGGGAGCAGTTGTCCACTCGTTCAGGTGTCCAAAAATTAAGCTTTTCCAACAGACAGGTGTCGCCTCTGACCAACTTGAGTGAAGTCCAAATCAGAATGAGGTAATATCAGCGGTTCTGGTGGTGTTACGTTCTAGGCGCATGCATACATCAGCTGTTTCCATAGATATGTGATGTGTTTTTCTTTGACTTGACAGACTGACAAACTCCTCACGTGTCACTATAATAATGAACACGTGGAGCATCTGGACCGGAGCACGTATTACCGGAGCAAGTATTAATAATACAATTAAAATACCAAATGGTTTACTTCAATGTCTGTGCAAATCAGTCCATGTTTCAATCACCCTCTGATGAATAGATCATGAACACACATTTTAATGGAAGAGATGCAACTCGAGAAAAACTCACCTTTAGTACAAAGTTTGTCAATGCCACAAATTTGCTTCAGTTTCATTGCTGACTGAAGTAAAAGATCAGAGTACTTCTTCGACCACTGTCACCAAATTTATTACAATTCATCTCGAGGGATACATGAATGTCTGAATCAAATTTCATGGCAATCCATTCAATAGCTGAGACATTTCACTAAAACCACAAACAATAACCTCATGGAGTCCTTAGAGAAAAAGGCATGGTATCACCAAAATCATTAGGCTATCTAGTGTGGGAACCATGAATGTCTGTCCATATTAATCCATTTCAAGAGTGTCCTGACCAAAATAAGCAACATCAATAAACTAGAGTCTAACAACATAAAACTACAATGGTCCTGGGAGCTCAATACACTGATAAGCAAGCAAATTTGACAACAGCATTTAGAAAAAAATGTTAAGTAAGAAAACACAACTAAATACAGAAATGTGTTGCAAGTAGGACAGACGACAGCGGAAAGTGTTTCCAAGGGAATAAAAAAAGCGATGGACACCTTTGGGACGCTCTTCTTCCCACCAGAAAAACTTATGAGTCACAAACCATGGCAAAAAAAAAATCATGTCCCAGTCACAGATAACACAAAAAATATGTCATGACAAATAATCAAAATTAAGAAAATGAAATCTTTCACCTTTCACCTCCTCGGGCTCCTAAAAATCACACATTAAAAAACACATCACATTAAAGAATCTGAGAAGGAAAAAAAAAATTATTTATAAGACTAAATCTACTCTAAAATAGGAGAAAATGTGACGAGAGCCTTAGGGATATATATTAAAAATATCTTAAACCTAATAAAGCAACTTTAATCTAAAAAAAAAAAAAAATCTCTTTACAAACGCATCACTTCCTGCGCGCTCGTGCAATTTCCACCAGGAAGAAGAGGAGGAGACTGAACTGAGTCCAGGTAATTGTGCAGGCATTGGCAGGTAAGGACACACCGTTTTACTAGCTTGTAGTCAGGTAAATAAAACATTCACAGCAAAGTATTTTCAGGATGAAACACGACATAATTTTAAGATGCAAAAATGTGTGCAGTTTCCTCATAGGACGCATGGAGGCAGCACAGTGCTGTTGGTAGACATACTCATTGCATTACAGAGCCACCCTGACTTTATGAAACTCCATATTGAATTAAATGTTGGCATATCGACAAAGGAAAGCTATCAACTCCATATTTTTCAGTCAGGCTGACAATTCGGCATAAAATGGTTCAGTAATTTTAAAGAAATACTGAACAAATGTGATCACGCAGCTATCGCGAGCGTCGCATTATATAGAAACGCTCCTATTTATTTGACAGAAGAAGAAAGCATTACAACTGAACTTTGTTTTGAGTAGTGTTACATTCATTAAATGAGCTAACATACGTTATTGATTGATTGATTGAAACTTTAAATGACTTCCAGTGAAACCCAGAACATCCAAGGTTTTTAATGCAGTGTCACTGTTTCTATTCTGCAGTGTGAACCTTTTGACCTTTTTGACCTTTCCACTGGCCTGGAAAGCAAATATTTGTTGAAGTTGAAACCGAGAGTGAGTATGTGAAGTAAGCTCTTAAAATCTGTTGACTCTTTCATTTCATGTTCTCTGGATATCCCCTCGGCCGCGTCTGTAAACTTGGCCGTTAGAAGTGTCACATTGTTTTGCATGTGGAACTAGTCTTGGTCTTTATTTAGCCTTGGCATATCACCATATCACAAGACCTCTGTTCATATGACTAAGGGCATGGGCCTCTATTGTCACAGCCGTGAAAGGAACCACTGTCAGGGGACTGGTAATTGGACAGGGAATTGGATAAATTTGCTGTGATTGTTCTACCAGAAGCCATCAGGTGTGTGTGTACTATCTGTACATGCAAGTCAGGTTTTGAAGACCAGATCAGATGTTGATGCACGTACTCATCACATGCCATCTTAAAATACTGAACTTTGACACCACATGCATCAGATTTTGACTTGGTGTTATGGTTAAATGGATTGAGACTGAGACTAGCCACTAACACTAGAATTATGATCAGTTCAATACACAAAATGCTTACATAATATGATGTATGTTTGGTTTAAAGAAATCTACTGATCGGACCTTAAACATATCATTGATCATTCAGCAGATGCTGGCACAGATCACTGGAGGCTTTGTTCTTATGACACGAGAAGAGACATGGATTATTTTACTTCTATTTTAAAGTATATTACCAAAACATTTAGTATACACTTAGTATATTTAATAGAGTATGTCTCTCTACAACATTTTGTTATTTATTGTCCTAAATGAACAGGTTGACCCAAGTTGGCCACACATGCCCAAATGCTAAGACAAGATGCTGCACAGCTCAATGTAATGAAAAGATAAAATTAGCATCAGTAACGTCGTTAACACCACTGAGGACAGACGTGTGTGTTTGGTACACAGAGGCACGGATGTTATTATGTGTTACGCAATTTCGAAAGTGCTGTCAGCGCTGTCCTGTGTGTGTCTGCCTCTTTATTCTTCCACTTTCTCTCAGTCTCTTTCAGTTCTCATCGTTCCTGCTGTTCGAGTCCACCGCTCAAGTATGGTCATATTTCAGTATGTCGTTTTTTTTATAGATTTACTCTCATACTTTTAGTAATAGCTGGCATCTGTGCTCTTGCAGGAGCTGTGAAGTACATGCGAAGAGGAAGGTTTCCTGAGTTCTGGTGTCCAGGGCAAGGATGGGAGAGCAGCTGTCTGTACCAGCAGACCTGGAACAAACGCTGGAGGTGCTGTCAACAATGAGTGGTAGGGATCTCTACAGTATCTGTCAGTTTATTACCAAGTGAGTCATCTGTACTCATGTATAAGGAATGCCTGCCTTTGCACCTCCTGTCATTTACATGCATCTTTCTTTAGGATTGTTTTGTGGTAGCGTTTAGTAGGCTTTCATTTGCACCTGACATAGAAATAAGCCTCTGGGACACACATTATATTTGCTCATCCTTGATCATAAATTCATAAATGATCGTCACTCATAAACCACAGATATATTTGTGAGTCCTAGAAGGGCTCTCACATGTTCAGCCTGGTTTGACCTCAGGGATCATTTCGGAGGTTCCATAAAAACAAAGAGTAATTTAACCCAGTGGGACAATATGTAAGAGTGACTATACAGTTTACTTGTATCATTACAAGGTGAGATAAGGTTACATAGGTTAGTTAATTAGTTAGTTGACCATTGCTTCCTGTATATAAACAAGGTTATTCATTTGCAGATACATACAATAGTGTCATTGTGACAGGCACCAAGTTCAATCTGTGCCATTTTAGTTACTATCATACATAATACACATAAAGCTGGTAGCTCTTTTGATCAACTTAAAACTGCCAAACCTTAAAAGCATCTTATTGAACTACAGTGTCTATAATTGATTAATTTCAGAGTAGGAGGGCACAGGTTTTGATCTTTCAGACTGTGACTCTTCTACTTGATTGATGAGTAAATCTAATGATGCAGAGTGCCACATAATGCAAAGTGCATGACCATCTTTGCTCGCTACCCTTTTGAAGTTCAACTTGGGAATGTTTGGGTGATTGTGTGATAAATTAGATGAAATAAAGATAATGTGATAGTCTGAGGGAAGCAGAGATCTTAATGCATGGCACCAATGTAATTTCAGTTTTACCACTCAAGAAAAGGTGCCACAGTCATAAGCTCCTATTGTCTGAGCTACTGCATACTTTATAGAAGTCACAGGCTCCTGGCATATGGAAAACACAAAATCACTTTCAGACTTTCAGTTTACCGACATTGTTTACCATTAATTTCTTTCAGACCTTAGGTGTCTGACCTTTCTATCAATCACTAAGCACGTCATGACTTTGTATTTGTTACTATCTTACAATGACCTTCTCTAACTTGAGTCACTTTTGTTACCTTCAAAATAAGGAAAATGAACTTCTTGTGTTTTGCTGGTTCCATTTTAATTTCCTCTGAAGATCAATGATCAAACACTGACAGTGTAAACATATAGATCCTATCATTGCACTGCACAATAAGAAAATGTTGCTTTGGATAAAAGCACTATATAAATTCAGTCATAACCTTCATGCCGGTTATAATGTTGTCGTCCACTGTGCATATCACACTGACAAGTCATTCATGAGACTTGATGGAGGAAACAAGCAACAGTTTTGTTTCTCCAGAATTAATAGTTAATTGTTTTCTAGGATTATTGGTGCCAAGTTTCACATCTCTAAATTGCTGCCCACATGATTTTATTCTCATTCTAAAATTAATAGGGAAGTGAATGGGCTTTTCTCTCTCAAAAATGTCTCTCGGCACCCATACTGCGTACTTTTGTACCCTGGTAAAAAGTCCAAATCCATCCTCAATTGTGAAATAGAACAGCAAACACACACATTTGCCAAGTTAGTATAATTAGCTGTAGGGGGGTTTATGTCATAGCCCACCCTCCGCCCCTCTCTTCCTGTGATAAACACAGAGCAGACATGAAGTCAGATAAACTATCACACATTCACAAGAACAAACGCAGCAGCTTCATCAAGGGGGAGGAAGAGAGGCAGGCAACTTGAACAAGCTCACAGACGTAGTATGAAGAGTTCTCTATGACAATGTCTCTTTTGGAGTTAATTCAAGAGGGCCAAGAGGTGTTGAGTCGACTGCTGCACAATCTGTCTGTATCTATCAATGTGTTGACCCGACACACATGCAGCAGGAGCTGTGGCCCAATCTGGAGAAAAGGTTAGTGTTAGTTCTCTTTGTGTGATCGTAAAGATTCAAGCGTTTATTTTGTGTTGTGTATAATTCCAGCATCCATGTTCTAAGAGCGTCCGGGTCTGTAGTGTCTGTTATTTAAATCAATATGAAAGGATAACAGGACAGGATTTCCTATCACGGCAGGGAGACTTCCCCTGCAGTCTTTCCCCCTCATTATTCAAATGTAATAGAAAAACCTCACTCTTTAGTTTCCTGCTGATGCTACAGTCTGTCTGCGGTAGTTTGGGATAAGGGTGCTGGGCCTCACATGTATTGGACCAATTCTTGTATTGCACACACAGGAATGAAATAGTCAATATTCTGATCTAACATCCAATAACACAGTAAACAAATATACTGTAACTATTCCTACTCAGGAGACCAGCAGGGGCACTGACTGGCAATTTACAC
The DNA here is from genome assembly GCA_025331565.1 of Holacanthus passer. Classification (NCBI taxonomy): domain Eukaryota; kingdom Metazoa; phylum Chordata; class Actinopteri; family Pomacanthidae; genus Holacanthus; species Holacanthus passer. Next base: position 225,158 of record JAFREQ010000172.1, on the reverse strand, counting down.
AGTGTAAATCCTTGAACGCACCCCTCTTTGCTGTTTGACCTCGGTAACTAATTACCCATTATAGCCCTTGTGAGTGGCTAATTAATAACTTACCTCATGTCTCAATGCGCCAGCAGTAGAAATGTCTGCTCACTTGTTGGAAAGTTGAGGGACAGATAAGACAAGAAGGGAACTGATTAGAAGGAGAAGCAGACTGGTGCATGTATTTATCATGTCTGTCAGGCTTTGCTGTGGCTGTCGACCACTAAAAAGGAATCAAAGAAATCACAAACACACGCAGACTTGCAGACGAGGTGAGTGTTGTCTTAATGTATGAAATTCTGTTGAGTAATTTAGACAATTTCCACTGGTTGTACTTTGTAAAGTGGTCTTTTTATCATTGCAGGTCAGGTTTAAACTGTCAAAGAAGCAGCAGCATTGATTGTTAAAAACTCACCTGTTGGTCACGTGGCACAATCAATATTTGTCCACATGAACAAGTCTCTCACGGGTCCAGGAACCAAACCAGTCAGATTATTAATCTTGGTTTGTAGACATTAGATGGGAGTTGATGGGTTGATTTTGTGTTGTGAGCTTTTCTATCCAAACAATGAAATCCCTGCAAACTCTTTGTGTGTTATCAAGACATGTGCCTTGCAAAATGTACTGACGCTCGTGAGGCTGAAAGATAAAACTTTGGCTCTACCTGACATTTTATAATTCACCTGAACAAAACGCAATCTCTGCGAACCATCCATCTCATAAAATACAAACCAGCGTACTAGATTACTGCCCACAAAATACTGGTAATATCAATGTTATCATCAAAATACAAGCAACTATGAGTGTTTGCGTAGTTGTGTTCATGCAGATAAGTCTTTCCTCAGTTTAAGGCAGGAATTTACGTACAAAGCAGTAACATTAGATCTGTGCTGCAGGAGTCACACAGTCAGATCCAGGCTGGACTATGGACTCTTTAATTTATGTAACCATCATGTTCACCATCAGCGCTCTTGTTTTCATATTTTAGTTTTATTTTGAAAGGATTTTAAATCTGCAGATTTTATGATTCACATCCACACTGACACCTGTTTAAGTCTATGCACACTGCGGTTTAAGGAAAAGTTGCTTTGAAGACTCTGTGTGTAAGAGTGTCTGTGGCAAAACTGCAAGATATACAAAAAGTTGCTTTGAAGACTCTGTGTGTAAGAGTGTCTGTGGCAAAACTGCAAGATATACAAAATGCAAAACAAGTGACTGTTTAAATCCTGAATGTGGATTATTTTTGAGACAGGCTGAGAACAACCTGTCAAAGGGTATATCACTATATATTTGCTCGGTTAGATATAGGTATACAGATTTCCACAGCAGGAGGGAGGGGCAGAGGAAAAAGGAGTGGTGTAATTGCTCAAGAAACTTTTACCGCTGTGTGTGTGTGTGCATGTGTATGTGTGTGCATGTGTGCAAGACAGACAAACAGACAGGGAGGGTTTGGAAATACAAATGAAGAGAGCAGGATGAGGCGGGTGATGGTCTTCTCTTTACCTGTGGAGATGGAGACAATAAGGGAGGAAGAGGAGAGCAGACAGAGGGACGGGATGAAGGAATGCACAGGAAAGCGGGACTATGGAGGAGGGAGGTTTGTCTGCATCTCGCTGGAGGAGATGGAGAGCTACTACAAATACACCCAGTGCTGTCAACAGCTGCATAGTGAGTTTTACAGAGATGTGTGTGTGTGTGCCATTGAGCTTCAACTGTGGTGTGTGAGGTGTGTCAGTGCATGTAAAGGCTCATGTTGCGTCTCCTTAAACATTTCATTTGAACGAAACACTGTATATTCTCTGCTCGTATGTGCAGTATTTCGATGTATTAATTTAGTACATTGTGAGTTGTGTGCATAATCTGCAAATGCTGCTCCCTCTTGTAGTTGTGGTTGTTTGCTGTTTAATTTTCAAGGTTTTTTAAGCAGTCTTTCCGAAAAGCTGAGTCGTGATACCGGCAATTTCTGCTCAGATTCCTGTCTGATTATTCCCTTTCATTTAGATCTTTGATCCAGCTTCCAGATTAAGTCTGTGGTTTTGAGATGTGTATGGTTAATTGCATTCTGTCTTCACGGCTTTTCCGCAAGCTTCTCTTCTATCTCCCAAACCTCCTTCATTGCCCCTGTACTTTTTCCAAGGTGCAATTATCAAATCCAAAAATACCAAGTTGGAGAAAGCAGTTTTCACTTTTGAGTTTAAGTCAAGCTTTGTGCTCTCAGTCATGCACAGCTGTTAATTTTCCCACCTGAACTACATCTATACCATAAACTAAGGTACTGCTTTGCATACACACACACTCTCTGTCAAGTGCCAGGTGACTCGTTATCCACTCATTATCCACGTAACCAGAAGTTGGATAGATGTAAAGCTGCACAAGAAAACCTCTGAGACATGTCTCCTCTGGCTCATCAGACCCAAGTATGTGTGGGAAAGGAGTGACATAATGCACCACTACATCCTTATTTACTCAAGGTGGTTCAATAAAAATGGTGGCATGATTACCATGTGTGACAGAAAGGAGGAGGTGTATTTGTACACCATCGATCACACAGACACACTGGAGTCTGCATGTGAGGACTATACAGTGAGTGCCTGATGATTTTTAGATTTCTGTGCCTGTCAGTGATGGCCTATTCTGGTCCATTTCCTGTGGGCTTTGGTCTGTTTTTAGAGATGATATGTTTATTTTTAGTAAGCACTATTCTAGAAAGGCTGTGTCACAGAGACAGGTGCTGTGTTATTGCTCTTGATCTTTTTTTCCTCCTTACTGTTGCCATATCAACTCATGCTTCCATCACTTGTTTGTTTGGGGATATAAGATGTCATGCTGTGACATGACGTGAGATAGATTTCTATATAAAACATTCAAGACGTTCACATCTTTTATTATTGTCCTAAATTTCTTCTTCACAGATGCTGCAGAATTACATGTTTCCTCTAATACTGTAATGCACAAACATCCAATTTGATTGTAGCTGTCAAAGTGTAGTAACTGATCAAAAAGTAATTGCACTTGCAGTATTTGTGAACAAACATTAAATTTGACGCACAATCAAAATTGCATGATTTTATAATGGTCAGCTGTTGTCTTCTTTGTGACTTCCTGTGGCGATTCCCTGGATGATGATCCATCGTGACAGATGATAGTCTTCCCCCTACACGGCAAAACTTCCTCTTTTATGAGCATTCACATGACTTTCCAGCCTGTTTCCCATCATTTTAACTGTCCTTCTGATGAGATCCTTCTCCCTGTGACTTGTTTGACACCTGGTGACCTAAAAAGTCCCTGGTCGTCATCTGAGTATCACTGACCCTGACCCACACACACTCCTCTCCTTCAAGTTTATTGTCCTCATCCTGACCAGGGTTTCCTTTTTCAGAAAACAGTCTTTTCAGTAGTTTTTAAATAGTATTTTTTCCCTGAGTGCAATGTTATGCTCAAAGGATCAAATGATCAGAATTTAGTCTAGCTTGATATAGCTCAAGAAGTCAAATTAAAAATGATATTGATCCTGCAATTTGGCTCTATACTTTCCTTATTGTTTCAGTTAAAGGAGGGTAAAATTAGTTTAAATGAGTAACAGGGTGAGGTCAGAAAAACACGCGCCTTAAACACATATTTACCAGCTAGTTTAGTGCAGGTCTGAATTTGTCTTATCAGGTTTTACTCGAACATGTGGGTGTCAGCTGCCTGACTGTCAACAAGAAAGGTGCCAAGTCATCATCATCATCATCATCACCTGGATGAGGTTGTAGGAATGATGGACCAAACTCTCTCAGATTGATGTTCAGACATTTATGGACATAGCTCGTGATGATTGACAGGATACAGTAGTCTGTCTTACTCCTTAACCAAGCTATGCAGGCTGCTTTTTGTCTATTTTTAATTGTATGTGATGTATCAAGAGGAAAGAGACAGAGAAGGAAGACAGATTGACTGACAATGAGATGAGAGGCAGATCAGATGAAAATATGTTGTGACAGCCTGGATTCAAACTGTCCATTTGTTCACACCTTGTTTTGTTCTCCCACTAATCCTCTACTGCTTGTTTTGGCCTGTGAGTCACTTCTCAATTGGTGTCTTCCTGTTTACGCTCTGGACAGCCAATAATGTTTGATCCTAGAGCGGAAGGAGTCAATAGTTCGGCTGGGAGTTATTCTAGCTGTAGTCTGCGCCACATCCCTCATACACAGGCACAAACAGGTCTCCTTTACATCCCATAAACCCACACTGATGTCTGCTCTGCATCCCACAGATGCACATTCACACGTCATGAAGTATTTTTAAGTCCGAGTTGATTTTAGAGGCTTTGCATGCGTCGTATTAACTGATGCACCAACATCTTTTTTGTCTTCCTGTCTTTTATGTGAAATTCTTTCTCCGTCCTGAAAATGATCTGAAGTCTGTTTAATTTGAGCTGTTATATTATGATGACTTTCATAAGAGAAGTTTGAAGCTCATGGGTCATAATAGAGTTCATCACGTGGCTGATTTCAGAGAACGTTTCGGTCATGAGGGGGGATTTTTACACACAGACTAATACATTTTTAATACCTGGATCAAATGTCAGGGGTAGATTGGGGATTGAAATGAGTTGAGGTGAGGTCATCAGAACTGATCATTCACATGGATCCATAGATTGCCATTTATTTCTCATAAATGTTTTATTTTTCTATTAGGAACAACTTCCATTAGCGTCCAATTGAATGTGTAAATATACAGCATTAAAAAAAGTATTTTCTTTTCTGTAATATTCTGTAATAGAGCACACTGTACACTTATGTAATCAAATGTAATACTTAAGGGATAATTCTGGTTTATTACAACTTGGGCCTTGGGTCAGCATCATTACAACAGTCTGACAGGTCAAGGCCACCAGCGGGTGAAACTGGTTGCTGTCAGAGGATAATCAGCCGAGCCAGGAAATGAACTATTATAAACCCTCTGCCTTTTCCTGTCTCACAGCCAACGTGCTCTATCATCTGAATCTGACGTTAGGTAAACACACATGCAGGCCTGCATGCTGACACCGCTGTAATGGACCTGCGTTGTTGCCTTAAATCCTCTTGAATCCCTTCATTTATTGATAATCTTACCTCAGACTAGACTGAGAGATTCTAATGCTTAATCTCACACATCCATGGTTTTTCATCTCTTGTACCTAATCTCAGTCCTTCTATAATTTCTACCACTGCTACCCTGTGACATTACTATATTTTAGTCCATAGTTTTGTAGATTTTGACCCCTAATGATGAAAACATTTGGAGAACAACCAGGATTAAACATGTCCTATTTTGCCTTATCTTAAAATCCCACCGATGACTGGGCGGATGGACTGCTCTTTATTCTGACATGTAGGTAGTTTTTGATGTGTACTTAGTTTATCTTGGACCGCACATAATCATCTTTACAACTAAAACCATGGTGTAAGTTAATAAAATGACTCTTGTGTACTTTATGATAAGACTGTAAAGATGGGTGATGGGAGTTTTAAAGAGACCACACAGACAGATTGAGTGAGGGGTTTTCCAGCATGTGCATGTGTGTGTGTGCTTGTTAATGCATGTGTGTCCATGCATGTGAGCATGGATTATCCCCTTTGTGCTTGTCAGCAGCACCGTGGAAGAGGCCTGAAGATGAGTCTCTATTTGCTATTAAATATAGAGTGACACCGAGAGAAGGGGAAGGGAAGAAAAGGGGTTCATGGGAAGGGTGCTCATAAAGGGCTGCGCAAGCAATTTAGTACTTTATTTAAATGGAGTGAAGGGACTTGTGAGGGACAGAACAAAAAAGAAAGAATGGTCAAAATTGAAAATTACATCCTGATTGGTCAAGCTGCAAAGATGCTGACTACACTTCCCATAATGCAACTCATTAGATGGTTAGACCCATCCTATTGCACTGACAAAAGTTTGTGCAGAAGTCATCACGGGCTTAGAAAGCAAGACTCATGAATAGATATAAATGGATAACTTAGTTTGTTGAAGCTAAAGACCAGAATGAGGAATCTTACTAAACAAGGACCTTTTCAGCATTTCAATTCACTCTTATGTTCCTCTTGCATGTTTCAGTCTTTCCAGTTTTAGTGCTTTTTTTATTGCCTGGGATTATCGAGTTTCTGCATCATTACATAGACAGGATGTGAGGAGTTACTGTATTCCTCGTTTATGTGAAGCATTAGAATGACAGTTTAAATATGTGTTTTCCTCAGCAGGGCTGCGTTTTATGAATCGAGCTCCTGAGGGTCTTTTCACTTTTTCACCAGTCCGGCTTCTCACTGAGTCTGTGTGCGGCACACTGGGTCCCCCTGCGGCCTTCACTGGCATTGTGTGTGTTTGTGTGAGTGTTTTGTGCCTGTGAAAGAGTGTGAGAAAAGCAGAGGAAAACAGGGAGAAAGAGGCCTCCGTTCCCTCTGGCACAATCACGAGTCTTGTGTTTCAATGGTGTACACACATAAATCATGTTTACTCTACATTAGCCTAAACTGAGCCTAACTTTTATTTCACATCTCTCCCATCTTGGTGCGTTCTAGTGTTGGTTGGAATCTGGATTATCTGACACTTAAAAGTCGGCTGCACAACAGTGAGAAGACAAGAAGTTAGCAAAGATGAACTTGTGATTTTATGGCTTTCGGTAAAAAGCTATGAACGCCATTTTGAATAACTCTTTCATGTTTCTACAAGTAGAACACAATCACAAATTATGCTGTGCATTCAAAATGGTCAAGATGAAATTTCTAATCTCTAACAGAAATATATCACTTACAAGCAGATCTAAGCAGCACATGCACAAAATTTACATAACTAATTTTGCACCAAAAAAAAGCTTTTAAGATTGGTGTTAGAAGCATATTGTCTCATGTATCTGTGCTCACTTGTGCCTATTCTGTTTAAAAGACTGAATCAGAGAGAGACATCCACCATAAAATCATAAACAGACCTTTAAAAACTGATTAGTATCGGCCAAGAGATCCTTTTCGTCTCAGCTCATCTAGACCATATTTCATACTGACTAAAGTACAAAACAGAAATATATTAATCTAATCCATAAATGTAGTCAAACCACACTGGCGACAGATTATGTATGGGAATGATGATAATGAGCAGTAATCATGATCATGTATTATGTCTTGGGAAGTCACTATTAGTCATTATTACTCAGGTTTTTAGAGACTTCCACATTCTGTCACATCCACTGTTTTTTTTTTCCATCAGTGAAAACTGTGAAATGTGAAACTGGGGGCGGATCATCTGTAACTCCGCCTGCCGGCTGGCACAAGTGAGGAGGGGGGAGGTGTGTGTGTCTGTGTGTGTGAGTGTGTGTAGGCTGCTTCTGTGTACTGACAGCTCAGTCAGCGGCTGAAGTGAAGCTCGGCTGTGGTGGAATGGACTGGCTGGACTTCCACCGTGATGTCCTCTGACAGAATATGTGACCGTGTGTGAATGTGTTTTACCGGCGTGTGTGTGTGGGTGCATGTGTATCAGGGGGCATACATGTACCGGCGACACAATGGCTCTGAACCGAGTGTCTCAACTCTGCCACGATATCACCAGGCTGTGGCTGCAACTGAAGATGATGACAGGTAGAGTGTGTGTGCGACTGAGTGACTGAGACAAGTGAGAGAAGAAAACAAGGCTGGTCATTTGTTAATAATGTTGTGTGTGTGTGTGTGTGTGTGTGTGTGAATAAGTTTTGTAGAGCGAGATAAGATGAGAATTCTGCAGGTGTTTTACTCTGAGTGTGTGTGTGTGTTCTGTGTTTTCTTGTCCAGCTGTTATCTTGTGCAACTGCAGTCTTTAGCTCACCTGGTCCACCTGTGATACTAAAGTGTTTCAGTTTTTTTCCATGTATTCTACAAAGTCTTATTTGCTGCCCCTCTAAGCTGCAATGCTCATCATACTCTGCAGGACAAAGGTGTAGAACATAATTAACATGGCTTTTTGCCTATTTAGAGCTTCATAAGTAGTTGGTCTAAAAGTGCATAGTTTGTTTATGAGATAGAGATTTTTTTGGCCATCGCTCTGAAGCAGGGTTATAGTCAAGACCATTTAAGTGGAGCCCAAGATAAGTCCAAGTCCAAGAGCAAGCCAAGACAGCGTATCCATTGTGCATCCATTCAGTATTATTGATACTGTTGCCTTAAGCGAGGCTGGCCAAGAAAAGCTAAATTTTATCTCTGATTTAGTTGAAACCAAAGACTAATTGTGGCCACAACATAACAGCCATGAGACCAACACAACTTTGTGGTGACTGAAATCACAGTATGTAGTTTGAGGTCATTTTGTCTAACTATTACATAGTTTGTCCACAGAGAGCACTGACATGTCTGTTTTTCAAGTGCAAATCTCAGTACAAAACTTGGTTGCAGTTATTTGAAAAAATCATTCAAGGGATTTTTTTATCAAAATAAAAAAAGAGAATCTCAAGGTCAAGCAGTCAGCACCGGCATGATGAATCATCTTCTTAGGACGTGAATGTCAATATAGATAATAAAACAGTATAGAAAATATTGTCATCTGGCCTCTAGTTGTAAAGATATATTGGGCAAAGTGAATGTTATAAGCAGTTTATAAAAGGATGTAAGATACTCGCTGAACGAGCGATAAATGAATAAAAATACCCTGACTTTATTATCCACATTCATTTTGTGTCATTACCCAAATATGCTTTTCCTACTAAAGGCGCTATTATCCATCAGACGCTTACATAATCCAATCTAAAGTGGGGAGTGTGTTTTGTCCTGAGGTCCTAAGTGTGTGTTGAAGTGAGCTGTGTGTTAACGTGAGGTTCGTCCACCCTCACTTACAGTACGCAGCAGAGCGCACTGACAGCATGTTAATCACGGCCGTCCCCATTAACAGTGTGTTTCCTCTTGTCAGTTGGGAGCAACGCTGGGACAAAACCCTTTTGAGAGTTTGAATGTCAACATCTCCTCCCCCTTATTTCTGCTCTCAGTGTGTATGTGTGTGTGTATCCATTGGTTGATTCCATCTCTTTAGTTCAGTTTCTTTGTTTGCTCTGATGTGCAATAACTTGTGAACCGCGGTGTTGATAATAATCCGTAGAGATGTTCCTGCTTTTCTTGGCTCTCTGCAGGCTTTTTCAGGTGTGGGTACGCTGTGATGTGTTTTGTGTTGTTATGCAGAGATCGTGCTTGCTGGGCTGGCAGATGGACTGAGGTGATCTTATGAGCCGATGCAGCCTGCTCACACACACACACACACTCGCAAACGCACACAGGCTGTTAGTATCAAGGTATCAACTTTTCCCAGGGTTGATTTATGCCAAGTCAAGATTAGAAGCTGACAAGTCTCAGCTAAGCTCCCATAATGCAATCTGGGATCTGTTTGTGTGTGTGTGGAAGAAGAGCAGGAAGCATTTTTCTGTTTGCATTAGATTTAGCAGCAGCAGCTGTTGTAATGTACCTTACTTCAATTTATTTTGTCCTCAAATGTCTTTCACTGCAAACAGTTGCAAACAAACTATCAATGCAAAAGTAAGAGAACATGATCAATAAGCTCAGAACAGAGAGCTGAATGAGATTAAGTGGATGGGATAAATCTTTAATGATCCCTGAGGGTGGACAGGATGATGGCAAACAAACAAGGAAACAAACAAACATATTGATTTTTTTAAAAGAGCAACATATTATTTATGTCTCTACTTTGTCTTTCAGACACTACATCCCCTGTGAAATAAACTTAACTTATGAAATATAAAGTTAACATTGGTCAAAGTGAATATATTCTGCATTGTGCAAACCCGCTGTTCTAGGTTAAAAAGACACAATCACTCCCTTAGAAGAAAGTCATACCCTGAGGTAGTGCTGGGGCCTTTCATCATGCCCTACATCCAAGCTTTGAAGAGAAGGATCACTTTCTGTAGAGGACTGCTGACCTTTTGATTATGACCTAGTCAACTTTACCACAGATACAAAAGCAACTGATTGGGATCAAATTACTGTGTGTGCTACAGTGTTAAAAGTCTCCTCCATGAATATTACGATTGAGATGTCATTTATTAAAAAAACAAAAAGAAAATGATCTGAGGAAAAAGTAATATTTGAATTTGAATCAAATGCACAGTCAATGTATTAAATCATTTCTGCACCCTTCAAAACATCCTGAAGTGAGTCCAGCACACCCTCAGTGACCTTTACGGCTTTTATAGAAGACAAGTTTTGCTTCCAGTGCATGATGTCATTGTGTGAAAGAGAAGTCAAGTTTTTCCTACAGCTGCAAGTTTTTTTTCACAGCAAGAAAAAACACAGTCGTCCTGGATTCTTTACTTATTTGCCGCCTCCCTCTTTTTGTCTTCATCTATGTCATTTTCCTTTTTCTCCCTGCTCTCTGTCTTTCTCAGTTTTCATGTTCTTTGTTCTGTGGACTGTGATGACTGGTAGATATGACCAGAGGCGGCTAAAAAAAAGATGCTGTTATATCCACTGGTTTTACTCTCAGCCGAGCTTTTACGGTCTGTTTTTACTGTAATGGACAAAGAGGACTGGAGGAGGACCTGGATTTAAAACCTGCAAGATTGCAAGTACATGCTCTGTAGTTCAGTGAGTTGCACCACAGATGCCTCAACAACTCACAGGGTATATTTCCATAAATTTCCATGGCACTCCAGGTTGGTTGTGTGCACTTAGAGCACGGTAGCATTTTTAAGGCCTGATACAGATACAGTTTGCTCGAGCGTCAGATATGAATCCAGCCTCTGAGCGCTTGCGTGTCTGTGTGTGTTGTGACGGCAGCGCAGACTGCAGACAGGGGGACAGTGGTGTGTTGTTTTTCTGAGATGATGATGCCACCATCTATTCAGTAGACCAGGGCTCACTGCCAGTGATGGAGTCAGGCCTGAAGCCATTGTTCTGGATTTCTAACTGTTGCTGAATGGAGGCAGAGCTTTCAGCTTCTTGGCCTTACCAAGACATACAGTCATTGTCATGTTACGCATCCTCGAACTGGGGTTGTCTTTATAAAATTTAGTGCAAGTAAAAATGAAATGAATGTGAGCTCTCCCTCAGTGACCCCTGGGTGTCCCCTGATTACACGCTGACAGCTGACAATCAGGATTGAATTCACGTGACCATCAGTAATATTTTAATGTTTGTCTGGCTGCTGTTGTCCTGATCCACACTAATTCAAGCTTTGGGTTTGGGTACGGGCACTGCACACACACACACACACACACACACACACACACATGCACACACACCTTCCAGGCCACTGTTGGCCCTGTGACCCAGTTGTTGTTTGGCATGATGTGTGTGTGTGTGTGTGACACACAGCAGTGACAGATGGGGCTTTGGTGAACCCTCACTATAATGCTAGATAATAGAGCTTGGATTCCCTCACACAAGTGCATGTGCCGTACACACACACACACACACACACACACACACAGCTGCAGAGCGGCTGGCATATCCTTGCTTCTCTACATGCAAATACACACAAAGCAACTGACCATCTCTCTGCTGGCATTTGATACCAACGCAGCAATTTTTAACCCCCACGGCCACACCCTCACCGCACACACACACACACACACACACACACACACACACACACACACACACACACACACAGACCTCGTTTCTCCAACCTAGTGCCCTCAAGTCTACATTCCAAGTCCGTCCTTTGCATTTGGTGCATACCAGAGCAGAGGATGGAGAGCTGAAAGTCTCAGTGTCGCCTGAGTGCTGGCTGTCTGTCTCTGTGGCAGGACATACTGTAAATCAAATTGAGATGCAATTACTTGAAATGAAAGTTTCAATGACAAATCTGTGAAATGAGTATTTATTCATAGTGCGTTATTTTAATTGTTCAAATGTGCACTGTACAAATGATGCCTTACAATTATTGCATTCACCAAAAAGTACTGTCTTGTCATGAGCAATTCTTCCACCTGTTTATGATAATTGAAGCATGATGACATAAATATAAACCTAACTTTTAAATGTGCAATAAAAAGGAGCTTTTACATTTAAGAAAATGGGAGCTTGTGGTCATCAGTGGACCCTGATGGCAATTGTCCATTTCCTCAACTACTAAATCAATATGTCTGTTTCTATATGTCTGAGGTCATTTCTGTGTGTTGGTGCGCTTTGTGTCCAATCATGTCATACTTGTTTTTGTGAGCGAACATCAGACAGCTCTCCAGCTCCCTGCGGCTTTGAACTTTAACCAGTAACCAGCACTGGTGGCCATTAACCAGCCGAGAACAGCTGGCTGCCGTCTTTGAACTGAATAATGTGTGTTTAGCTAAGAAAACCTGTAGGTACATGACTGCAGAACAAAGGAGGAGGAGGAGATGTGTGTGTGTGTGTGTGTGTGTGTGTGTGTGTGTGTGTGTGTGTGTGTGTGTGTGTGTGTGTGTGTGAGAGAGAGAGAGACAGACAGCGTTAACCCGGTCCATCAGTTGCTCATGCTTTGAGTGTGTGTAATGGACTGTAGCTTTGTGAGGCGTAATTGGGCTGTTGCCTCTCTTTCACCTCTGAGGACTGACCGAACCGAAGTGTGTCTTGTTTCACAAATTGAGTTTTTGCAAATTACATTGTAACAGAATGTTGGCAGTAATTAAATCCAAACACAGTGTGTGTGCACTCTCATTGCACTCATGTAGTGTTAACTGTGAAGGGATGGGATGCTGAAAAATACACACAAAAAACACCACACAAACTTGGTGATTGCATTTACACTTCAGGAATCAAGGAAATACTGGAATAGGGTTGCATCTAAAGATTATTTTCATTAGTGATTAATCTTTTTTTTCTTGAATTATTGTTTTTTTATCATTTCCAGCAGCCCAAGGTGATGTTCTTAAATTTCTAAGAGTCCAAAGCCCCCAAAATGCTTTAGTTTAATATCATAAAGGACAAAGAGGAGAATTAAAATATCACATTTGAGAAGCTGGTACCTGTGAATATTTGGCATTTGGCAACACAATCATATATAGTTAGAGATGAATTTTCCATCAATCAGCTAATTGAGATGCAGAGATAATATAGATAAACTAGAATAGGAAACTGAATCATTTCACTACTACCTCCTGGGGAACTGTGGTTTTGTCTGTGTGTATTTTACAGTTGTAAAGTGTGCTACTGCTCTTGACCCCCTACCATAGAGAAAACACATACACAGTATCAGCTAGCACCAGGCCAACACATTAAATATGTAGGCATGTGTAAAGAAACCCTGTCCTCCATTTCATCACATCGAGACAAGAGCACCTCCATGCTCTTTTTTTTTTCCGACTGCCTCATTCCCCTTCTTCCCCTCCTCCTCCTCCTCCTCCTCCTCTTCACTATCTTTTCACCTCTCTAAATCCAGGGCTTATTCTCTCACACAAACAGGCATTCAGCTGGAGACACTCAAGAATGTGAATTGGTGTGTTGTTGAGTTTGTCTCATATTTAAATCCTGAAAATATGCATGAAAATTATAACTGATCTATTGCAATATCTATTATATCAAGACATAATTAAGAGCGAAGCTGACTTGCAAGTAAATCTAACTGCTGAATAGAAATACAGATTATAGAACTGAAGTGAGTCTGATTAAAATACAGCTGAATGGTCTAATATTTACTTTTTAATGGGAAGATTGTTGGGTTATGTATCAGTTTGCCCCTCTGCTAAGCCCCTGAAAAAAAGGATGAATGAAATGGTGAAGGGGTGTCAGGGCTTGGGGGAAGGGTACAAGCAGGCGGAGGGACATTCTTTCTAGGCCCCCCATAATCACTATTTGTGTTTGGCTTGCATTGCCCCACTTCCAGTGTGGGTATGTGTGTGTGTGTGTGTGTGTTGTTTGCTGGGTAAAGGGGTTCACAGCCATAGTTTAATTTCATTCATTTGACTGAGGACAAAGCTGGGAGTTTTAGAGTTTCAGCAGCAGTAAAAAGCAGCCTGACGCCTGAATGTCTGATCTGTCTGCACCATTCACTCCTATGGGCACGCAGCTTTTTTCAGCCTGATGAAATTGTTGTTTTTCCCCTTTTTTCCTAATAACATATATAGATTTACCCTAAAATCCTAAAAATATTATTTTGAGATGTTTGCAGTTTTGTTCCACAGGTAGTTGCAACCTGTCAATTACGTATACAGCAGCCACTGATCTCAGGTCTGTAGTGACTAACGTTAACTAACTAACTAACTTGATCTGTCCAACTTTATTTACAATAAAAGCAGGCTGAGACAGACTTACTGTTTTGCTCATATTCACAGAAATTCATTTAAAAAATAAAGTAGAGGAATCAATAAAGAATACCATAAATAAATCATTTGAATGCTAAAACACCTAAACAAATTCTTTGCTTAATGAAAATACATTAGTCACAAAATTTGCCGTAACACACACACAACTTTCATACTCTTGTACTTCAAAATAAGAGTTTAATTGATGACAACTGGACTTGATTGTAGATGCTTGACATACATACAGTACTTGAAACCCTGTTTCTCCTGAAGCCAACCTGCTCTTTCCATCTGAATGATAACACTAAAAATAGAGAGTGGAACAGCTGTTATTCAAACCCACCCTGTCATTTTCCTGACTGGAAAAAGTCCCTCACTGATGTTATCGTAGCGTCTTTATTGACCTGTATTTAAAATCCACAGCTTAATGATACATGTGCTTCTTATGGGAAAGAAAGGAAATGGCTGGAGATGAACCCTAACACCAACTGTGAGGAACAACAAATGCAAAAGCTTCCATAAAGAGAATATGCTATAAAATCATATATATCCAATTGTCTGACATCCTCGATATTTGTATGTACAAGTTTGGCAAGCTTTTAGTTGTAAATGGTGATTGCAGGCAGACACAGAGGCTGTTAATTTGGCTTGCCTCTTGGTTGTGAGTATAAGTCTGGAGGTCAAACACACACACACACACATACATACACACACAGTCAGAGAGCACCGCACATGTCTGGCTGCCTTCCAGAGTTTGGGTCTTAGCCAGAGCTTACTGCCTCACACACTCAACTGACAGCCGGCTGGACAACACTCCGACATACAGTATGACAACACGCTTGCTCACACACAGTCTGAACGTCTGATCGCGTCCAAAACGGAGTCTTTTAAGCTCCATGCACGTTTTGCTCAAAGGCACTGTGATGGGATTTGTTCACATTTCAAAGCGCAGCCTCTTTTCCCATCCATCCCTTCCTTCCTTTCTGGTTTCTGCTGTAGTAGAAGCTAATTATAGCTGAGTTGTTGTTTTTGGTTAAATTACAGGCTGGTTGGTTTTGCTCTAAGCTCTGTGGTCTGTTAAAGTGGACGTGCATTAGTGCCACGTTAACCATCTCTCTAAACAGTATCCTGCTTAAAATTTTGACTACAATCTCTTCCTTTCCTTTTTTGCCACCTTCATAATTTCATACTTTGCCTGATTAATTAATTCCATCTAAAATCCCTCATTTATTTATGTCCTTCCCTGTTTCCTTCCTCTTCTATCCTAGACTGTATTCTTCAAGCTAAAAATATGTGTTTTCCATAAATCTCATATTTGGTCCAGGGTGTTCCTGTGTTTGTGTGCGCAGAAGCTGGATGCTTCCTGACTCACTGCTCTGTCATTTTAATATAATCCCATGATATCTAATGCCATGCCCGCTGCCTTACTGCATTTATCACTGTGTGTATGTGCGTGCCAGTCGTTGCTGTCCATCTCCAGTATAATAGATTCCTGCCTGACCACAGCTACATGTGTTTTGTGCTGCCTGTTTGATCGTCCTAATGTAACTTAAACAGCTGCTCACACACGCTGCCGTGCTAAGTGTGGACTACGCATGAGACATGAGACCTACAGTATGTGGCATGAGTCACTGTCTGGCCCACGGTAGGCTTACACACCGTGCATTATTGAGGATCTAAGCTCTTAATCTGTCTGTTTCTTCATCATACGGAGCTGCTGCAGAACACAATAGATTCAACAGTGCCACAGATTTCTGAGATCAGTCAAAAAATGGACATAACAAATGACTGTGCATTCTTTTTTCTTGCAGAATACCTCTTAAAGGATTATATTTATGATGGAGAATGCTGGTTGTATGATTGCCAACAAAGCACAGGTGTCTGTGTATTGTGTGGGTTTGCTTTGGTCTCTCTTTTGTTTTGCTTTTATTCAATCTTGCAAAAGTCTGTCCCTGACTGACCGAGATGGTTACACCACTGGTCGGGGCGAGTGCTAGAGTTTCCCTACTCCTTCTCCGTCATTGACAAATCAGGAATCATAAATAGGCAAATATTGTTCATTTTGAAAGTGAAGCTGTTGGACACAAGATGAAAAGTCCATTCTCTGTGTGTGTTCACTGCAAGTTTCCACATCGCACATGTGTAAGTTGCATATTAGACCACGACTGGCTGCCCTCCTAGTTGTGTTGTCACAAAATCATCCTGTACATGCGTGTCTTAAACTCAGATTTAAGGTGAGCCCAGAGAAACTTTCCCCTTTCACCTGATTAAAATGACCTTGTAGTTTCAAACTTCAAGAGTAAGTAACAATAAGCAAAACACATTTTGAGAGGAGGGGGTCTATAAATATTTACAACTACCTGTAGCTGCCTTATTTTTAGTACTTCATTTCTCCAGATCCCTTGTTTCTGTGGCTTAAATCTGACTCATATCCATGTCTCAATTCTTAAAACACTCCAACATTATTATGAAATTAAAGCAAGCATGCTATCTTCAATCTGCCCCCAAAATTGGAGCCTCATAATCAGCGAGTAGAGCTGTTCCTGTCAGGGGGATTTGGGTGTCTGGCTCTTTTCTAAAATATGAACAGTTTGCTTGTTTTGCACTTCCATGGTAATTAATGCCTCTCGCTGCCAGTCCCACCATACTTCTCGGAAACCTCGCCACATCACACCTGTCTCAGTGCCAGCCTTTGTCTATATGCACAAAAACACACATGCATGTCACAGTGATTTTTACACACACTAAAAATCTCAGTTTTCATTCACAGATGCACACATGATCGTAAACAATTAATTCTCTCCCTTGTGTTTGGCATGCGTGGGTCACACATGGCAATCAAATGTGTGGGTGGGAGAGTGCTTTTTCTCTGCCTCTATGTTTCTACGTCTCAGAGGGCTAAATGAGATTACTGTAATCCAGCTTGACCGGAAAGAAGAGGAAATCCAAATGCTGTTTAGTTCATCCCCCTGTTAGCATCTCTGCCTCGCTTTCTCCCCTTTCTCTTCTACTAGTGGAGCGCCTGTACAAGGCTTCCTGACTCACTGCTCACAGTTCGACCTTTGTAGCGGTCACTGGACCTCGTGAGCCAACAGAATAAATGGCATGTTAACTGTCTGTTCAGTTCAATTTACACCACTCCACTCTTGGTTCAGAAGCTTTACAGGATGATAATTTGTAGTAAGGGTCATGAGCATCTTTTAATCTGTCTCTCTGTTTCCTCAGATGACATCCTGCAGAGGGAGGATGGTCCTCTGTGTGCAGCAGAAATTGGCTCTGAACTCCAGAAACAGTTTGCCATCCTGCCAGGTTGGTTTGATTTCACACCAGGGATGTGGGGCGCTGCATGAACCAGTGTCAGCCATTCACTTCATAGATAACTTTTTTTTCTCATGTTATTGTACAAGATGACTTTGCAATAATCAACCTGTTAATTAATTTGACAAATTAACTGCACCTGCAAACAAACATTTGCTAGTGACAGTTGCAACCTTGCTACATTTTTACAGAAGCAAAAGTGCAAGTAGACCCAACATTTTGAATCAGCTTAACAAATTCAATTAAATAAATCAATGTAATGCTGTTAAATTACTGTGTTAGACTTGTAGTGCAGTGTTTCCAAATAGGCAGTGTGGATTAGATTAAATTAGAGTGGAGAACACATTCAATAAACCAAAGGGGGATTTTATGTGGGAATAGAGCAATTGGGGCTATTAACACATTGCAACAGGCCGACGCTGTTCAGAGTCTAAAATCATTTTTGTGGTTTTGTTTTGCCCTGACTTTTATCTGAATATCTGTCTTTACCCCTGAAGCTGAAATCAAAGTGAGTGTGTCTCTGATGGCAGGGAAATTTACAGTACATGTAGCACAGATTCCAGAAATGGCTCTAGACAGACTTTAAAGTTGCACCACTTATTCTGCACTTTTGACAATTATCTCTCTTTATATGTGTGGAAACTTTAGTCATAATATAAACAGGTTTCAATTACTCACACAGAAATGCCAAAGCAACATAAAGAACACATGCACATTGATGCACACAGAAACACACACTTAGGGCCCTGTGTTGGGTTACCATTACAATAATGCCTGCCCAGTGACGGAGTGTAAATAATTCATCACCACAATGATTTGCTCTGCAACCTGACTCGCCAACGAAAGAGAAGGCAGAGTGTATGTGTGTGTGAGGCCCTTTTGATTTTCTACTTTTGTTTTATTTTTAGTTTGGTCATAAGTTATTTGTCTAAAGTTCTTGTGGAAAAATGATTCGGGTTGAGTGCTGTTTATGTAGAAGAGTAAAACCAGAGCAAACAAAAAGACAGAATAAACCATGGGAGGCATGAAGGGATTGACATACAGTACATATGTTGAAACTCCTGTATTCCTTTTTGGAGAAAAAATCTTTCTATGATAACCCTTCTAAAGCATATTTTGTATTTTGAGGGTTATAATTCTTGACATAAAAGCATTTTGAGTGTATTGCCTCCATTTAGAAATTGAGATTGATGTTAATCTTTTGACCTTTTAATCACGAGTTTCTCTTCTCAGAAGTCAGGATTTTCCCTCCAGCTGTTCATATACAACAAGTCTATAGAAAATAACATACCAAAACCTCATGTTAACACTGCCTGGATGTCACTCTGACCTCTCTCTTTCTGTGTCCCTGACCCCTGTGTCTCCAGGGGGCCGCGGGATGAACGGCAGCCCCATCATCGTCTTGCCAGAATTCCCAGCTTTCAGTGAGCTGGACGAGGAGGAGGTCCAGAATGTCCTCAGCTACCTCACCAGTGTCCCCAGGTTGGCATCACACATACACACCATTCTGTTCACAGTTTCATTTGGTTTCACAATAACAAAAAAATTGTGAAGGGAATCTGGCTGATTTGTGGAGGTGCAATACCACCAACAGCCAACAGATGTCAGCATAATACAAAAGGCCTGCCACAAGGAAAGAGGCACAAAAGAAATAAAGAAATACATTTTAGAGAGAATGAAAGGTTGCAGAAATGGAGATTTTAATTAAATGATAAAAAAATGAGTTACAGAGAGGAAACAGCAAAAGCAATATTCTGATGACATCCCATCTAAAATCAGATGATGTTAATCTAGTTATATTTATAATTTGCACATAATTTGAAGTATTCTTCAAAATAAACTACCATAATAACCTCAACCCTGAAAGAAAGCTTTTAGGTGTGGCTTGAGGTTGAATGTAGCACAATTTGTTTTGCTAATCAAATTCAAATTAAATTATGACACACACCTCCTTTTCTTCTCTCTGTCCTTTCTCCTCCTCTCCTCCTTTATTCTCTCCTCCCTTTCTCTGTCCCTCCCCTCTCTCACCCCCCCTCCCTTTCTTTCACCTTTCCTTTACTGCTGAGCGCTGCACTCCTATCACACACACACACACACACACGCACACATAATTAAGGGGAGAAGAAAGGATGGAGATGTATGCATCTGTATATCTATATATATATACTTGTATGTAGGTGTGTGTGTCATGGCGGCCTCAGCTTTTTTTTTTTTTTTTTTTTTTTTTCTGTGGCTCATCACCTTTCATATCCCACCACTCTGAGTCCCCTCCCTTCCTCCCCACCAGCTATTTGCACCCGACTGCCAATAAGCTGCACTCTGAGCTCTGATTGGCTGTGGCAGAACAGCAAGATGCAGGGCTTAGTTTTGATTGGCCGAGGGTGGGATGCAGGTGGTGGAGGAGCAGAGGGAGAAGGGAAAGGAGGAGCGAGATGCTGTGTAAGGATGTGAACGGTCACCTCTCTCCATCTGCAAGCTGCAAACAGATGATTGTGGATGCAGGATTTGAACACTGACAACAACGGAATCAGAACAGATTGTGGAGCAATGGATTATTACTGGATGATAACAATGGGATGTTAAGGATTCGTGTTATTTTTTTGTCCTGGAATAGCAAAGATCTTCCCCATTCAGCCAGCTTTATTTATGTGGTTTCAATGTTTTTTCGGGAGATGGATTGAGGATTTGCTGTCGCAGCTTTCACTGGGTAGTGTAGTGTGTTAATTTTCTTAATATGTCTGTGTGCATGTGTGTGATGATAATGAAAATTGGCTAATTATGATGCCCAGATGGTCCAACTCAGCAGTATTCGTATGTTGGCCCCACAGTGTGTGAGTGTGCATGTGTATTTTCCCATTTTGCTTGTGTGTTTAGGTGTCAGGATGCATGTCAATTTGTCAAGCAGGACCTTTGCTGCAAATACTGCATTGACACACACACACACACACACACACATTAGCTTAATGAGGCCGCCACATATGGCACTGCCTGTGGAATGAATGGCAAGATTTTGACACACACACACGCAACACACACATGTTAACGCAGAGCCAAGGTTGTCATGGTAATCATAAGGGTCCCTTTCAAAATCATCACTGTTGACAAATGATGTACCAAGGTTTTGACCTTCCTTAGCTTTGCTTTTTAGTCCCCAAATTATATTCTGCCACAGAGACCAGCAACATCTTGTCAGTTATAAAGTCTATATGAATTTTATATATGCTATATATATATATTTAGCATATATATGTATTATGTGTCAGTTAAATGATGAGAGAATCTCTGGGAAATGCAGTGCAGTAATGTCACTATAATGGGTGATTAATGCCAAAGATTTAGAGATTTTTGCAACTGATTTGAGGATTACAAGTCATTCTTACAGTATATATGTTCTCTGATTAGGATGATACCTCATAAATATAATTAGGGGGCATGAATCTTGCTGGGGACACCCTGGAGTTCACTCAGGGACCCCTGGCGTCGGAGCCACACATCACACCAACATGCTCCATAAAGTTTCCTTGTCCACGTAGAGTGATTTGACCTGATGTCTGACAGGGTTATGACAGAAAAGCTGTTTCCCCATTAATAACAGCGTGTGCTTCTCTCCTGCAGCATCGCGGCATCAGGTCTGGGTTTCATCCTGGTCATCGACAGACGACTGGACCGATGGGCCGCCGTCAGGGCCACCCTGCTCCGCATCGCTGTAAGACCCTGTGTGTTTGCGTGTGTGTATGTATGTGTGTGTGTCAGTTTGTTTGTGAGCATCCTCTGCTGATGAAGTACAAATACAAATAGCAGTTTTGGTGCATTACTCTATACTAATGCTTAGGGTTAAACATGGGCCTGTAGGTGTAGTTACTGGTGTCAGCGGGGTGTGTGTGTATAATTTGGTTCGTGGCCGCTTAGAGTAATGGCTGTTTTGGTCCTCTTTGGTCATGTGTTTACTAGCTCACGTAGGAAGGACATGTACCGGCAGTTAGGTGACAGGGTTTTTTTTAATTTCTGGATGTTGGAACGAGGCAGGAGGAGGATTAAAAATAGCCTA
Source organism: Holacanthus passer (assembly GCA_025331565.1). Lineage (NCBI taxonomy): Eukaryota > Metazoa > Chordata > Actinopteri > Pomacanthidae > Holacanthus > Holacanthus passer. The sequence goes on along the minus strand of JAFREQ010000172.1, from coordinate 203,577 downwards.
TTATGCTGAAGTGGGTGGTGGAGTCCTACAATGTGAGAACGTAGTGTGTGCATGTGTGTGTGCAGCGAGATACCCACTCGGTAGAAATAGAAAGTCCAAATTGTGTGAGCCATTAGTCTCATTCTCTAATTGTTTTTTTCTAACCATCAGTGTTGTATCTGCGTGCCATTAGCCCACTAGCCTACTTCTTGGACAGTGTCAGACTTTCACTCCTCTCTAAGATGATGAATTGGAGAAGCAGTACAAGAGTGAAGAGGGAAGATGGGAAGAGAAGGGAGATGCTTAAAAAGGGAAAGAGGGGAGTGACGAGATGGAAAAAGCAAAAGGAGAGGAATAAGAATCATGAAAAGAAAAATCAAAGAGAGAGAGAGAGGCTGATTTACATCAGACAGACTTGAGAATCAAAGTTACTGATCGCTGCTCTCTGAGGCCCTTAATATGAAAAATAAGAAAAGTAGAAAGGCAAACTGTTTCTGAAAGAAGTGTGTGGTTAGGGTGAGGTTTGCAGAACTCCCTTGTGAAGTAGATTTTCGCATTGCCCTCCACACTCCATCTTTGAATCCTGATTAACCAGCTTGGCCAACACGAGGCTTCACCTCACCTTACACATCTGTTGTTAAGATGCTCACCCTGTATTACAGCGCTAAGCATGTCCAATATATGCAGATATATGCTAATATATGCTAATTGGACACTGATTATCATCACACCTAATGGTCTTTCCAGGGTATTTCCAAGCAACTATCCCCACTGTGACCATAAATCATTATTAAGCTCCTTTCTTTAGTAACTGAACTCCACCATGTCAGTTTAATCCGTTCACACAAACACCAGTCATAATGGACCATTCCAGGTCTATTATGTTATTCCAGTCCATTGACCCAGTCTGTGTCCTTGAAAGGGACATTGATGGACTCTGGGTTGTACCGATAACAGGAAACCAATCAGTAGTTGTCTCTCTGTTTTAATTGGTGTTACTGTACGTCCATGTGGAGGAATGAAAAAACAAACCAAGACACATGGAAACATAGTTTTTCATGCAAAGCATAGATCTTGTGGTCTGAGGAGACATTAATTTTCACTCATTTTGTTATTAGTTATTAGAAAATTATTATAATATTATCACAACAATTCTTTGTCACAAGAATCTTTCTCACCTAAAGCTCACTAATTAACATGGTGTATCTCATTTGTTCGGCCAATGTAAAACTCATGTGTGTTTGTCTTGGTCAGATAGATTCTTTCAATTTGTGTTGCCCTCAGTAAAATGTGTCTCACACCCTATTATACCCAGTAGAAATCCAGTGATGTGGAGAGATAGGAGTTTATCAGCATGATAGCAGAAGCTTCTCAGCAGGATCTCCAGCCCCCCTTTTATATCTCCTGCTGATCTGTCTCTCCTCTTTTTCACCATTACTTCACGTCTTTGTTCTGCTTTTTGAGTTTGTATCCGCTCCTTGGTGTCGTTCTCTGCTTCGCTTCCCACACAGCACTTAGAAAAACAACATTTAAAACAAGTGGGACCACTGTATTTTTACTCTCAGCTATATTTGTTGAAATGTCTGTAATTTTTTTACTTTCAGACTGTTGAAAAATGAAATCATAATGTCAGAACTGTAAACAAAGAAAATGGCTGAGATGATTAGGGGCACATTTGTTTTTCTGTACTGCTGTAATTCTACAGCTTCCTCTTTCATGCAGTAACCTACTTCAGCAGATTTACCAGCTGGTTAGAGTCCCATAATCTTGTTGATGCTTTGTCTGTGAATATCTCACAATGATTGCAGTCGTAATTACTGATGCCAAGATGCTGCACCTGGCATGTTCTGGGGAAGTCCAGGTAAATATAGCGCCATCAACACAAAGGGAAATGTTGCACACAGACAACAAAAGAGAGAACCAGGTGGAATAAAAACAGTAATAGCTTCTGTATATGACACTATCCTACTCTGTAAATCAGCAGATGCATCTAACAAAAGTTTCTTTGCAAAGTCCGGTTCTTACTTAATCAGTCATGTGATTCTTAAATATAAATTTTATGCAAAAAAATACAGCAGGTGTTTCAGTTTTTAATCCTTAACAGGTTTCCTGTAAGGGGAGCAGAATACATGAGTCCCTGAGTCCCAGGCAGCACTATAACTTATCCTGAAGGCATGAAGAGCAGGTGGCGGGAGCAGCGTCTCACACGCTCTCCACCTCGCTCCCCTACGGTGGATGTCCTTCTTGGACACGCCTGCTTTGTCCACCAGCCAATGACACACGGTCTTACTGGAGAATGAAGGTCGTTCCATCTTCCCGTGAGACGCTCTGCTCATCAAGGCCGTTCAAGGTCGCCCGCTGCCATTTCTCCCGCCGGAAAGGAGAAAAAAAAGAGTGGGCAGTATTGTCATGAAAAAGCCAGAGATAAGTGTACGGCACATGCACAGATGCTCTCGTGCTGCCATGTTGATTTTCTGGCAGGCCGCAGATGGAACTGACCAGTGATCTGCTACAGCAGTAAATAAAAGTGAGTGTGACATTTGACCTCTAGCTGACAGTCACTGTCAAAAATGCAAGAATTGCTGCTCAAAAAATTGCAGAAATTCCATGTAGCACCTTAAATAATGTAATTTATCATCTCATAATATGATTTGTATTAAGCCCCTGAGATCATTTGTTTATAATAATTCAGCCTCAATCAGTGAGCCAAGAATTAAAGCAACAGTTTTTGTGCATAAATCATATATATCCATTAGTTACTTCTCATGTTTGTGTCCTTCATTTCTTTATCTTTCTGCAACTTCTCAGCAAACCTCTCCTCACTTGTTCCCTGTCTTATTAGTAAAAGTTTCAACGTCTTTTCTGGATCCTTCAACAACAGGTTTTCACTTAATCATCCATATTTATTCACTAGTCTTACTGTAGATGCACCACCCGTCTAGCAGACTTTAATTCGGGTAAACAAGGTGAATCTACACGCATTGCAGTCAAATGATGATGGGATATCATCTCTGTTGCAGCCCATCTTTGTGATTTAGGGTAATAAATATGCAGTCATTCAAGCATACAGGAACACTGCTGCAGGGTGAAGACACAGACGGCTCTATCAGCCGGTGCGAACGAGAAGCTTGAATTTGTTACAGGCAGCTACAGTAGAGCCGCCTCTGTCAAGATGCACTTCTCATTCTCTTTGTCATAATTGTGACTCCTTTCATGTCCAAAAGCAAAAGCAGTGATACAGACAGAGGGGGTTCGAGCACGTGGTTTAATATGGTGGCTGTCCAACTCCCAGGAGAACAATGTGGATGTCATTAGAGGACATGACTGGAGTGGTTTCCCTCCCTGCTTTTCCCTGCAAGAATATAAATCAGGCTGGTCAGGAGAAAATGATATTCTAATCCTTATCATTTATTTATGTGTGCTTTTTATCTGTGAGGAGTGTGTGTGTGTGTGTGTGTGTGTGTGTGTGTGTGTGTGCGCATCACTTTAATGCATAAGTGTGTGTCCAGGGTTGTGTATGCACATTAGCATGTCTGTGTTCATCTGTCAGGGGGATGCACCGAGCAGATTGTGTATTATCATGTTAATGCAGAGGTACAAATTAAACCAGGACCTCTCAGGGTTTATTGAATTTAATGGATTCCAATTACAGATATATTGCTTACTGTGTTTTCTACGGTTTGTTATTGGTAGAAGAACCAGGTCATGTTGACTGAATTACAATTAATCTATAATGAATGATTCTGTCTTACAGTTTATTATCTGCAGATGCTATTTTAGATTTTGCTGTCAGTTTGGGCCGGAAATTGAAAAAGGAACCATGTAGAACGAGCGTTGAATTTTCCAACCTGGCTGTCTTTCATCAACATCACAGCAGGCGGTGTGTGTGTGTGTGTGTGTGTGTGTGTGTGTGTGTGTGTGTGTGTGTGTGTGTGTGTGTGTGTGTGTGTGAGCCAAAAATAAATGACTGGGAGAGCAAAGTGGCTCTGCAGCACCATCAACACTTTTAGAAGACTCCTCCACACAGAGAGACATCAGTTACTCTCTGTGGTTCCTGCTCTCTGTATCATCACTCTTGCTTGCATTTCGTCATTGCTCTCTCACTCTCTCTCTCTCTCTCTCTCTCTCCATGCATTTTCCAAGGAGAATGGTTTCCATGGCAACCTCGTGCAGGCATTTCATGAATATGATGTGTGTGTGCGCCTCTGTGTGAGTGCAGGTCTCCTTGTAGACCAAATTAAAGCCATGTACAGTATTTTGTTTTATCGATTCTATCCAAGTACTCGTGCTGTCTGTTTTTATGGGATGTTCCCTGCTATCTGCTTTGTGTGACAGTGACGGATGGCACCATTTTGTTTGCATTTATGCATGCAACATCACATATGCAATATAATCAGCGTCTTCTTGTGTGAAAACATCCCTCGAAACGGGTAGAAGATGTAATAAATAGTAGTAATAATAATAGCTGCTACTAAAATGTCATTGACTGAAGAGCCAGGAAAGACCAGGAATGCCTATGACGTTTGAATGAGAGGTGGTCCAGGAGAAAAGTGGTGTAAATACTGCCCCATAATCTAAACAAAAAAGGTTAAAATAGCTCGAACATTTTACATTTTTTCTAAAATCGCTTCCATTTTTTCAGACTTTATTTACGGCAGTGCTAAAGATTTTATGAGCTTGTTGCACATCTCTGAGCATGCCTCTGGGCCTGTGTGTGCACGTGTGTGTGTCTGTGTGTGCACACGTCACCCTACATCGATTTATGATGCCTAACAGGGTGGAGTAATTCACCAAGGGTTTTAGAGGGAGCCATAACCAATATAGCCTTTCAGCTGAGTGGCCTCTTGGGCTGTTGTCTGTGTAAAAGCAATTTTACGCTTTTAACCTGTTAGTGTGGAGGTAGACAGACAAAAACGGTGGTTACTCCCAGAGTCGCAAGACTAATTTACCATGTAGTCACAGCTTTCTAGATGTGACGTGCCACAAGGGAACAACTGTGAAGAAATGTAGGAAATTTTGTGGATATTAAATCCCAGAAAATCTGTCTTCACGGTCGGTTCTGGATTGCAGCCGAGGGACAGGTGCTGCACAAGTTCACACCTCTCCTGAACTCTCAACCTGGAGGCCGCACAAACAAGTCTTTTACTTCATTTGCTGAAAGAGCTGATAAATACCCCTTATCATTTCTAATCTTGAAATGAATGCATCAAATCTGGACTGTAACCTGTAATTTTTAATTGTGAGACACAGGAAACAAAGTGCTACAATGAATACTGATCACAGAATATATTGTACATGAGGTGAATCACAGTTGCTGTCAACTCAGGACACAGTGATGACTCTATCAGATAGGACGATATAGAATGCATCCTTAAATCCCCCTCTTGTCTTCCTCAGGGTTCATTTCCAGGGAACTTACACTTGGTTCTGGTGTTGCGTCCCACGACTTTGCTCCAGCGGACTCTGTCAGACTTCCTGTTCAAGTACAACAAGGATGAGTTCAAAATGAAGGTGCCAGTATGACTTGTACATTGCATGTGTATAGCAGCTTGTAAGCTATTGAGGACTGCCTTTTAATAAATCATACTTCATATAATCGGTTGATTGCATGTGTTTTATCAGGTGGTGATGCTGAGTTCGGTGACTGAGCTCCATGCTTATATCGACCCAGGACAACTGACCACAGAGCTGGGAGGCACGCAGGAGTACTGCCATGACAGCTGGATCTCACACCGCACTGTATGTGTATATGTACACATGCATACTGTTTTTGAAGCACACAGTCTCACATTTTGAATTATTCATTTTTTACACATGGGTAGTATTCCATGGCGTAAATTCTGCATCATTTATCACTTTCTTGTATGGGCTTCTGTGTGTTTATACTTACCTGATTGCCTCCTTCACAGGCAATCGAGGCATTCGCCCTCATGGTGAAGACCACAGCTCAGACCCTGCAGGCGTTTGGCACTGAGCTTGCAGAGACAGAATTACCTAACGATGCCGAGGCCACCACCAACCTGCTGCACACACACACTCTGAAGAAGGATGAAATGAAGGTTGGATACGCTTTTCTGTCTTTTCCGTGCATGTTAACCAACCATACAGTATATCCCTGTCACTGTGTATGTTTATAGTTGCACCGAGTGCTTTAGTGTTGAGGAAAATTATTTGCTCAATTTCCAGGAGGACCTGCAGGTGGCGCTGTCTCAAGGTGGACGCCTGTTGGAGTGTATCAATGAGCCTCTGCAGACAGACCCTGAATACAGCATGACCCACGATGAACTGGAAAACTTAGCTACTGTACAGAGGTAGAGGAAGAGATGAATGGATGCAGAAATAGACGAGGAAGTTGTCCCTGAATGCATGAATGAAATCTCTTCACGTCACTCTTCCTCCTCTCCTCCTCCCTCTCAGACTCCTGGGCCAGCTGGACGAAACGGAGACAGCGTTTGATGATTTCTGGGAGCGTCACCGCACCAAGCTGGAACAATGTTTACAACTCCGCCATTTTGAACAGCACTTCCGTGAAGTGAGTCGAGTTGAATTATGGGAAATGCTGTTTCAGCACAAATTAGTGCAGGAACTTTACATTAACTGTGTGTGTGTGTTGTGTGTGTGTGTAGGTGCGCGCCCAGCTTGATGTGACATCAGAGCGGTTGTCGGGTTTCTCTGAGGTCAGCGTGAGCCCTGCCCACGCTGAGCACGTCCTCCGAGAGCTCAACGGCCACGAGGACAAGGCCTGTGTAAGAAACACACACACACAATCCTGATTCATCCTGCAGCACACGTGGTTCAGAAAACACACAGTCAACACTTTCACCTTTGATGCATCCTTGAAGCCATGTGGCCAATGATATAATCAATGCCATGTCCTGTTCCATCCCCCACTCACTGGAAAATAGGCGTGAGAGAGAGACACAGAGAGAGAAAGGGATGAGAGAGAAAGGGATAGAGAGCACCTGTGTGTAGATGTGTGGACTGGACCAATGTATGTAATGATATATTTGATTGGTATTAGCCTTTTATTTGAGTCAGATCTGGTTTCAAGCTCAGTAATGATGTTTACCATTCAGTTTGATTGATTACATTAAGACTACACAACACTCAAATACAATCTCTCTGTATTCTAAAGTATACTCTCATATTAACAACAACCATATTCACTGTGTTGCAATAGGACGTGCTAGACCGTGCCCTGTCCCTGGCCAGTGAAGGTGACAGGCTGATAGAAAATTCCCACTATGCGGAGGACTCCATCAGGCCAAAGTGCAGCGAGCTGAGGGGAGTATGCGAGGAGATCAACTGCACTCTGAGGAGTAAGAAGAGCCTCCTGCTCAGGGCAATGGAGCTGCACCACGCTCTGGAGAAGGTACACGTGAAGCTCAGATTGCAATTATTCAAGTGTTTTGGGAGATAAGAAATAAACCTTTGGCATTATTTCCATAAAACTTTTCCTCCCAGGCATCACGCTGGTGTGAGGAGGGCATCTTCCTGTTGGCCAGCCAGCCAGTGGACCGCTGTCAGTCTCAGGATGGAGCTGAAGCAGCTCTGCAAGAACTGGAGCGATACCTGGACACAGCACCGCTTCACACCCTCGCTGACCGCGCTGCCATCTGCTGCCAGTATGAGGCGACGCTCACTCCTCAGCTCAGGGTCAGTACGAAGCAGATTTAACAGATTAAATATATGCTTTTCTGACAATGTGATTTTTTTAATGAATGGTGCCTGTTTGTTCAGCTATTTTACTGCAATATCTATGGTCTTGTTTGGTCTCCATCAGGACCAGGTAGAGAAAGTTTTCCAGAAGCAAAGCTCTGTCCAGGAGATGTTTGAGAAGAGACGCATCAGCCTGAAGAAACTCGCCGCCAAACAGACCAGACCAGTCCAGCCAGTGGCGCCGAGACCTGAAGTGAAGTCTCCGATCTCCTCTCCCAGTAAGCCTGGATCAATAGTTGACGATTTAATGAAAGAGAGCAGCAGTCGTACCAAGACTAAATAAATTGGGGCTCTTCTCACATGGTTTGTGGCATAAAGAGATAAAAACAGTGTTTTCTGTCTGTCCTTCAGATCAACAGAGAAAAGAGAGGAGATACTCTGCAGATAATGCCATCTGCAAAAAGGTAAATGCACGACTACTGATCAGTTGATCAGAATCAAAAGGTGAATATGTGTTGTCATACTGTATATGAATGTGTGTGTCCAGGTGGAGTCTCCCATACATAACGGTAGCACCAGACATGCTTCTCTCTCAGAAGAAGAAGAAAACCTGGCAGTACTTCGGCGGTAAGGGGTCGTCCTCAGAGTCTCCCTTTTAAGGAATAAAATGTGCATTTTATAAAAACTGACGTCCAAATTCTTCAGTGCTGAGGTCTCATCTTAGGGTTACAGTATAATAGGATGCAATCTTCTGCTGAACAGAAACTTAGTTTGTATTTTCTTTTTCTGTGTTCCAGACATGTTATGAATGAACTGCTGGAGACGGAGAGAGCATATGTAGAGGAGCTACTGTGTGTGCTGGAGGTGAGTGTCCGTCATGTCAGTGTATATTCTTAGCAAAATGTCTGTACATTTACAAATTAGACAATTGAATTGACATTTTGTGTAATATTTAACTCGAGGGCTACGCAGCAGAGATGGACAACCCCACCATGGCTCACCTCATCCCCAGCAACCTGCTCAGCAAGAAGGACATTCTGTTTGGCAACATGTCTGAAATCTACCAGTTTCATAAGCGGTACGCTTCTTTCACACTTTCAGTTCACCGAGCTGGGGAGCCAATCAGAAACCTTAAAAACTGAAGTGCTATTGAGTCTTTGGGTCGTGTTTTTTTCAGACCACTGGTTATTTCTTGAAAGGAAAAATGTCAGCATTTGGGGTTTTCACAGGGAGTGACCAGGAAGGAATCATTTTTTGGAAAATACATGACATTTGATAAAATAGGTGCTGGGTAAGCAGACTTTGTTCCCTTTGGACAGAGCCAGACAAGCTGTTTCCTCATTTCAGGCTGATGGCTGCAGCTTCATACCTACTGTACAGACATGAGAGTGGTGTGATTCTTCTCACCCAACTCTCGCTAACAAAGTGAAAACATATTCATTTTGCAAAATTTGGAACTATTGCTTATTAAGCATATATATATCAAAATATTGAACTTTTACTTCATGCTCTAAACATTTGTGTTTGTCCCCAGGACGTTTCTAAAGGAATTGGAAGCATACACTGACTGCCCAGAACTAGTGGGCCGCTGCTTTTTAGAGAGGGTAAGCACTTACTTCCTCAATTAAAAAAAAAGTCAAATCAGTGACAGACATAATTTTCTTAATCTTGCACCTGTTTTGTTCTCATCTGTAGATGAAGGACCTGCAGATCTACGAGGCTTACTGCCAGAATAAACCTCGCTCTGAGAGCTTGTGGAGACAGTGCTCCGACTGTGCCTTCTTCCAGGTTGCCCTCTCGCCCTTCACCTCATTGCAAAACCTTCCTTTTTGTGCAGTTTAAAAGAATAAGTATGTTTATTGGTTTATGTCTTGTGATCCAGGAGTGCCAGAAGAAGCTGGAACATAAACTTGGTTTGGACTCCTACCTCCTTAAACCTGTCCAGAGAATCACCAAATACCAGCTACTGCTTAAGGTGAGCGTTGTTCATGTGCTGTATTTACTGTCTATATGTGTTTATTCAGAAGACTCACTGCATCCTCCACTTGCTTTGCATTGTGTGTTTGCAGGAGTTGTTGAAGTACAGTAAGGGCTGTGATGGCTGTGATGACCTACAGGAAGCCCTCTCCTCCATCCTGGGGATCCTGAAAGCTGTTAATGACTCCATGCACCTCATCGCCATCACAGGATATGAGGTCAGAGAAATGACACTGAGAATGAATATCAGAAATATGCTGTTAATCATCTGGTTGTCTTGGGCAGGAGTGGATTTTTAAATTTACTCAGAAAAGATTCAGATTCTCACATATTTGTCAAATGCAGCATTTTAAATTTTAGTTTTAGTTTGCAACAAAGACCATAAACGCCTGCCTGTCTTTTCCCTTTTTCAGGGTAACCTGTCAGAGCTGGGCCGCCTGCTGATGCAGGGCTCCTTCAGCGTATGGACAGAGCATAAAAAGGGTCATGCCAAGGTGAAGGACCTGGCTCGGTTTAAGCCCATGCAGAGGCACCTGTTCCTGCACGAGAAGGCCCTGCTCTTCTGCAAGAGGAGAGAGGAGAACGGAGAGGGCTACGAGAAAGCTCCATCTTACAGCTTCAAACACTCCCTCAGTGTAAGCTCCCGTTTTTCAGATTTGAAGACGGTTAGTATTTGTACAAAGCCGTCCAGAGAGGCAGCTGTAGTGATAGATGTGTTCTCCTTTCATTCTTCTCTCAGATGAGTGCGGTGGGCATTACAGAGAACGCTAAAGGAGACAACAAGAAGTTTGAGATTTGGTGTAACTCCAGAGATGAAGTTTTTATAGTGCAGGTAAGCTCCCTCAGCCATAGATGAAGAAGAAACTGTAGCACTATTGCTGTTGTGTAATTGTCATTATTTGTCTCACTTAGGCTCCGACACCAGAGATTAAAACATCATGGGTGAACGAGATCCGCAAAGTTCTGACCCAACAGCTCAAAGCCTGCAGAGGTATTGTTGACATGGAGCCACACAAGCTCGTTTGCTTTTCTTCTGCTCTCACATGTTTATAACTGTATTTAATTGTTGTCTGTTTTAGATGCAAGTCAACAAAAGAGCTCAGACTCTGTTTCCCCGAGTCCCACCAGCAACAACAACTCCATCTCCCTCAGGTTGGTGTCTAGAATTATAAACATTAGGTACACCCAAGATGCCTTTTATTTATAGTATTAGTTCATTTATAGTAGTATTTTCTTCTTCTCTCCCAGTCCCTTTCGTAGCAGCGGTCAGAAAAACCAGAAGAAGCAGGAGGAGAAGAAGTCAGAGACGAGCACGATCTCTGAAATCAACTCCTCTTCTTCACCGAAACACAAAGGTGAGTGTTTGATAAATGCTGCATCCTCGTGCACAGACAGAAAATGTGTTAGTCAACTATGGTTTGCAGTATAAACTCTCTGATCTGAACTCTTTTCTTCATCACCTTCACCTTCATGGTTCCTCTCTCTGTCGCTCTACCTCTCTCTTTTTTTTTTTTGGACTACATTTATTTTTTTCATGGTTGCAACACTCTTTTCTTTTCCTCCCACTTTTCATTTCAAACCATTGTTTCCAGATGAACCAGTGACCAGTCCAACCACTGACAGGTCTTCAATGGCTAAAAAGCGTTTTACTTTGCAGGGCTTCAGCACTCTCAAGAGTCCCAAAGGTAACATTAGCAGACCTGAGGAGGTTTTTAAAACAGGCACATGATGCAAAGTATGCTGCAGCATGTCCCTTATTTCAGAGAAAAACAGTGACAGATCAGTGCTGTGTTATTAATTAAAGATAATTATCATCACCTGTTTAACCTGATCCAGTATAACTTACTGTCACTGTGAGATGAACTGGTGATCCTAGTTTTATATTGCAGACATGCTGCCTCCTGGTGGTCAAAGTCTAGCATTGCCACTGCTGTAGTTCCTACTGCAGTGTACATCAATCCTTTAATAGCATGTGAAAGAGTCACTGCATGTGACTCAGCTAATGGCTGTTGTTCTCCTGTTCACTCACTGTCCAGTGTTCAGCTATATTCAAGATTAAATCAGTATCAATTTGATATAAGTTTTTTAGGTTAAATTCTGTTTTTTGCCTGATGATGAAGGTCACATTAGTTACATAAGCTTCTTACTGGTTTGGATAATTAATGACAGTGTTCTTCTCTGAGGCCACTCTCTTTTCTCTTCTTCTTCCTTCTCTTCACTTTTTTCTTCCTTTGTGGCCAGGCTCGGCCCTGAGCCCTGAGCACGGCTCCAAACGCCACTTGGTCAAGAGTGACCCCACACCGTTTGGGTTCAAAGGTATATTGACATCCCATAATAGGCGCCATCTAATTCTAGAGGCCATCATTCATTTTCCCATCCCTCACCACTACAGTGCAGTGTGTTTTCATTATGTAGTGTCTCATATAGACGAGTGAAATTGGATTTGATGTTATGCCAAACATTAATCCAGGAATAGAAGCTGTTCTTCATACGATCACCCGTGTTTACCATGACACTGTTGTACATGTGTGGTGAGAGAAATGTGTTGTGCTCACACATACTATCTGCAGGTCCTGGAAGTCTTCAAATCAGTACTGCAGTTGCCATGTGCATGACAACATTTTTTCACAGGCCACAACCATCATCATCATCATCACTTTGAAGCCTTGTAGACATTTTGGAGAAATATGCTGATTTGCTTTGACTTGCTGAGCTTGCTTGCTCAGCTTAGCATGAACAAAAAAAGCAGCAAGCCTTGCTTTGCACAGGCGGATGGACATATTTTGTTACCTGACAGAGCTGGACCAACTGGCTGCTGGCTCCAGCTACATATGTACTGTACAAATCTACTCATAAGACTCTCAGCAAGAAACAAATAAGCATATTTCACATGATAATATGTGAAGATGTTGTGTCCATTTTCATCATTAACTTAATGAATGATTTATGTCTGATTACTTTACTAACCATATCAAAGTGAAGGATCCCTGTGTTTGTCCAGCAGTGGTGATGTTGGGTGTGTTTCCACCTGTAGTTTTTCTCCTGGTCCACATCAAAGAAGCTTCCTTTCACTAACCAACCAGCTCACAGAGCTAAAACAGCTGCGTGACGAACAGGACTAGTTCAGCTGTTTCGCTGACTTGCTGGCTGTCTCTCCCTGTCTAGAGCCGGCTCCCCATGTCACTTTGAGCAGAGTCAAATGGATGAGTACCTCTAGTCTGTTACAGAGCAAGCAGCGAGGTACAGAGCCGCTCTGAGGATCAGCCACTGTGGGTGTTTGCTGTGGTTTGTGGTGGTTCATCATCCAGTTGAATCATGATTGATTTTCCTTGAAGTGTAGCAGAATATCCACTTTCCTTTCATTTAGCCTTGTGTTGACTCTTATAATCTTATCTCCCATTGGAGTGAGATGAATTTAAAATTGTCAATTACCTGAAAGCTATTTCTACTCTTCTTACTTAAGATTTTAAGTCTCAATTCTCGGCTACCTCAAATCAATCATTCTCTCTTCTGCTATCGGGTGTTTTGGGTTAACGGTGGTGTGACATGGAGAATAATGAGAATCAGAAAAACATACACAGTGCTGACAACTTATTTTTCAGCCCTGGCAGTCAGAGCAACTTTGAAATAAATCCAGGTGATTCAAATCTGTGTTCTCTGATCATGAACCCTTGACAAACTTTGGTTTGTTCCCTTGATGTGTTTTACTGGGATCTGTCTGCTGTCTCCATCGGTCTTCTCTGGGATTTTAGAGGAGCTTGGCTTGACCTTTTGTGTGTTTGAGTGTGTGTGATTGATTTGTCCATCAGTTTTGTCTTAAAGATCTTGTGGTTTTCTGCTCCTCGTGGGAGATTTATCTGTACCTGCAACTCTCCTTCCTTGTGGCATTTAGTTTGCTCCTGAAAAAAAATAGACAGACATAAAAACATATCACCTCATTATACAGAACATTTAAATATTGACACTGGATGAATGTCAATGCCACATGGTGTGTGAGTGTGTGTGATACAGATTCATCTCTACATTACCTCAAGTCACTTTTCCCACTTCTCTGAATTCTACTTCTCTCCTTTGCCTCTAAATCTCCTCACCTGTGTCTGTCCTTTCCTCTCCGCACCACCACCACCACCCACCTACAGGCTGGAACAAGGCATCTCTCTCGGTGGATGCCTCAGAAGAGAATGATGGGTACTCCAGTGGCGAGGACCCCATGAATTCTGACCCCGAGGACGAAGTAGGAAAGAAGCTGGTGAGCCTAAACCTGATGTTTACGCTGAGTTCATGGTTTCTCATCAGTGTCTTTTGCTGTTTGACGTGACCTGACTCCTTTAACCTCTCACTGACTGTCTTTGACCTGACCCTTTAGGCCCCAGGAAAGTATACAGTGGTAGCAGACTGTGAGAAGGCGGGACCTCAGGAGCTGTCTGTCAAGAGCGGAGATGTGGTCCAACTAATCAGAGAAGGAGAGGAGGGACAATGGTAAACATCTCACATTTCTCCAGTCAGAAGAATCCAAATTAAATTTTACATACCATTGAAATATCATTGAGCAATATTAGATATTTACTTGGTGGCTAAAGTCACTGTTTGTTTACTCCTCTGTAGGTTTGTGAAGAACCTCCGCAGCAGTAAAGAGGGCTGGGTGGCAGCAGGAAACCTCCTCAGCCTCATCTCAGAGTCCAAATCATCCCAGTCACTCAGCAGCTCAGGTATTTTTTGCATTTATACTATTCTGGGTCTAGAAACACAACTGCTTAGTATTAGTAAAACCCACAGTGTTGTTGTTGTTTGTGTGTTTGTCCTGCAGATGGCAGCGTCTCTGGGAACCTCAGCACTTCTTCCAGCTGCAGTGAGACATACACCAGCTTCTCTGACATCAAACCCTGAACCTCCTTCACTGTCACGGCTCCATCCCTCAACCTACAGCAATTTCCAGGTGGCATTACGAAACCTAAAGCTGACCCTGACAGGAGGACGGGATCAACTTTCATCAACCTCACAGCTTGTCTGATCCAACCAGAAACCAAAGCAATCATGGTATCGGCGATTTCCACTCAGCAGTATTATACTTTCATTTTCAATTTTTTCTGCCAACAAAATTATCAACATGCTGGCACAATCTTAAGTGTAGGTCTTTTCGCAGTCCATTTCAGTTACAGTAAAATTTAGGTAATTGAAATATAAAAACAGTTCTTTGACATACAATTATAGTCCTCCTGTCAGGCCTTCTTTAAAAATCATTCAACTCTCCATTATCTCTAAATGTCTTCAGTGTAAGAAATTACTGAACAGACAGACTTCAGTGCTGTATTTAACCCTCCTGATTATGTAGCATTAAAGAGGAAAATTTAAAGAATATCTGCACTAAATGTGAGCTGTCAGCAGCTTACAAAACTGTTGGCATCAACCTTGCTGAAACCCCTTCAAGTCAACAGCATCACAGCATAGCGACAGATTCTTGGGTGAAACATCTACAAGTACAGACACTACAAGGCTGGTATTTCGCATGATACACTGGGTTTAGTGTCAGACATTAATTGTACACTGTGAAAACTGGCAGCTGGCTGCAACAAGAAAAAATGCTTTCAGTGCGTCTTGGAGAATCACTGAGCAGGTCAAATGTTCAGGGTGGGATACTGTAAGTCTTGTAAGCTTTTTGTACGTGTGACACATACGGGGTGATGTGTGTTAAATCCCTATAGTGTCCGGCAGATCAGTGGTGTCGAAGCAGTTGGGTTTTTTTGTCCTTCATTCAAGAATGCTGTATTCCTCCCATACTGTTAATATGAGCTTCCCTTAACCCTGGTTTTATGGTATCAACTACAAAAACACAGAGTCAAATGTATCACCGGGTGAATGTCACCAACAGCACTACCTGGTGGTCAGATGCACTTCTCCAACTACACGTACAAATCACACAGAGAGTGGCAGCTTGGAACAACTTCTGGACCTCTTTTTTTTTTCCCCCTCCAAGAATGATTGTCTAACTCGCCTCTGAACTGCTCTGGATTTACCTCTCAGGAAGCCCAAGAAGTTAAGTGGGCAGGCAGGTGTGACTGCATACCTGCTTGTGTCGACTACATGTCATTGTGTGTGCGCATTCCTGCATGTGTGTGCGCTTCAGAGCAAACCAACCAAAAATGTTGCAAACCCCCAGAGAGATATGTGTGGAGATGATAGTGGTGAGATGGAAACAGTCGTTCTTATGCATTGACCTAATTTCTAGTCAGGTTAATTGATAACTTTCATTTTACCCAGGAGCCCCTCTGTGGCCTCCAAAGGGTCCCTTAAACCCCACTTTAAGAACCTATAAATGAGTTCTTGTGTCATGGCCACTGTTCTCACCTATCTTTGGTCTGCACTGCAGCAACAAAAGCAGGCTTTGTCCCCTCCCAGCCCCACTCAGGCATGTGACAGTAGCCACTTCTTTACAAGCAGGACTAACTGGAACCCAGACCTTCTCAACATGCTTGCACCACCAGCCTGAGAGCAATATTTGTTTACTTGACACTGGCTGAGTAATCGTCACGGCCCAATAACAAGGTGCAAGAAAATAATGACAAAAGTCTGACTTTCTGTGTGAATTGCACAGCGGGCGGTGAGTAAGCTAAGCCCTAGTTGGCCTTGTTTGGCCCCAGAGTGGAAATGAAGATGTTGATACAGGTCGATGGCACACCTCTGACAACCAGCTGCTGTGACACACACACACACACACACACACACACACACAAGAAGCCTGTGCTATTCTGAACACTGAATGACATCTTTTTCTTCCCTTGTTTTTCAAGGGTGAACATGTTTTATATTCCAAGATTTCTACTGTATCCACAAGGCGCACTGTTAAAACAATCTGTTCATTTTCCCGTCTTCAATGTTGAATGTGTGACTGTTATTAAACAGAAAAATACTAAGTGCAGCATGCTGTTACACTAAAACCAGCCCCACCTGTTTATTACTGGTTACATTTGTCCGTTGGCTTAACAAAACCACTGTCCTCCCTGTGAAAGGAAAGATTCTTATCCAGAAAAGGAAGGAACTCGTTTACAGGCCTTTCGGTTTCAAACTGTGAGCTAAACCAGAGAGTAAACAGTGGCTGGCATTGTGTGTTGATCTGTGTAAGTTGTGCAAGACTGAGAAATGTATGTTACGCCTGTACAGATGTGTCCTCTATACCTCACATTGTTTTCCTCGAGAGCATGTGTATTGTGAAGAGGATCATGGTTTTGTGAGTCTCCTTGTCTCTCTGTATATCACCACTCCTTGTGGCATGTTGTCCATAGCCCCAATTTTAAAGCTTTCATGTACAAGTATTTTTACCAGGCACTGTTGTATTTTGTGAGAGTTTATTTTCTGCCCTCTTACGAAAGCTGACGCGGGCACTAAACTTGTCAGTGTTTTATCATGATCACACAATAAAAACTTACTGAATTATTTGTACTTTCGACTCGGGAGGCCGAAGAGATGAGATGGGTTATATTTTTTAGTTTCTTTTTATGCAGCACATTGCAGCAACCACTGTCTTTATTTTCCTATTGTATCTACTGAGTATGGTGTTGATATGAAGATATTATAATGAGACATATCTGTGTATATTTGTAAATATGTAATTCTGAATTGTATGTAAAATGAAAAAGCAGCTTTAATAAAGTCTGAAATGGTTTCCTCTATGGGGTTTTGCCTTTTTTTTGTGAGAAATGAAGCCATTTTATTGTATTTAATTCAAATCTTTAATATAACTGGCATTAATGGTTAACTGGTTCAATAAGTGCGTTCAATATAACAACACATGGATAAATATTATTAATTATGTATTTTGATCCGGAAGCGTAATTCCCACCACGTGTTATCTAACCTCCAATGAGCTTTTTCTAGTTTAGACCGTCATAGTTTGGCCTGGGGCTCGTCCCAATATGAACACTGTCCGACCTTCAGTCTCCTTTCTGCTTTATTTCTTCCTCTTGGCGGTGGAAAAAAAGTAAACAGCCCCACACAGAATAACTAAAATTTAAATATGGTGAATGAAATTCTACTTTTGCCTGTTTGAATCACATACAATACACAGTGCAAGACTTGAGATGAGAGGATGTGGACGAGACTCATCCGCGGCTGGAAAGATACAGATTTGTCAAGTTAGTAAAAGGAAGACAATCTGCCACCGGAAGTGATGTCATTTACTCGATAAAAGCTAATTTATATATGTGACAGCGCAATAGTGTATGACTAGGAAACTTATTGGTTGAATTCATAAACACGGGCAGTATTTCGATTAGCAGCAGCTATTTCAGTTCGGAATTCAACCCCGCTTCACTTTCCTCCTCCATTAGTGTAAACAGATGAGAGTGAGTGGCGTTTTTATTTTGAAAGCTCACACCGGAAGTCTCCGACTCCGTTCATGCTAGCTGACAGAAGACTGGAAAGCGACCAGATGGAATTCAGCTCTGGCTTCTTAACAGATTCCTCACGTTTTAAATTGTATCGGACACATTGTTAGCCGACTTTCCTGCTAGCAAACAGCCCTGGCGTGACCACACAAGCTTCTCTGGGAGGCAACCGGGACGGAAGCGGCGAAGACATTGAAGAGAAAGCCCACCAAACATCTTCCCACTGAAGGTATCATTTCTAGCCCATATTGTCGAGGAGCAGTCGCCTGTAGTTTGGCTAATGGTGAAATATTAGCGCCCTTGACAGCCTTTGTAACTTCAGCCCGGGTTAAGATGTGTGGTTTGTTGAGGAATTAGCTAATGTCCTGTCCTCTAGTTGTTTCTAAAATGATGCTACAGCTGTGATTAGCTTTGGAAATCTGTCAAACAAAACGGGGCTTTAGCCGCAGGCGAGAGGGGTGTAGCCTTGTTAAATCACATTGTCTGGGACTGTTTATGCGGCCTTATGTGTTATGAACTCCTGTCTGCGTTAGAAGCTCTTATTCCTCCAAACCCTGCCCTTCACTGGATCTTTAATCCCCCAGCAGCACAAATACACTGTGTGTTTTATTTGTTTGTGTTTTTTTCCCTCCTTGCTATGTTACTTTAGACGACCCAGCGTCAGGATAGCCAGAATGACAACAATGCAGCTTCCGGTGACGTATTTCAAAGTAAAATAACCGTCTAATGATTATCTAGGGCTGAAACTATATTGATTGATCTATCATTTGAGCTCCAGAAATTTCGACAAGTAAAGACAGTGAATGTGCTCTGGTTCCACCATCTCAAATGTGAGGATTTGCTGCTTTGGTCTCTATTATGAGCTATGACTTAAAATTAAACATCTTTTAATAGTGAACTGTTGGATGTGTAAAATAAGCAATTTTAGAAACTGTGATGGACATCTTAAAATTATTGCCTCACATTTATATATTGAGTAATTAATCAGATTGATCAATATTGAAAGTTACTGCTGCAGCCTTGTTGTCATTGTTGATATTCTTATTTATTGATATATGTGATAGTATTTTACAGCCATAGCCTGACTCCATTTGTCATGCAGGATTAGACTCTGAATGCTGATTCATATTACTGTTTTTATACTTTAAAAAATCCTGCTATTGGAATATTTGTCAATTAATCCAAATCTATAAACATTTGTTTTCTGCAACAGTGTTTGCTAAGGCATTTTAACTCAAATGTCAGCTTCTCCTATCTGAATATTCTCAAGTTTCCGTAGTATTTCATGATGATAAGCTGAATATTTTTTGGGCTTTCTAATGTTGTTTAGTAAATGATTAAGATGTTCTAAAGCTGCTCTGCTTTTAATTTGAAAGCAGAACTACCTAACATCCGTCGTTCCTCTGGCTCCCTCCATCTGCTTTCACATATTGACAGACCACAATCAGATACAGTAGGCTCTCATATCCTGGTAGGACAGGCCTGCTGATGAAGGACCTGAATGTACTGTCACCTCCTGCATCATGTATTGCATTACGCGGCTTTCAGTAGTAATAACCTGGTGTAATTTTTGAGAGTTGGGGGCTTTAATACCTGTGATTTGACCAAAAGTTTTACAATTGTCCATTTATGACATACAAGCTTCTCAATATCATCTTCAGTTACTTATATTTAACATGACATTTTAAACTATTTGCTTGTCTTTTAGTTACACCTTCTTTGCCCTGAACCTATGATGAAGGCAGTGATATTTGGAAGGAAAAATTGCCTGTCAGACTTAACTGAGGATGTACAAGTTCTTGCCTTGTGAAGGATTGCTCTTTTTAATGGGCTGTGTTAACCTGTACAGAGCATCTTCCTCACTCAGCCATTATACTGTTTATCAAAGCAGCAGGTGATGGCTACTCTGACACAGCCAATACCACAGAGCCATTACTGAATTTTTATTGTTATGGAGGTTTCCATATGCCTCAGTGAAGTGCATCAAATACAGACAGGCATCAGGGTTCACAGTAATATTGGTTTGCTCCTGCACATGCACAGGGACATTTTCTGGCAGTCAGGATATCCTTTTGTTTCCCGTTGAAAGTTTAAAAAGAGAAGGAATTCTCCACATCATTATCAATCTCAGGAAAGGACTTGATGCGCTGATGTTTGTCCTTTCAGGAGCGTTCCTCCCAGGTTACCTCGGAGAGGACAATCTTCTTGTGGACGTCTGCAAAGAGAACGCCTCTTTGTAGCTTGAGACGGGCCGTGATCAAACACTCGCGTAGATCCTCATTTCTCTCTCTTGGAGCTGGCTCTGTTGCACGGAAAGAGCAATAAATCTAACAACTTATTCAAGATAGAATTTGGAGCAAAGCAGGGTGTTTTTCAGGACTTTAAAGGCCCTGAAAGGTTTTTTTAATTGATTCCCTAAATTCAAGGCTCTTAAAATGTTGTCTTTAATTTAAGGGCTCAAAAACATTCTAGTTTTCTTTGTAAGAAAGAAACCATGTTATGTTTAATTGTCATTTTTATTTTACTTAATTGCTCAGTTAAAATAGTCTTAGTTTCTCTTTGACACACACTTCTTAAAAGTTCTATGTGATATCAGCTTATACCAACAGTCATAAATTATGCAGAGTGGGCGAGTGAGTGTTTGGGGGTTAAATAGCCTCCTCGCTCCTCCTCGAATGCTTAAATTCCAGTTGTATGTGTTATGTTACATCATGAATGACTGCACCTGCATTCCAGGCAGTCAAGAAGACAAGCTGTCAAATCAGAGGCAGCCGCCTTTCTTCTTTCCTCAAAGGCAGCACATTCATCACATCATTGAAGGCCTTCATGACTTAATGAAATCGATTTGCAAAGGATTCCTTGATGCTTTAAAAGATTTCAAAGACGTGCACAGACAGAAACAAAAGTTATCATTAGGCTTTTTCATTGCATGTGACTCTTTTGCAAGTGTGTGTAAAGGTGAAAGATTGTGAGTTCATTTCTTGTTTTTTGACCAGGTCTTCAGAATGTACAATCAGCTGCACACTAAGTCACTCCACAGGCCGATGTCAAACCTGTTTTTGGCATGAGCCATGAAATTCCCAACTTGAATTCACTACTGCTGTCACAGTGACATGTAGGTGTGATGGATCACTGTCTTGCCAATGCTGGAATGACTCTGATTAATCATCAAAGACACTTGCTATAAGTGTAACTACTTCTTGTATGTCACTGTAATCTGATGCTACAAAAGGCAGCGGTGGTGTTTGAGGAGGGCAGGGTACCTGATTGATACAGCTGTACTGGCAATTCATATATTTAAGTCAGACAAATCGAACAAGAATATGTGCTTTAAAGTAGTCGCAAATAAGAACAGAATAAACTGAATACAATTTAAAGGGAAATACTGTCAGTTAAAAAAAGTATGAACAAAGAAATCTAAAAATGGGATGGTAGAGTTCAGGAACACACAATAACAAAATAAACTTTACGATCATTCAAGCGCCTTAATGCGTGTTTTGTAGGACGGCTTGAATTATTGAGAATGCACTGAGCGACCGTTCAGCGCCGGTCTGATAAAGATGGAAGTGTTTTCTTTCAGATGTCTGTTTTTACATTAAGCCCATATGTCACAGCAAAGGTCATGCTTACAGATCATCCTGGAAATCTGCTTACAACTGAAATATGTCATCTTTCTACATCCATGCTCCCACTCAAGTGAGTTTACTGTGAATATTTCCTGGCAGCACAAAAAAAAAAGACTGGATTTTGAAATTTAACATGTGTACATTATTATGTCTAGTACATTATTTGCCTTTATCAACCAAATCCAAATTTTCTTTCCAGGAAACCTAAGGGAAATATTAAACAAAATAAGAATAGATGTTTCAGTGCGTCCTTTAGCTTTATTATTCTGTGGGTCTTTGTTTGGCCTCTCATAATTACAGCTGGAAAATTAATATTTGGGGCAACGTGGCGCCTTTCTCTGTTAGATTATATTTAAACAGAGCAGCTTGCTGTGTGTGTTCAAGCCCAGTGGGCACCAGATTAATTCCATTACATAACATTTAGTCAGTCTTAAGAAGGCTACAAGTGAAAATGAAGGCCTCACAGTCACCTAGAGCTTAAGCTTTCCACGACTCAAAGAAGTGTTATTAGATGATTAAAACGGACCCTTTAAGTCGTCTTTAATAATCAGAAACATTTAGTTACAGCTGCAGCCGCAACGCCAGAGGAAATATTAGACTTATTATCTGACACAGTAGTCGACGATATGATTGGATCAAAGAGCAGGAAGCCTTGTGCAATGTGGCTCTCCTGTTTTGATATCTACTTCCTCCTTACCTGCTTATCCTTTGGCAAATATTGACCGGACTGCAGCTGTGCAGGCCTGACGTAATATGACGATAAAGTGAAACATAAGCAGCCTTATTGTGTTTTTTCTGCTTTTTCCAGACAAGAGCAAAAAGCCACAAATGTGTACTTTACACCCACTTTACATCTTTAAATGAACATTTCAATTGAATAGACTGAATACGGGTCATGTAAACCGCCTCCGCAGGTATTTGGAGAAGCATATTGCACATTGATAAAACAGTAGAAAAAGTAAAAATGCACTTTATCAGTTCCTTATGCAGCCATCAAATGAATGCATCATGTTTAAGGGACTAAGGTTAAGTCTTTCATGTCTTAAGAACTTTCTGATGAAGCGTGATTGAAATACTTTGCACATATCAGTTTGTGGACAAAGTATTTTTAAGGTCCATGTGATTTTTCTGAGGCTGAGGCCGTTGTCTGTGTCAGAATAAAAGCATCAGAAAACATCAACTTAACACAAAATACCTGACCTTTTTTTTTTTAGCATCAGAGCTGAGGGTATTATAATTAAGATCAATTTGCCTTTGTGCACAAACCAAAAGGTCGAACACTGCAAGTCAGTGTTGAGGAAAGTGAAGAAGAGATTTCGTCTTCGCCAAGTGAAAACCTTGTGATTCCAATTCGAGCCTTGTCTTGTGTGTTTTTACAATTTTTAAATTCGACCTTCCCTTATATATGAAAATATTGCCTTTTATAGTTTAATTTCCACTTTCATGCTCTCCTCAAATATCTCAGGAGATGATCTGCTGTATTTATTTGCCGCAGCTGTTGTGGCCCTGTGGTTATGACAACCACCAAACCTCCAGTCGACTATAATTGGGCAGCACGTTGAGATTCATGTCGTGTAATTAGATTTTTCTAATAGAGCAAAATTGATGTAATAAATCCATTGCACAGCTTAGAGTTTACCAGTTTGTTATAGTAGTTGTCTGGGGAAATCAACCCCTGTTCTTCTGCTGCTCGGACCTACAGCTCATTTACTGTAGCACTTCTTCTTTGTTATTGTCTTATTGTGGCTTGAAGCGTCCTGAGTCTGCCGGGCTGAGGAAACCCATTTATTGAGTGTCTGTAGAGGTTTTTTATGCGAGATAGTAATATCCAGTTTTGGACAGAGTTAAGAACTTTTCAGGAACTAATGATAAGTTTGGGTGTGGCAGCCTTGCAGAGCTCAGAGGGGAATGAATGTGGCTCCCTCCTTCAGGATGTGTGCAAGCTTAAAAGAGTCCACCAGTGATTTACATCTCCACTTTATGATACAGGCCTTCTTCTGTGCTGCTTTGAGCTAAATGTTAATGTCAGCTTACTCACAATGGCAATTCATGTTTATCATGTTCATCAGTTTATTAGCACTAAATGCAAAGTGCAATAAGGGCCAATATTTGGTCATAAACCAAAGTCCTGGGCTGAAGGAAATTTTGGCCTGATGATTGTACAGGAGGAAAAGTCTACACTGGATTTTTTTGCCAGTCCATTGAGTAGATGAGCTATTTCACATGAGAAGACCTTGAGCTAAGTGGATGAAAGGAGGAACGGTAGCAGAGGTGGATGGAGAGGAATGAAGTTGGAGTTAAGAGGGGAGGGTAATGCCCCTTTTGCATTCCCAGATGAGGATTAGCAGTCACAAGTTCTCTGCCTGCTCCTGACCCGGCCTGGATTGTGAAGGCCACCGCTGCCTCCTGGATCCTTTAAACGCTCACACACTCTCTCCCTCACGCTCACTCATCACATACACAGCAATACATTTGTTATATGTCATTCTTTCCCCTGGTATTGTAACTTAAAAACATATTTTTTAGTCTTCTAACCCACGCTGAAAGCCCTGTTTGACACTGTCATTATAAAGCTGTAACAGGATACTGAAGTAACCTACATCTGCTGGCACCTTCTTGACTGTTGATATCCAAACAGGTCATGACATTCCTACTGTACCAGGGCAAAATATAACCTGAGTCCTACTTGGATATTATGAAATAAACTCTCAGATTTTGAATGCCACTAGGCTGATCCAGGTTTAGTTTTTATGTGTTTTATTGAAGGAATTCAAATTGACCTGAATGAAATTGTATTTACTGAGTTGACTTTTAATCGGGATAGATCTTATGTTGTCTCTACTAAGATAGAGGCCTCATTTGACGTATTAGGCATCAAATTTTTAGTCCAAAAAAAGTTCAAAGAGGATATTCCTAAGCTTATTTATGTAAGAGGTTTGCCTTCTACTAAGCCCATTTTGTCACATTTTACCTGACTACATCTTAAACGCTCAGGTTTTTTCTAGTTTCAAGCCTGGATAAAATGCAGAACTTGACAGAGATAAAAACTAATGATGAAGATCTATTTGAACCAAGTGTTGGCTCTATGGACGGAAACATCGTTCCACACATGCAGGGTCTATCTTTGCATCCAAAACTGGAATTGGTAAAATGCATGGAGAAATTTCCCATACAGTTAATTCCAGCCGACTCCTCCATGGTTTGTGTTATGTAACGATCTAATGTATTTGACTTTGATTATCTGAAGAGTCAAAGAGGCTGCAGCTGGCGCTCACGTAGACTGGAGATGATGCTGGAATGTGTCTCTCTCAGCAGCCTTTTGTTGAGTTGTCAGATCAACTGGATGAAGAAGGAGCACAGTGCTCACTGCTGGGACGGGCTACTGAAAGCTTTATATTTGGCAATTTCCTTTCCAAAAATCCAGAAAAAAATCTGATGTTTAGTGGAATCGTATTCTTGACAGGGTGGAGAAATCTATGAAACAGCATTCAGACCACCAATAGTATCTACTGAAACCTATATGAATTCCTCCTGTGTGTGGAATCAGACCAAAATTCCTCATGATTCCTCAGATCAGACTCCACACTGTTGTGGAGTGGAGAAAGGGAAAACTGACACATCCAACTCACATGAAAATTATTACTTTATTATGCTGCTATTTTATCCAGCTTGTCATTGACTGCTCCTTTATCATCTTATGCGTTTGTGTTGCTGCTGTGTTTCCCAGGTCCCAAGGCGAGTGTGCGTCCATCATGCCGCTGTTTGGTAAATCCCACAAGAGTCCGGCGGACATCGTCAGGACCTTGAAGGAAAACCTGGCCATCCTGGTCAAACAGGATAAGAAGACAGACAAGGTAGAGAAGGACTGTGTGTTTGTGTGTGTTTGTGTGTGAATGCCTGTGTGTCCAAGGGCCCGAGGGTGACGGCCCTCTGTGAAATTAGAACATGGAACAGCCTGGTCCTGTCATCTCCTGACACTTCACTGTCAAGACGCTTTACGCTCTCTCACACATGCACACACACACATGAACACACACAGTTGTGCTTCCATCACTTCAGAGGACATTACATTGACTTACATTAATTTCTTGGAGACCTACCCTAACCCCAACCATAACCCTCAAATTTAATGATTTTCATCACATTGTTATTGTCCCCATAGGGAAGGTGAGTCACCACAATGTGGCTGTGTAAATAGGATTTATGTCCCCACAGTATGAGTAATACACTTGCACACACATATATAAAATTAGCCACACAAGCCAAGTTCAAACTCAAGTCAGTTGCTACTTTCTCCTTTTTCCTCTTTTACCAGGATGACTCTTAATCTGTAATGTGTTTTCAGTCTCCTTCCCCATCTTCTTCAACTCTGCCTCTCTGTTCTCCAGGCGTCTGAGGAGGTATCAAAGTGTTTGGTGTCCATGAAGGAGATCCTGTACGGCAGCAACGATAAGGAGCCTCACACTGAGACTGTGGCCCAGTTGGCCCAGGAGCTGTACAACAGTGGGCTGCTGATAGCGCTGGTAGAAAACCTGCAGGTCATAGACTTCGAGGTAAGGACACACTGTGGCTGTGTTTGGAGAAATGTTGCCTGTCGTGACTGAAGCAGTTGTTGAACACTTGAGGCCCCTACTGGCCAGTCAAGGGGAGTGAGGAGTCAGCAGTCCATGGCAATAACAATATACAGAGCAGTCAATAGAATAGGCTTTTTAAAACTTGTGAACCACCGCAACCACGAGAGGTTCTTAAGCAGAGGGGCATAGCAGTACTTAGCGCTTGTTTGTCTGATTTCACGTGTGTGTATGTGTTTCAGGGGAAGAAGGATGTGTGTCAGATCTTTAACAACATCCTGAGGAGGCAGATTGGAACAAGGAGCCCCACTGTTGAATATTTCTGTTCCCACCAAGAGGTCCTCTTTATACTGCTGAAAGGGTGAGAGACACACACACACACACACACTCTACATACTATACACAGTCTAATGGCTGCTAAAGAGGTGACACAAATACTCTCTCTCCGTTTAAAGGTACGAGACACCCCAGGTGGCGTTGAATTGTGGGATCATGCTGAGGGAGTGCATCCGTCACGAGCCACTCGCCAAGATAGTTCTTCATTCGGATCATTTCAACAGCTTCTTCAACTACGTGGAGATGTCCACCTTCGACATCGCCTCCGACGCCTTCGCCACCTTCAAGGTACCTCGGCTCTTCCTGCTCTAGTATTTACGATAAGGTTGTTCAGTCATATTACACTATATGACCATATAGAAATTATTGATATAGCTCTGTGAACAGATTTTTTTCTTTGTAATTTGGGTGAACTAGCCCTTTAGGATGGATTATCAGCTTCTTAAGGCAGGTTGTAGCAGGTTTGATTTAATGTTTTGTTGTGGAAATTCCTTTAACTGAAATGATTAATCACCGCTTCATATCACCTCATACTTGTTCATTAGCTTTCACTTTTCCTCTGTTGGCATTTCTTATTAAAAATAGTTACCAGCAGCCATGTTGGGCTACAGAAAACTACACAAATACTTAGCTCGATTATCTGTCAGACTTCATGTATAATTCATTTTTCTGTCTTCATCCACAGGATCTCCTGACAAGACACAAAGTGCTTGTGGCTGAATACCTCGAACAGAACTACGACGCTGTGAGTCACTGAGTCACACAGGAATGCACACACATATTTCCCAACACCGTAGCTCTACCCCACAGAGGATTCATCTGGAAAACACATGATGGGTGACTGTAATAGCTACCACACATGTTAATGCAAGTTTGACGTGTTATTTTGAACCGGGTGGAACTTGCGTCACGCCTCCCCTCCATCACATCCAACATGGAACACATACACACACAGCTCCAATGTAGGTCTGAGTGCTATTTACATAAACATCAACACTGTCCACAGCTCTGAATGACTGATTCACCAGGACCCCAAGAGAGGAAACACACACAGATATACAGTATGACCAGATCAGGTATCAGTCACCTCAGTGCTCAATGGCCCAGTCTTGTATCCCAAAAATGTTTGTCTCATTGAACACGCTTTGGTCAGGCATTAAGAAATAAAGTCTGGACTAATTCAAGTTCCAGGAAAACTGAATCAGTGGAAAGCCTCTGTGTCACAACTCATCCAGATACAAAGCTCTGCTCTATGCTGTCAGTTTCCCCAGGCAGAGGGGTCCCTTTCATAGGTGTGGCCCCCAGGGGTCTCAGGCTGAAACTGAAAACGTTTTACCCAGACGTGTATGTTGACAGATGTCACTGAGAAGCCTGTCAGGGGACGGTGCTGTGGGCTCAGGAGAGTCGATGTAATCCAGGAGCCTGTGACAAGGCTGAGCCAAAAGCCGACACATTGATTAGATTTTGGTGGCCACACAAGTTTTTGGTTTTGACTGATTTCAGGAAACACAACTAGACACGTTAAACTACAAAGTTAAAGTCTCAGATTCCATGTCAGACTGTTAACAGTGCAAAATAAGGTGTGTTTCTTATGTAATCGCAGGTGTTTGCAGACTATGAGAAGCTGCTGCACTCTGAGAACTACGTCACCAAGAGGCAGTCTCTAAAGGTTTGACTCCTGTATTGATCATCTGTTGCATTTTAAATCTTAACAGAAATATGACTGACAGAGGGAGTCATCAGCCCCTCGTCCTGTAGGTCTGTTTCTCCATATCGCACTTTGGCATCCTGACACACTATCAGGCCTCAATTTTCACTTTGTCGTATTGTTTCGGATCATCTCTCCTCCAGCTTCTGGGCGAGCTGTTATTGGACAGACATAACTTCACAGTGATGACGCGCTACATCAGCAAGCCTGAGAATCTGAAGCTGATGATGAATCTGCTAAGAGACAAGAGTCCCAACATCCAGTTTGAGGCCTTCCACGTCTTCAAGGTATAACAGCCACACTCGTCCGTAATGTTCTGTCATGACATGAGCGCAGTAAGAAGCCTCAGGGGGTGTGATGGTTTGTCATAGTTAATTGATTTCAGGCAGGCAGTTTGTGTCCGCCTCTGTTGTTCTGTGCATTCTCTAAATCTATTGGCTTCTTTCAAAGTCTATTAGCTGATGCACAAAGGCCCAAAGCAAAGCCAGTACAGCAAATACAATACTGTAATCAGGTTTCCCAGAAGAGGTGCAAGCAGTTCTATTTAGTGAAACCCAGACACAGTATGTACAGAAGCTAAATTATCATCTATCTATTGAAAGTGAAAACATTTGTTTCCTGCCACCCCTGTCCTCAGGTTTTTGTAGCAAACCCCAACAAGACGCAGCCCATCATCGACATCCTGCTCAAGAACCAGACCAAACTAATTGACTTCTTGAGCAACTTCCAGAAGGATCGCACAGATGACGAGCAGTTCAACGACGAGAAGACCTACCTAATCAAACAGATCAGGGATCTGAAGAAGCCGGCCTCCTAGAGAAGCATCCCTCCCTGCCCTCGACCCTAACTTTTTATTGATAGGAAGACATACAGTAGAAAAAAAAACACATTAACAATAATGGTTATTCTATTTAAAAAACAAAACAAAAACAAGACGTTCAAGACGTTATTTGTCTTTTTTTCTCTTTGTTGGTTCATTTAAAACTTGTGCAAGAGTAGTTCTCAATCACTGATCTTTTGTAAATTTTTCTCATCAATCTTTTTTTTTTTTTTCCATCCGTAGCATGTAGTGCCACAACTCATGGTGTTGGAGGCAGCTGATTCGCTCTGTCGGCAGAACCAGCAGGTTAAAAAAGCTTCAGCCAAAATGGTCCAGCGGCTGTCGGACAAAACAGCCGCAACCGTTTTCGTTGTCAGTCACCGGTTGCAGGTGATGCGTTACTCGCGGCACACAAGTTAGTTTCTAACTCTTTAAATGAAGTAGCTGAAAATCAAAAAAAATAATGAAGAATTTCTTTTTTTTAATTTCTTTTTCTTGTTTTAGCTGGGTCAACGTGTCAGACAAAGATACACTTCAGAGTGAGAACATCTTAAGTGTGAAACACATTCTCAGATTCTCAGTCATTGCTAAAAGCTTTGTGGCCAAATGGCAACAGTAATCCTCAGTTGCCTTCTGCGAGCCAAACCTCTCTTTCTCATTGTGCTGCCAAGGCCAAGGATTGAAAACAAAAAGCATCATCAGACTTCAGTACAATCTTAAAATGCCAACGTAGAATCATGGATTCACACCCAAATGGAACTTACTCAAAAGCTAATGTTTCAGCCAATTGTGATGAAAGGCTCAACATCTAAATTCTGACAGTGTCATGAAAGACAACATATTTGAACGTTGCCAATTCAACGAGGGACAGATGCAGCTCTCTGAAAACACTGCATGGTATATAAATGCTGATTTGTCTATAATAATACTTTTCCAAGTTCACAAAGACGTTATCTGGTTTCAAATCAGCCCTGAATGGTTTGATTTTGTGATTTTCAGATCTGCTCCCAGGTTTAGAAGCATCTATCTGTGCCATTCTAATAAGGTGAATAAGCTTTAGTAGGACTGAGAATAGAGGTGTTTGGAGTGAATTGGTTGTAGTCTCTGAACAGAAATAGCACCTGTAGGAATATTTTAAGACTTTAAGAAATGAAGGGCCTTTTTAATTGTATCGTGACATTGGGCTGCTATCGGTACAGTAAGCTTCAATCATTTTGATCACTGGTTCGCTTTGCTGGTGGCTGATAGCACTTTCTGTATGATAAAAAAAAATAATAAGATGATTCAAATGTTTTGTTAATCTTATGATGATCACTGTTTTCACACCGCTTGATGGTATTTTTTTTATATATATATATATAATTTCATTTCTCGTCATGTACAGTTTCTGGTTTGCACACCTGAAGTGAGTGCCATTGCGAGTGAGAACGTTGAACATTAACAGGAGGCACTTTGCTGTGTGGAGGAGCTCCTCGCCGAGAGAGGAGAGCAGCTGTAAAGATGGCTGTTTGTGTTTTCACTCTTTTTTTTTTTTTTTCTTTCTGTACTGTAACAAGTGTTTTACTCTGATTTGGATCTGATGTTGGTGTTAGAATGGAATCCTGAGAAGATTCAGAGGTGCCTTTTTGGTTTGGTGTGTTTTTCCCTTCTTTTATCTTTTTGTATTTTCAGTATCTTTCTAGGGGGAGCTTAATTATTATGTTAATGAAAATATGCTCTGGATAGAACATATTTGTTGTGATTAAGCAGTGAACCTCTTAACTCACTATATTTGAGTTGCGCTGTCAAAGAAACGTTTTAAACTTTTTGCAGCTGATTGGTTGCCATTGTGTACGGACCAGGGCCGCAGTTTCACTTTGTGAGTTTGTGGCCAAGTAGAGCTGATTCAATATGTGAATTGTAAACTGTGTCGGCTACAAATTCATCTGGAAACTTGTGAGGCCACAGTTGATGGTAAAAAAAAAAAAAAAAAAAAGTGGTTAAAGGACCATAAAATGTGCAAAAATCAATGAGGTTAAAATGCTACTTTTAAAGTAGTGTTGGTTTTATTTTTGACTTAGAAATGATTCCATTTTCTAAAAATGACTTTACACTTGAGTCAGTAAAATTCTGAATTTTTCTTCCCAATCGATATTTGATGTGTGTACATTAGGTTGAGCTTCCATAGAGGTTTTTAAACACGTTTCATGGAGCCACGATGAATGAAAATTACAAGTCTCAAGTATTCAAGGCTAATGTTTAGCTGTCACTTGTTAAATACAGCAAATCAGAGTAGGCAGTAGTGGAGTGCAGGAGGATGACAGGAGCAATCTGTGAATCGCCGTTCTGCTTTTTCGTCTGGCGTAAAAGAAAAATGGAAAAATACTTTGCCTCGTTTTGTCTTTTGGGTGAAAAAAAACCAATACCAGCTTTTTTGATGTTATAAGCTGTGACATATACTATATCAGAAAATAACATGAGATGCAAGAGTAGACCAACCAGCTTTACATCAGACTTGTCATTTGAGCCAAACTTTTGATTTTGCCTGTTTTTCAACTAAAACAACGAGCAGCGTTGGTCTCAGCAGAACTCCACGTAATCTTCCCAGTATCCTCTCTGAAAGCAGCCACCTTTTTTCCCCACATTGATGCTATTGTACCACATTCACGACAAATAAAAGGATGGTAATGCATACTTTGTCTGCGTGCTCATTTGTCACTTGTTCAGGCAGGATGTGTGTTCATGTTCACTTTGACAATGTAAAGAAACTTTGAGCCTGAGATGTAAACTGATTTTGCTTCTGCCCAAATTAAATTAATATAATAATAATAAGATCAAGTGAATGACTTGTAGAATGCTTTTTATTATATTATGCATCTATTGCAATGACCATACTTCATTTGGTATAGATAACCATTTATTTAAAAAGGAGAAGCATTCTTGTTTTTATCATTTTTCTTTTTGTGCCAACGCAGCAACAGCCTTTCAAATAAAAAAAAACGTACATCGAGATGCTGCCGTGTTGCGAAGCATTTGCAGTCCTTTTAAACCTTATTCAAGTCAACATCTTTGAGAACAGGGGCTACGCCCATAGTAACCTGTGCATACATCCATACAGTCCATGTCACATCCTTACACCATTTAAATAAGCTATTCATCACTTATATAAAAAATAAAATTAACAAATCTGTATATCACACTTTATTACTATTTTGAATATATAATTTTTGTGGCATCCTTATTTCCTGCCCTTGCTCCACTTCACTTCAAATTGTCAAACATCCACATGCATTCTTTACCTCTTCCATCAGTCACTCATCCATCCATCCATCCATCCTTAGTGGTTTCTCTTTGAGAGCAGCGTGTCGTAAGGTTTTCAGTTTGTTCTCATCTCTCCAGCCCTCTGCCAAGGACTTTGTAAAGAGTGGACATAAACAATACAGTGGATGGAAAGTTTCAGATCAAGTGTTAACCTGTGCCTTTACATGGACATAAAGGTCTGTGCTCCAATCACTCAACACTCACTATTCAAAGCTATTCTCAGCATGGTATAAAACAAACATGCAGGAGCAGAGTTAACAGTCTATAGAGGGACACAGGAAAAACGTTAACGTCTATGTCCTGCTTACATAACATGAAGACTGATCCATGTCCCAAAAAAAAAAAAAAAAAAACATGGTTCACACAAACCAATCCCAGTTCTGCTAAATAGAGCAAATAAATAACATAAAACGATGACGTGGCACAGATTTGATCTTCAGGGAGGAAAATATTCAGATTCCTCCCGGTGCTCGCTGTATTGATGCAGCCATAAAATATCAAACCTGTGACACGTGAGCTAAAAACTTGTATTTGTCCGTCCACCCAGCTGACGTTCAGCGAACAGTAGGTGAGTTGTGCGATCTGTTGGTGCACAGTTTCTTGTTGTTGTGGCTCTCCTGATCGGCCTGTCTGCTGTGCTTCCCGACATAACCATCTGGAACAAAAGACACCGCCATTACGATACGAGACAATGAAGGCACATCTGAAGACGTAAAGATAACGAGATGGAACTCACTGGCAAGGTGAGGAGAGGACGTAGTGCAAACTGAAGGGTTCCTCTGCCACTGTGAAGACAGAAAAATGACTGTATCTACATTTCTCAACTGTACCGACAGCAAGACATGAAAAAGCTGCAGAGGCAGAATACAAAAAACAGCATGAATGTTTTATCTTCCTTCTCAACAGATTGTCACATTCTAGAGTTGAAAGCTTGAGAAGACATGTGATTTTTCATTCTTCATCATCACTCCATGTACTCACTATGAACTTGCTGATGTTCTTCAGGCTGCTGAACCTCAGGTAGGAAATGTCCACCTTGTCCTTGCCCCTGTCCTGGTCGGACGTATAGATGTGTGTGATGCCAGCTCCTCTGATCAGAGGGACGCACTCGTCACAGGGACACTTGGTTACAAACAGCAGGGTGGGCTCTTCTGGTTTGATGGCTCGAGTCCTAAAAGCATCAGGAGGAAAACTTCTGTCAATCAAAGGAGCCTTTTTAACTTTGTGACAGTGTTTTTCTCATTGTATAAATCTTCTGACCTGAAGGTGAGGGCGTTCTGCTCGGCGTGGATAATGTATCTGTATTTGCGTCTCTGTCTGTCCTCCTGTTTGTTGTCCATCTGGGGGTACTCGGCGTACTGTGAGCCTGCTGGGTAAGCGTTGTACCCACAACCCACCAGGTGCAGACATCCTGTTCCATCGCTGCCAGCCTGGGACAAGAAAACAGTTCAAAATAAAATAAAATATCTACTGCTAAGTCTGCTGTAAAGAATTAAAACATTGAATTCTTTTTACATTAAAATACTCACTACCACAAAATAAGTACTCTAATGACTCTTGTATGATTCTGGAGTCAAGAGTATGTTCTTATAATCACAGCATGGAAGCTAATGAAAAGGTTTTGTCAAAAGGTATCACCTTGAAACAGAACACTGTGTCCACCCACACTGAAAACATCAATGCATTAATATTTGATCCTATTTGGAGCGGAACAAAGCCGCCATCTATGTGAGGCTGACATCTATGACCAATCTGTTGCTCTGCAGCTCGTCTGCATCGTCTAATGTTGTTTTGCACCTGAGACAAAATAGCCAAAGCAAAGAGTAGAAAGGCGAGCTCACCGACTGTCCTTTGGCCCAGATAACAGCACCCACGCCCACTTTAGGGTCCTCTGGAATGAAAATGACAGTTTTGCAGGTGAGAAGCTGTTGACAAATGTTTAAAATGATTGTGACCTTTAAGCAGGTCGTTCAGGGAAACGTCCCTCAGACGCGGATCTGCTGCCTCGCCCTTTAAAGACTTGTGCCAAAGCTAGTGTGCTGTTAGAGTTGGATAACTTTAAATAAACAGTGACTGGACTGACGTGTCATCCTGCATTACGTGAACGGTCAGACAACTGTTTGACAAACACATCATTACTCTTGACTTAATCCATTTGATTTTTTCTTTTCCTTTAATTGTAGTCTTGGATATTTAAGAGTTAACTTGGAGGATTCTCATTTTTAGATTAACTCATTTTTAGCTGAATGGTTGCAGCTTTTTAATCTCTTTTCGTTCAGTCTGACTTGAACCAGCTTATGTGCTGAACCCCGCTTGAGAACCATGAAGCAGTCTGTGAAACAGAAAAAGCAATCAGACCTGTTCTATAAGCCAGCAGTCTGGCTTGGATGATGCAATGACGAGCCCCTTCTTGGGATAGTCCTTCGTGACGAGGAGGCGGTGAGGACTTGGTTGGTGCCGGCTCAGGGGTTGAATGTATTTCCCTGGGTCGCAGGGACAACACAATCAGCAACAAATAACACCTGCAGATGGCAACGCAAAAAATGAAGAACTGAGTATTTCTAACCTGTAGAAGCCGTAGTGTTGCTGTGGCACCCCAGCAGCCACTGTAGCTAGAACCTCCACCAGCTCCCTCATGTTGTTTCTCAGGGTGGAGAAGTATGGCTCCACACAAAAGTCCTCCAGGCCCATTTGGGTCAAAATGTTCCGGTGCTGCCGAGACGTCTCGACCAGGAACTGTCTGGAGAAGTCCAACAGGTGTCTCGTCCGCTCTCTGGAAAGCAAGAAGAATTTCTCCTATTTTTTTTTTGCAAAACAGCGTTCAGTTATTTTCAGAAAACTGAGTCTCACTTTCACTGTCTCATCCCTGTGACCAGCACAAAGGTAGGTTGAGTACCTGTTGAAGAATTCCTCCGTGTTCAGCCCCGGTTCATCGTCACTCACTCTCTCCATGAAATCACACTTTCTGGACGTCTCATGAACAAACTGCGACAGGCCTGGAGCCAGCGGCTGCAGAAGCACGCATATGTGAGGACGGCTGTTGGACTTAAGCTTCTCTGTTGCCATAGCGTCCAGCGCGGCCTCCTCCGAAATGCAGTCGGAGGGACTGTGGGAGTGGGAGTTTGAATGGTTTGTGGAGGTGGACGTCAGCATGCTGACCTCAGGGTCTCCGGGCCAGAAGGAGATCTTACTGACTCCAGCTGGAGAAGAGCAAACAGCATCATCAGTTTTTGTTTCCAGTTACTAGGAACTTCTCCCAGTTGAGGTGGAATAAAGCGTGACGTCAGAAAGGCTGTTCCCAAGTTCAGCTGCATAAAAAGTCAGCATGACTGTATTAATTAGAATTTACAGCAATGTGACAGAACCTTGATAACATGCTTGACCAAGCCCTTTCACATCCCCTATAAAAGATCTGAGTTGGGAAAGGAGGCAGGATGAGGTTAATACTTGCACAAGATGACTTTCAGAGTAAATGAAAGTGAAAGTAAATGCCTGACAAATTCTTAACCACAAAAAGTGACAAAAAGTGAGATAATCTAACAAAATCGAAAGAGCATTTAGGAAGGCGTCATACTGAGATCTCTGCAGACATAGAGGAGATATTGTGGCTTTAATGGCATGTGCTAACTAACATATGACCCCTTTAGGGTGGAGAGTATAAGAGTATAATCCCTCTGCCATCTATCTAAAGTCCCTCTCTTATCTTATCTTATCTCCTTATCTCCTCACCGTTGATGATCATCTTGAGGCAGGTGGCGCAGGGTCTCCTCGAGAAGAACAAGTGACAGTCAGCCAGACAGGCCCCATGTTGGATGATGGCTGCCTGTCCCGCATGGAGATCAGGTCCCGAACAGTGAAGTCCCACCACCTTGCTGTCCCGCACCACCACCAGACCCATCCCACGGATCTAGAAGACAGCAGATTCAAAACTGTGACTTCCCTTCTACACTAGCCCGAGTGCTGGTATGGAGCCTATGATAACTCACATGCTGAATGTGTAGCGGGTGAACTGGGACTCCAGCTCAGCTCTATTTCTGTGTGTTTGTACACCAACCTGACTGTGATCATCCACTTCAGGTGGCTCTTGTGGGAACAGCTCCATCCACAAGCTCAACAAGGTAAACAGGTTTACCTTTGATAACCTGGGGTCATGACCTGGAGGAGAGAGAAGTGAATGAAGAGTTTCCACATTTTACTGTGTGATGGCACTGGCTTGTGTGAGAACAGGGCCATCCAGAGTGGGGTCACCAGGTTTGATATGGTTCATTATCTGGACAAAGCGAGCAGTCTTTGTGCAGGAAGTCAGTATGTTAAAGGATCTTTGCATCTTATTACCATCTTAACAATACAACAGGTGTTTGCTTTCAGGTTAGGCCCCTCCAATGGAAAAAGTTGTGTGAGAATGTCATGTATGTGAATGAGAGCAGCCACAAAAATGGATCCTTCTGCAGGACTGTGTTTGATATAAATCATGATGTGAATTTGTCTGCTCTAATCATCATTAGTCATAAACACTCCCAGAGAAGACACAGATACTGTATCAGGTTGTTATTATAAATTATCCCAATCAGCTGTTTTATGACAGGACATGAACCCATGTAGCTAAACCATGACAGCATGAACTCTCTCTCCATCTGGCTCACCTTGTACTCTGCTGTTAGTCTGGGTGCTGCTGTCTCTCGTGTCTCGACCTGGCCTGATCTGGCCCGGATCGGCCCGGTTCTGTAGGTCGCTTCCTTCCATTCAACCCGCCAGCGAGTCAAATCACGTATCGTACCGGCTGCTAATAAGACAAGAGCAATTGGCAAGATGGTGAGCGATCAACCAGGATGAATATTAACGTGGTACACAGTGTCAATTTCGACACATGAGGTACCGTTTCTGATCACTCCTTTCAAAATAAAAGCCCGGCGGACGAACTAAAGCAGTTATTTGCAAAAGCAACAAATACAGGTTGCAGTTTGAGCAGAAGATTTAATATTGATAAAAGAAAAATCATCCGTGTTTTCTTCTGAAATCACCCTTTTAAGATATTTTTCTATGACCATTCACAAATATGACACTAACAACTAAGCTAACTATATCTAAAGCATTTTAGCGATCAAACAAAACTCACAGACTTCGATACAAAATTCATAACAAAACGTAATCCAGCTACACTTAAAAGTTAAACATACTGGGTTGAGATTATTCTGTGCATTCAGGTATTATTTATATCTTTGTTAATCTTATTTTAAAGGCTTGGATTTACCTCTGTTCTTATCGCTGCTAACGCTCTGTAGTTTGACGAAGTTCCGGGTTACTTCCGCAATAACCTTCGACATTAACAAGTGGGCGGGGCAACGAGGAGTGCATGTTAAATACGCTTGTTCCACTAGGGGGCAGCAGACTACTGTATCATCATATAACATGAAACTTTAAAACACAAAATTAAATGGAGGAAAAAAGAATCATTCAAATGACAAATGATTTGACTCGAATCACCTGGCAGCAAAGTCTAATGCAAAAGAATATGTGCACAATAAGATTGAACAAAAAAGTGAGTGAAAAATATGTAATATACAGAAACAAAGTAGAGCATTGCATTATTTATTTCTTCACAGGAACATGTCATCCCATAGCTAAATATAAAAAAACAAAGTTAAATAACATGTCAGTCAAGTAACAGCAAAAAGCAGTCATACAAATCCCACCATCGCAATGCTGACCTCCTCAAAGTAAACCAGTATGCTTAACCAAATTACCAGCAGTTTTATAAACTTGTCCTATGTGAATAAAAGCTTAACAAAGCACAATAAAAATATATATTCTTATCTTAATACAGTAAGCAAATCAATCTTATTTTTTCCACTTTGCTTTTCATATAAAATGAGAAAAACTGTAAACCTGCTTGTCATTCCACTAAAGCGCTAATTGCAGAAAAGAACTGCTTTAATAATAAACTTACTTAAGTTAAAATGGTGCTTTCAAGCATCAGAGTGTATCAAGAAATAGGAACCTAAAAGAAGAAACAGATCTCACCAGTCTTGCTGCGAGCTGAGATGGTCAACACTATAACACCTGGTGATGCAGCAGAAATTCATACACAGCATAAAGTCCTATCTAGGACCTGCAGGCAGTTTTTGGTCATCATCAAGCCCAAGGTTAGAACAGTATACAAACAAAACATCTCATGTCTTACTAAAGAGCGCTTCAAAGTTCATATTGCTTTAGCGTGTGTCTTCAGTGCAGTGGATTTTTACTTTATCTACAGACAAAACCTGCAGAAAATGTGATAAATGACCAAGGAATTACTAAGGACTTGTTTTGGTCTAGTGAGTTTGCTGCATTGCCATTTTCTTTCTCTGCATTTGCTCCATTGACATTAGCAAACTGAAATGGTTAAAAACAGTCACCTTGGTTCAGTTTGTTAAAAGTCCCAGTGTCATAAGGAAAATGAGGTTATTCCTGAAATATAAAATGTCTGTAACATACCACCTGCCTTAAACATAGTTTACAGCTTTTACACTTGCAAATAAGAGAAAAAGCTGCGAGTAACGTAACAGTGCCTCAAATATTTACTGTTGCTTTTGTATCTCAGTTTTCCTTCCACTGTTTTACTGAATATAAAGAAGAAAATGTAGTGTCTTAAAGTGCCATAGAGCAAAAATTTAAGTCAGACAGAATGAACATACCAAAAGAAAACAGACGAGTATAAAAAAAGAAAATATTAAACATCCCACAATGATAAAAGAATACCAGCTAAGAAAACAATTAAAATAACCAGCCAAGTGACCCATAAAAACCTGAAATAGGATCTGGATCAACTGTGTGCATTGATGCCTCTGAATGGGACTCAGCTTCTCTTTATCAACTCAATAGCTTTAACAGTTACATTAGATTTAAAGGCTCAACACATCCAAGAGCTACTTTAACTCAAAGAACCCAGCATCCTGTCAGTTATCTCACCCCTTGTAACAAAATATCTTTCAGTTCCCCAACAAAGACAGACTGTGCTTTGAACTAGTTTCCTTTTCCTTCCCATGTTAACTTTTCCATAAGTGAAGGAGAACCTGTCAGAACAGACGTGCTGGCCGAGAAAAAAAAAAAATTCAAGTATTCATACAGCATGTGCAGTGCAAGTACATCTGCTGATGCTTCTGGACACAACTTCAGTGATGTTCCTGGAATCATCTTTCACTCATTCAATGCCCAAAGAACTGAAGGCTCTGGACAGGGACTGGGCTGGAAAACCTCTGCATCTGCTCTACTGGGAGACACCTTGCTCTCCATCCGGCTTGTTGGCACCCACCGACCAGTCCCTCATACTTGGTGAGCTTCCTTTCAAAGGCCTCTTCCGAACGATCTTCCCAATGTCAGCTCTATAAGAACCACGTTTTTGTTGGACTCAGACAGGAGCACAATATCTGATGTTTCAAATCCATGGACAATGCAGATTAAATTCCAGTTGAACAACATGTGAGAGATGCTGCTTAAGCGCCAATATGTGCCTCAGTAAATATGTAAATCAACACTTAAAAAGAGGGCCTTCACTTTCTCTTAGGAATATGATCGGAACTGAGAACTTTTGGAGAAGTGACACAACCCGCTGCTACACTCAGACACAACCACATCCACTCGGTCAGAATATAGTTTGTGATTTGTAAAAACGCAAGAGTACTCAGTTCTTGAAGGCTCCGCAGCGGCTAGCTTTGCTGATAAACTCCTTGAGCATCCCTCCGTCAACCTGCCAGAAGGCTCTGGTCTGAGTCACCTGAGTCAGATGGTTTACACAAAACCTGAAACAAAACACTTCCAGGTCCTAGAAAAAGACAAATAATGGGAGATTAGAACACACAGAATATAATGGAATGCAATATAACAGATGAGAGTAATGGATTCAATACTACTTGAGGGACAGATTAGAGTACACCGTGTTACACTCAACATAATCACTATCCCATGCAGCCCCTCAGTTGCTTTAAATTCAGACTTAGCTGCTATTGTATTACTGGTATTACAGTATGTCTGTGTATGATATACCACTGCGTCGTATCGTATGGCGGCAGACAGCAGGGTGAAGGCGTTTTCGACGGTGATTCCTCTCTTGATAATCTGCTGACACAGACGCTTCAGACGGTTTTCACAGTAAGAGGTGGCCAGGTCCAACAGGCCTGCAGACAATACACAAACACACACACATGCATATAAATACCATAGAAAGAAAGAAGCCTTAGAAACCACACCAGTGAGAGAACATAGTATTTGACAACTGCATGTGTGCTGACCGATGGCGTCCTCAGGTGGAAGGTCAACGGTGTCTGTGTAGAGAAACTGCAGGAAGGATCTGTAGACGGGGTAAGAGAACTGGCTGATCTCGATCACCTCCTGCTGATCCTCCGTCCACTGGGAGCGAAACATGGACCGGAAATGCTCGCACCTACTCCAAACAAAAGACCATTATCTATCTATATCTACGCAATGCTATCAATAATTTGGCATGCTGACCTTTTCGTCATATCTGTGTCTTATATGCACATGATCACACGCACCTGATCTTCAGCACAGCTTTGTGAACATGAATGCATTTGCCGTCAACACTGAATTTTAGGTCAGCTGTTTCTGGACTGTCAAACTCTTTTCTCAGAGCCTCTGCAACAGTCATGAAGTCATCATGCTCTGGAATAAAGAATGCAACAATCACCCTTCATCACCCATGAACGTTGCGTTTTAAAAATACATTTAAAATCTGCTAAAGACAATCATACTGCTGAGATTTGACACCCTCTCTTACCCATAGACATGAGCCTCCACATGACGGAAGGTGTGGCAAAGCAGGCAAAGACGTCGTCAGTGTTGGTGAAATGTGTGAGGTGTGGCGTGACGATGGATTGACCCCGACACTGACCCCACATATACACCTGAAAGGCGAACAATGTTACTGTCATCCCAATCCACTCACATATAAACAAAACCCACCCGCAGCCACTGTAGACAAGATTCATTTTCATATATATACCT
The DNA here is from genome assembly GCA_025331565.1 of Holacanthus passer. Classification (NCBI taxonomy): domain Eukaryota; kingdom Metazoa; phylum Chordata; class Actinopteri; family Pomacanthidae; genus Holacanthus; species Holacanthus passer. The sequence goes on along the minus strand of JAFREQ010000172.1, from coordinate 162,220 downwards.
GCCCGCTTTGGGTCTTGGCTGCTGAAGTGTGTGTTGAATGGCATGCTGCGACTTCCACAATCCTGTTAAATAAGAAATGTGTTAAGAAATGGGCATATTTTCATCTTGAGGCGTGCAAAGAATCACATGGAAAGTATAAATTTTGTGTTATAGGCACAACAAGACTGCTGCTGTGGGAGGATTTGGTCTATAGTCATTGCTTAAGACCAGGAGAGAAAATTGTAGTACAGAGGGAGGAAATGAGGACAGGAAACAGGAAGTTGAAGTCTTAACAGGATGGGAAAGAACCTGCCTGTCTATTCTCCTAATACAACGAAATACTGCTCTGAAAAAAAGCTTTGAGCATACATCCTTTCCTCCCCCCACCTCTCTTTATCAGCCATGATTTGTACAGGGCTGAGGTGGTTGCTCTTGTTGCCGGTTCCCAGCTGGCCGTAGGTGTTTGCTCCCCAGGCATACAGCAGCCCTTCATCTGTCAGTGCCAGGCAGTGGCCATAGCCTGATACAATCTGGAAAACAGGGACATTTGAGTCATGAGTGAGTCACGCGTAGAGACAACCTTGGCATAAGTAATATCAGCAGACAGCATTACATTAGGTTGCTGTCTTACCTGTTGAATACACAGCCCTTGGAGGCCAGAGAGGCGACAAGGCGTCAAGTGGTTTCCATTGTTACCAATACCCAGCTGCCCATTACCATTATAGCCCCAGCCATAAACCTAGATGAACATAAAACAATCCTCTTAACGGCATGAAGTTCAGATTTCTCACTGGGATAATTAGGATTTTATATAACGCCATCTTCACCTCTCCATTGTCAATCACAGCCATGGAGGAGGTCTGTCCACATGTGATGCCAACTGCAATCTTGCCCTGCAGGCAGCCGGTGACTTTCCTGGGGTAGGGCTGGTTGGCTGTGGAGCCTGAGCCTATCTGGCCACAGTTATTATAACCCCATGCAAAGACCTGGAGGGGCAGGGAGGCATTTGAAATTTAAGGTAGATTTGACTTGACTAACCTGCCAACAAGAATCAAATAAAAAAATACACACACATGCAAACTGACAGATGTATGAGGAAATTTGAATCCAAAACATCAGATTGGTGTCATCAGTTCTATCTAATGAATCTATCTAATGATCTCCTCATAGTCATCCCCCTAAAAACCCCAGAGAAAACATCAGTAAAATAACTTGTGTGTTTATATGCTATTCCACACCCCGGGGAAAACAGTGCACTATTGCACAATGCAGAGAGACAAAGCAATGTTTACACAACACTGTGAAATGTACTACTTTAATGCACTACATGGTACAACATGGTAATAGCCCTTCCTGCTTGCTGCACACACAGCCTAATTAGCTTTAACGCCTTGGGGTTAAAAATAAGCTGCTTAGTCTGACACTGGCGAAGCAGGAGGTGGCTAGGACAAGGTTTTCAAGTGATCCATCTAAAGCTAAACATGAAATACAAACATACTAGCACATACGAGACACACACACTCCATTCAACAGTATTACACTAAATGATGATGAAACTGCAGAGTTATGAAAGGAATGGCTACCTCTCCATCATGAGTGAGAGCCATGGAGTGATGAGAACCACATGCAACTTCTTTCACTTTCTTGTTCTGTAGGTTAGCGGTGACCAGCACCGGGGACAGTCCCTGGTTTGTGCTCCCAATCCCCATCTGACTGTAGCCATTGTGCCCCCAAGCAAACAGCTGTCCATCTGCAAAAATCAAATCAACACAAACATTTCACAATGGGTCAAGATCAGAAGGGTCAGTGGCTTGTGAATCCAGACTTTCACCATCCAAACATTTTCACAGGTGACAAGATCAAATAGTCCACAGAAATTTTGCAAAATGTGACTTTTTAGAACATAGTGAGCGCATGGGTGGTTAGTGGTCAACAAATTGTCATCATAACCCACATGAATCTGAGCTAAAGGGAGGAGGATTAAAAACTCCCTATTTTTAACAACCATCTTTCAAGCCAAGAAATTGTAATTACTTAATACTTAAAATATTTGAGTGAAATATCCCAGCTGATGCAAACACAAGTAATTTACATCTGTCTGCATAATTTAAAACATTTGCATCAAATTTCCCTGACAGTTGAAAGGAGCCACAGCTACACGTCGCAGGACAGAACCTCTTAAGAAACTTAATATTATAAGATGATTTTGTTATATAAGAGGAAGGAGCACTTCTACTTGACAGGGTTGGAGGTGAGAGGAGCAGAGATGCATGCTATGTATGAGTAGATGATTTACAGCCTAAATGATTTATATAGCTAGCATAAATAATAACTTACCATCAGTAGCCAATAGGACGTGGGGCCCGCTGCCATAGCTCAGACTGACTACCTTCTTCCCCTGCAGGAAGTCCAGTTTCTTTGGCACAATGGTGCTCAGACTGTCTCCTGTGCCAAGGCAGCTACTGCTGTTCAACCCAAACACAAATACCTGGAAAATAAAAACACAACTTTACATAAAAGAGGGGGTTAACTTTTAAAAAAAACCCCAATTGATATTCTTTTTCTGGAAAAACAATTCCCCATTACCGATAATACCATTATTGATTCTGCTTATCGGTCGCATTCTTTATTGATTTCCTTATTGATTCCTGATCAAGTTTTGTTATCTCTTTCCCTTAGGAGGAACGGTAATGGTGCCCCCCAAAAGGTTTTGTTTTGGCTGGATGTTTCTCCTTTCTTGCCCCAAGATATTGGCAAGCATTGTTGTGGCACCACCTATAACTCCCCTGGGTCAAAGCAGTTTTACACCCTGGTCGGATATGTTCCATGGTTCCTTTAGCATTCAGCAGCAGTCATCTAAGGTAAGTGCTTCTTGATTCCTCTCTACTCCTTCAACAGATGTCACAGGCATAAACAAAGCATAAGCAGCATACAGCATGCACCCACATAGATTATCACCAGTTGGTTTTTGGGACATAGTAACATATTATCCATATATACCAGTGTCTCACACACACTCACCTCATTGCCATGTGTGATGTAGATGGCTTCATTAGCAGAGGTTCCAAAGACACAGGCCTGTCGGACTGTGGCTAGTTCCTCAGTGTCCAGCAGAGAGAACAGGGGCCACTTGCTGACATCCACCATGGCTCCCGCAGAGCTCAGCCTCGCTTGCTGGGGAGGAGGAGTCACAGCTGACGGGAGAGAGGAGGGAGGAACGGGAGGGGGATGACGAGGGGAAGGGAGGATGTGAGGAGGAGGTGACGCTGGAGGAGGTGGGGAGGAAGGAGCAGTATCATCCCTGCTGACGCTGACAGAAAGGACAAGATGAGAGGCAGTTGTGAATACAGAGAAAACAGACTGGGCTTCACAAGGCAGTGGCAGACAGATTGGACAGATGCACTCAAAATCACATGCAAAAAACCCCAATTCAATTAATCCATGAGTGAGAAGCAAGTTGAAGAAACTAAACATTTTCTTCAACTTTGAGAGAAAAGGAGAATCCTTGGTTTAAGTCACAAATCATGGAGATGAGGCATGGCATGCAATCAAAGCAGCACAAGTGATCTATTATAGCAAGGCTTTTCATATGTTTGGCTGCCCTTGAAAATGGGCCAGATCCTTGCTTAAAGGCGAATGTTGAATACTTCCTTCAGCTGCAATGACTCATTACTTTGCTTAACCAAATCAGCCATTCAATTCTGGATATATACCAACTTCACTTCAAGTAATAAACTCTAAACTGCAGAGTAAGTTCTGAAAGTGATGGGTATAACAATGCCGGAATAAACATGTGCTTACATGATAACCAAACTCTAAATGTACTATCGTGTCTCTCAACGATTAAGAAAAGCCACTGAGTCATAAATGATCAGATACAGTGTGTCCTGTAGCTGACAAGCAGGGGAGCTGTTAAATTGTTCAATTATTGAGTGGGGTTCGGCGTCGCCTCCACTCCACCAGGGGCGAGCCAAAACACACCATGAAGCACTGTCAGTGAGCTCAAACTGCGGCTCCCTTTCAGGCCAAGTGTATAAATTCAGGAAGGCACCACAGCAAGCTAACTGGCACTGAAGCGTATGGTAAACAGAAGAAGCTAACGTTATTAGCTTAGTGAAGCGCTTTCCTGTGCTCTTCCTACCTAAAGCATCGCTCCATGACAACGAGTCAACTGAGAAAAGACAGACAGACAGACATTTAATTACAATACCACCATCGGTAAAACACACACGTCTAGAATACGGACACTAATAGTATGAAGTTACCCGGCTTAAATCGTTTGTTGTCAAGAAGAGCTGCCTCATAAACTGCGCTCAGTCCAGTCTTCTTCGTCTCCTATATTTCCGGCAGAGCAGACGATGAATGGCCGTGAGTGTTGCTGCCCCCCACCGGTCATTGGATGAATTACAGTCCTAAATAAGTGATCAAACTGAAGTTTAGATAGATAGATAGATAGATAGATAGATAGATAGATAGATAGATTGACTTTATTGTCCCAAATTCATCTAAATTGGGGAGAAAGTTAAGAACTCGGTTTTTATTTTTCATTGAACCTGTCCAGTATTTTTGAGAGATACCTCAGGTCAATTTTGGTTTAACTCTCCTTTCAGTCACTGCCATTAAATGACAGTGCCAAAAACTGAAATCCTATTTGGAACCAATTTCCTGTCTTAAATATTTGGATTCGGCCTCCCCCAAAGATTTATAATTGTTTAATGTTTATGCTCATCACATTTGCCTACCTTCATCATATCCTCTTCTCCACCAACCAGTTTTCTAAAAACTCAAAAGATGTCTAACTGATTTCATTCCTCTCAAAATTACCTATTACTACAGAAACTACTGTGCAGAAATTTATTTTTGTTTATTTAATTTAGTACCAGTATCTTAATTGATGATGGACTAATGTCAAAAAGTGCACAGGCCAGTTCGCTTAGACTTCATATTTTTAATTCTCTCTATCAAAATAAAGTTGAGCTTGTTGATAACGCACAAATCCTGCTGTGGCCACCACCTTCCCATCTAAATGTACATACATTCATTTCCACTGACAACCAGCAGGTGGAGTATGACTACATAGATGTGGGCTTCTCAGCTTGGATGTGCTGCATCATTTGGGATGCTCTCAGAGAGATACAGTGCCAGAAAATTAGGGTTTAAGCTTCAAGGTTTTAATATGGGATCAGTTCATTTGTCATGATTCAGTATAAAAATGTTATGATGGGTTGCAAACATTGGAAAAAGGTAGTCACTAAATGACTAAATGACTAAAAGACTCTGATTGACTATGAATAGCAGCTTTTCTAGTTCAAATGAGGTAAGTATGCTGAGTCAAAGCTTTCTCCTTCAGTTTCTGCAATGGCCTGAGTGGAAGAATTTCAGGATCAGATTAAATGCGAAGGCTTGCAAATCAGGATTATAATTTCAAATTTGAGTTCCACTTTTGTCCAGCAGCACTTGTGTCGCAGTCCATTCTGTGGCTTAGAGTGCAGTTATATGATATTCCCTGGATGCAAGCCATGTTGTGCTTTTCTCGTGGAGCTGCAGCCAATAGATCAATGCATCAGCAGGCTTAGTGCTAACCCACTTCTCAATATCCTGGTGTCCATGCTCCTACAGGCATTCAGTCTGCAAATCTGCCACTCAGATGGACTGTCAGTCTTTTGGTGGATGACCACTGGAAGAATTTTGAGATGAATTAGAAGAAGTTTGAAATACATTGCATAGTCATTCAAACAAAGGCAGTTCATGAAAAGCTTTACTTTGAAACTTCAGTTTACATTTAGTGTGAAGACAGACTTTTTGCCCTGATATAGCCTCCCAGGCAGCGCTCTTTCACCTGTGCTCTACTGCCCCTAAGAGGCTCTATGATTGAAATGCTACTTCCACATTTGTTTCTTCTTGTGCACAAGTATATTATTGGCTTAAAAGAAAAAGAAGGGTAGTGTAGTGTTTTTAGGGGCCCTGACATTTCTAGCCTCCTATATCTGTAAGTGCTGTAATTAAAAGTCACCTCTTCTCTGATATGAATTCCCACTGACTCACTCTCAGATTTTTTCTTAATTTCTAACCCCTTGCACCCTTCCTCCTCCCACATCTTCTCTCTCTTTATTCATGCACTCTCACTCCTTTCATTTTTCCTCCTTTACTGCTCTCCCTCTTCCTTTTCCCAGCTACATCACTTGCTGTGTATGACAAACACACACACGCTGTACACACACATGCAGCTGTGACTGTGTGCTCACAGAGCCGAAGCAGCTCTCTGTGCACACAGATGATATTTTGCCCCTTGATGACAGCAATTCCATGCTGCAGCCTTGAGCTCCTCAAAACAATACAAGTCGTGAAGCGAGTGTGAAAAAAAATGTGCCAGGCGTCATTCATCCTGCAGTAATGACTGTGTGTGTGTATATCTCTTATATATGTGTGGTGATCCAAATGTCACAGTATACAAGACTAGATGAGCAGGAGACGTGGCTGTTTGTGAGGACCATTACCCTGGGCTCATTTGCCAATACTGCAATGCAGCTGAGAGTGATGTTTGTTCCAGGAAGTTCAGTGTTTGTCTGTAATTGGTCATTTGTGCCACTGCAGAATTTTACTCATTTGCGTGTGTGACTGACAACTTGAAAAATGCAAATGTCTTTCACATAGCTGCATTCGGCTGTTTAGTGCGAGGTGAAAGATTAAAGGTGCTTTGCATATTCACTTTAAACATTCAAATACAATTATCAGATTAGCTGTGATAGCTTGATATAATCATTACAAACAAATGAGACCAGGGATACAGTTGGTGGGTTATATTTCATGCTGGTAGTAGATTTGCTGTTTCTCAAAACTAAGACCCAATTTCCCATAAACCCTTATTGGATAGAGGCAATACTGGCTTATCAAGCCACACGCTCATTATCTTGTTTATCTTTATTGTGGAGGATAATGTTGGAGGAGATTTTCACCATTAATCTTTCACTCTTTCCATCATCTGCGCTAACAAAACAGCACCTGACCTCTTTCCATTTTGTGCCATAAAGCAATCAATCTGATTTAATGGCAAGCAGCATAAATAAAATGCCACATAAGGCTGTCGGGTTATAAGAATGATATGGACATTATGTGGTTATCATTTATCAATTTAAAAAATACAAACATAGCAAGTTATATCCTAAGAAAATCATTGTATTCAATAGCAATAATTTATTCTCGTCTCTTATGTTTTTACATGTTTTGCAGTTTATGTTCTCAACATTTTTCAGTTTAAAAAATTATATGTGACTACAACTTAACACCATTTCTCCTGAAAACCGTGCACTTGTTGAGAGTGGATATCTTCTTCACATGTTAACTTTCCTTCTAAAATTCCCAGGTCCACACCTTCATTTCTGTCAGCTCTGTCACAGAGGGGATTTTATTACACTGCAAACATCAAAGGCACTTTAGGCATAAAAGTCTTTGCTCTTTCCTCGGCCAAACAGCTGTTCTGGTTTATGAATTGAGTGATTCACAGATGAGCAAATGAGCAACAAACCTATCTGGAGGATGGATGGTGTGTTTTAAAAGCCTCTCAAGATGCCAAAAAAGGGACATGATGGTTTGTCCTAGACCGATTTTTCTCTCTATCAAACAAATCGTTCACTGACATTTCTGAGATGAAAAGTAGAAAATGAGAATGAAAATTAGTGTCTTTGATAGTCTATTGCTTGTCCTTGTTTGTTTAATTGGTCTAAAATGTCACTGACTGTTCACCGACAATGAAGCTGTCAAGTGAAAAGGTTTGTGTGTGTTGGTGCTGTGACTCTGAGCAGCTCATGTGGATTCAGCACTCTGGACAGAGGCAGCTCTCCTGAAACCACTGCAGCATTTTCAGGCCAGGACTGAATCAATTCTGTGGTGTTTTCAGTACAAATCAAATTAAACCCACACTAAGCAGCGCTTCATTCAGCAAAATCTCAACTCTGATCGTTTAATTAATTATTTAATTAGTTTACAGGAAAATGCAAAGAAGCCTTTCTAGAGGATGAGACTTCATTCAGATTGAGTGCTGGATCATATTATGTAAGCCGAACTGCCTAGAAGACCCCAGTGTTACAAGGGGAAGCATGCAACAGGTGTGTGTGTGCAGATAGACAGGGCGGCATTAAACTGCAAGGTTTTTGGTGTAGTGCCTATCTGATGCAAAGAAGGGTGCATTCGTGAAACAGCAGAAAATAAAGACAGGGCTGTGCGGTGTTCTCACGCAAACATCGGTGCATCCCCCCCTCCTCAAAGGTTGCCAGTTTACATCCAGTCAGTCCAGATACTGACGGTGTGGGAACCACGTGTCTACGCAGCCTGGGCCTGACTGCAAGCAGCTGCTCTGAGTGCGACTGCATCAAGCGGCACAGGCGAACCGGAGGTAGCTTTTCCTTCAGAATAAAAGTCGAGGACAAGACTGAGAAAAAGAGTTTTTAGGCAATATGCATAGCTGTATGTTGCTTAAAGACAAAAAAATGTTTTGAAGGTACAGACAAGAAAGTCATAGCTTATATATGCATGACTGAAGATTTTGGCACATTATAATGACAGCAACCTTATACTATAATTGTACTACAAATTGATTTTTGTTCTTATTCTTATCTTATATATTGATTATATATATTCATAATTTATATTAATTGAAAGGAGGGTTTTTATTCTGAAACTATTCTATGATTTTTATTCACTCCAAACTTCTTTATATAATTATTTTGCTATATTGCCTAGTTATCCAAATGCATTGATACAAATGCAGTTAGAAAAATTGAGTAAAAAGTTTGTTGAAACAAAAACATACAAGGCTATAAGAAAATAAAAAGAACATATTGTAAGAAAATACTCTTCCATATTGGAAAAAAGAGAAGCAGTCACCTATTCTCACATCAAGGTAGATGAAATTGAGCGCAATAAATTTTTTTATGTCTTTTATTTTGTAGGTGCCAGCCGGAACAGGCGCTCTGTCTGATTGCGTCCATCTTGTCGCAGGTTGGGTACACATCAGTCAGTGCACCTCCTCGCGCCCCACCGGCCGTCGGTCGTCTCGCGCGCGCTGCTGAAGAAAGACGCTGAAGCACGAGAGGAGCGCGGGAGGAGCACGAGCCTCTTCTTCTTCTTCTTCTTCTACTACTACTTCTTCTTCTCCATCTTAGTTCCCGGAGCGGCAGCAGCTTCTTTTCACCAGCAAGGTGAGGAAGAGGAGGAAGAGGAGGAGGAGGAAGAGGAGACAGACAGACAGACAGACAGACAGCAGCAGCATCTTGGCGCATTGGAGCTTATGGATTATTGAGAAGTGGAGGTCGAAACGCGGATCAAATATTCATCAGGACTTTGTGAGGAGCGGCGGGAAAGAGCAGCCGTGATTCACCTGGCCGGTCAGCATGCGCGCGCACTGACCACGGAGCGGAGACCCGGCTGCCGCTGCCGCCGCTGCTGGAGGACGGCTCTGCATCTGTGTGTGTGAGGAGTGTGTGTCACCGAGTGTGTGTGTTTGGAGAGGAGCCCCCCTGCTGCAGTACTTGCCCGCTCTACGGGTACAGGGATGCCACCGACTTTCTGACGGACACCCGGTATCCGCACCCCCCCTCCTCCTCCTCCCCCTCCTCCTCCTCCTCCTCCCGGACGGACGGACGCACCGACCCCTGCGACCCCCACTAATATGCAATGGTTTTTGTGCAGAAGCCGACAGCCGCCGCGTACCGCCGACTTCACGCTAGCGCCGCCGCATGCCTGTCCGCCGCTGCCGCTCCTCTCCCCGCGCCGCGCGGCAGACGACGCCATTTGAAGAGGAGCGCTCGGGGGCTTTTGACGCCGCGGCGGCCGGGCGGCAGCAGCAGCAGCGACCCATCCTCGGCCGCTGAGGACCACCGGCCGCTGGGGCAGCCGGAGGCGGAGACCGCGGAGAGAAGCGCCGCAGCGGTCGCTCTTTTCCTGCCGCACGAGGACGACGTCGACGCGGAATACGTGCGGCTGCTGGTCTCCGGGCTCGTGGAGGAAGCGGGCGAGAAAGCGGGCGACGAGCCGGGCTTCCTGCTCTTATTCTTGTCTATGGTGCAGATTGGGGGGCCGAAGCACCGCCGAACTGAGCCCAACAGCTGGCCGGCTCTGCTGGCATGCAAACAGGGGGGCGGATCAGCCCCCATGCGGTGGGTGAATTTTAGGCTGCCGCATCCGGAGCGCCTTTCGTCCCCCACCTCCTCCTCCTCCTCCTCCCCCGTCTCGGCCAAATCCATGCGGTTTATTTGGAACAACATTTTCAGCAAAGGATCGCATATGCTGCAGTGTCTTTGTGGCAGGAGCCTCAAGAAAAACAAGAACCCAACTGGTGAGTTTCTTGTGTATATGTGTGTGCGGGTGCGGGTGTCATAGAGACTTTGTTGCGTGTTTGTGCGTGCACGCAGGAGTGCACTGCAAGACTGCACTGTTCCACTGCTCGCTGGTGTTTCTCTGCAATCGCAGTTGTGCAGCAAGTGAGTGCACTACGGGGAGGAGGGGGGAGGAAGGGAGGGGAGGGGGGTATGATGGGGGAGGCGGGGGGGGGCGATAACTTATTAGCACAGAAACTGACTACAGTGGCAGTGCGTGCGAGGAAGAGTGCGTGCGTGCTGTGCGTGGCAGAGATGCTGCAGAAAAATCAAGTCTAATGCAGCATGCAGACCCGTTCAGGCTCCAGTAACCTGCATGATTAAACAGCACATGGCCTTATTTAGAGTTCCACTGTGGATATTTGAGTGGTACTGTGGAATAGGACAGAGTGGAGAGAGTCTGTGTGTGTGTGTGTGTGTTTGTGTGTTTCCTTATGGCTGCAGACATTTCAGTCAGACTGTGTGGACACAAACATCTCTGCTCATGAGATCCAGGACTGAATGTGATGAGACGTTCTTGGAGGACTGACTTCAAGGGGTCATACAATGTTCTGCCCAACTTTTTTAATTCTGGTGAACTGTTAATTATGGGACACTCACAGGCAACATCTCCTAAAGTTGGATTTGTGTGCATATGTGTAACTTCCAGGATCAGGGCCAGGACACCCGTCTGTCACATGTCCCCAGTTGTGGGGTGATATAATTGAGAGTGAAAAGCAGTTTAATTCACCAGCAGCTTTTGATTCTCTTAGTCATGCTCTCCAGAGGGTGCAGGACACGTTCAGATTTGCTAAAAGCTTTGACCGAATGGAACAGTTTGCTTTGTTGTCCACCAGATTCTCCCTCCTCTCTGGGTGAGGGCAGGACAGAGATTGACATTGGCAACAGGAAGTCGACATTGTTGACATTATTGGCATATTGACACTGCATCACAGAGTTGGCCTCTCTATCCTCGACACAGTGTTTAGAGGGCAACATCACATCCCATAAGCCAACTTTTTGAGGTCACATGGCACTTAGATATTATGTTTTTATGAACCAAACCACCCATCAATGCTTTCTGTTATCTCTGAGCTTGGAATTATGAGGTGCTACCTGACAGTGACTGTGTGCTGTTTATGTATTTTAGAGGAAGCTTCACAGCCAATTACATCCACAGAAAGTTACATTACAGTTACATTTACAAAAAGTAATGACTTATTATTTGGATGACTGATCCATTAATTGAATAATCAATCAAAAAAGTAATTTATTATTTGTTTGATTTGAATTTGAACTAGTTGACAGAAGTTTTTTACATTTTATACGTTTAATGATTAATCAGCCAAATTAAAAACTGATCAGACTAATTGATAGTGACAGTAAATATATTTGCAGTCCTATATGAAGTCAGCTCTGCAGTATACAGTGACCAAGTCTCAGTTTAGATTGTCTCAATACAATCTAAACTAATTTACCTTCAAAGTAGCTGACACGTGGAATTTGTAGTTATGAATATGCAAATTTGTAGTTGCAGGCACTGCCATCACTTTTTGTAGTTTATGAAATGATAAGTTCAGATGATTCTTATGCATCCTATGAACTGCAAAGAGGATTTACACACAGCTCAGTGGCCTGCAGCTGGTTGTTTTTCTGTGCCTTGCTTAAGGACACCTCATCATACCTCAATTAAAGGAGCAGTACACCACTACGCCAATCTAATGACCAGTAGAAAGTGACACATTTATAAGAAAGTTGTGTTTAGATATCTGCAATATCTGGCTGTTTTTCTCTCCTCTTTCTTGAACTTTGACCCAAACAACGTAACATTTGCTCAGCTACAAACTTTAAATGGTAGAAAAACATGGATGTGGCATGCATGTGCTTTCACTACCTTGTCATTTGGAGCCAAAGAAAACAGTAGTGAGTCACAACCATACCCACCCTGACTATGAAAAGCTGAGATACCCCCAAAACAAAATTCAGAATTCTTTTAAAGCCTTAATATAGTCCAAAGGAAACCTATTTCCTCTGAGACTGCATCTAGTGGTATTTAGAGGAATCACCCAAACTGTTTTTGTGTTAACTGTATAAGTGGAGCGTTTAGACAAAAAAAAGTTCTGTCCTGCTCCCAAGCACTCTATGATGCATCAACAAGCCTGTTTACACTGTACTCAGAGGTACCATAATGCAACATTTTCATTGCGTGGGCACTTGAATGTTTCCTAAAGTCCTTTGCTGTGTTTCTCTATATATTAACATCACCATGTGGTGGCATGGAGGAAATATTTGCATAACCGCAGACAAGTGAAAACATTCAGCGCTGAAAAGGAAAAGAAAGAACTAAACATGCCGAGTGGATGTTCTGACGGTGTGATGAGGTCAAAGACATTAATGCTGTGTCTCCTCTTTGTCCCTGAATGCTGAAGAGTCATTTTTTTCACTTGTTTGAGTGATTACGAAGCATTGTCCCTCTGGTTTGGAGGTGATGTGTAAAAAGGGCAAATATGTAATAAATCAAATCTGCAAAAACACGGCAGCATAGCTTTGGTCATCGGTGTGCCTGTCTTGTGACTACAAAGGCAAACAGAAGTCAGTGTGTGCTGTAAATATCACCTGAGATCACAGTATCAGATCTAAGCTGTGACATTTTCTCTTCATCACTGACTGATATGATAATGATTCGACTTATAAACAGTTCATGAAAAGCTGAGAAAAATATGTGCACTTCATCAACAAACATTTCAAGTAAAAAGGCAGCCATGTGCGACAAGTAATCTGTGGGAAAACACAGGCAGCAAGTCTTTCGCGCCGAAGATAAACCTCTAATCTTGCAGATTAAAGGTGAAAACAAACAAAACAAAATCAATATTGATGTGTTGGCACAGGTAAATGGACTAAATTACTTCTCAGAGCTGAACAGTTGTACTAACTGCAAAATTTTCACAGCTTCCTTTCACTGCCTGCCAACACACCACTGCCTGCAATTTACAAAGTGTCACATGACTGGTTGTGTTTTTTGTGTCCTCTGGGCTCTCTGTGCTTCTGCTTTAATTCCTTTTTATATTGTGCTCCTCTTTGCTTATTTGATGAATTGGCTTGAAGCTAGACTTGCTGGATTTATGAAAGAACGTGTGCGCTCCTGTGATATATAAACAGGGATATTAACAACACTGAACTCACAGTTACCCTGCAGTTTCAAACTTCCTCTTTAGGTGGAGAATGTCATTAAATGGACAAACTTTGAGCCACTGTTTGGTTTTATATTCATACTGATGTTCAATGTCCATGAACATACTACATGTTCTTGTCTTGTGGGTCACAATATACTGAGTGATGAAACAATGCATCATTCTTAATTTAAGAAACAAACAATAACATGAACTCAAGATCTACTTACTAGCTTTATCTCAGGCTTTCAACTGCATCACATGTTTTTCACCATTGGCTGGAGTTGGCTCACTTGCCACATGGCCTCAAATTTTGCTTGTTATTTTATCAAATTAGTTGAATAATGAAAGCTAGTTTATGACAGTTTTGATATTCCATTGAATAGTTAAGTTATTATTCTCAACTTTTCTCTTTGATGAAATGCAACTTGAATACCTTTAGGTTTCTGACTGTTTGTGTGCAGATGCAAATTTAACACATAATATTGGATTGGAAACTTTTTTTGACAATTTCTGAACTAAATTATTTTAAAAAATGAATAGCTGGATGCAAATAGTCATCCATTTTCCAATTTACACAAATTTACTCACACATTTACTTGACATGGCCAATGAAGTTATAATGATCATGACTGGCTCAATGTGTTGCCCTTAATTTCTGGTGTAATGCCAACTGTAGTGATGTTGTCTAAATAGTTCAATCCAAGCGACTGCAAACAGGAGTTCAGAAACTTGGCTTTTGCATATGTTGATTTGTCATGTGAGGCGATTAGCTAATTAAAGAATGTCTCACCCACCCACGCAGTCACAGTGGGAATGCAAAGAAGAACGGTACATACTGTACACTATCTTGGAGAGACACAAGTTAGTTCCCACCAGCTTCCTGCAGGCAGGCTCATAGATTTATAGCAGCAGGCACAATTTAGCTGTCACTTTCTCTTTTAATTAAAGAAAACGTATGAACTCTCTCCCTTGGTGTTTTAGTGTGTATGTGTGTGTTTATGCGTAATAAACACAGCAGTTGGTGGTGAAATATGGGGCCTGCTGTAGATGGGGAGGAGGCAGAGTTTTGCTGACTCAGGATTTGTTGGCGTTTTTCCTCTGAATTGCACTATTTAGTGAAGGTCCACCGGGAGGAGAGAAATACAGCTTTATTTAGTGTGTATGGATGTGTGTGTGTGTGTGTGTGTGTGTGCATCAGTATGTGGGGGGGTGATTCAATAAGAAGCAAGCTAAAAGTTTCATTTTCTTTCTTACTATAGTTGCAGTCAATAGTGAAATCTTGAGTCAGACATTTGGGGGGACAGGGGCGGGGGGCAGGTGGAGCAGAAAGTACTCACTCGTATATTAAAACATACTGTAGCCTATCTATCTAAAGCTTCTTGGACAGGCTGCTATACCAAACTCCATTCTTAAAGCAGGTGTTTTAGCAGGTGTTTCATACTTTTCCACAGTAAAAACTTTAGATACATCATCATTAAGACTCTTTTCTGATTCACTTTGATCCACAGGCACAAATGCCTTAAGTCACAGATCTTTTCTTGTACTTTCCTTCAATCTTTGGGGAAGTAAAGAAACATTTTTTTTACAGCTTTTTGTAATTGTTTGATGTGCTAAATGCAACGCAGCAGCTCTTAGGCATGGTGCCACTAGTATTCTAGTATTGAATGCATTGTTACTCCCATGGTTGCTGTTGTTAAACTGTATTATACTATATATCAAGGTTTTCTCATGCTTAAAATTTGTATTATTATTCAGTCTCTAAAATTTGCAAAATAACAAGATTAAAGTTTAAATCCCTGCTAGCTCCCAAGATACTGCAATATTCATCATACTTCACAATATGAAAGAGTTGGAAGGAATAAGGAGCATTAATGATTTAGCTATTTTTAGCAGCACTGGGATTAAAAACATTTTGTCCTAGGATGGCACCACAGGAGACGTCACAGCCTGGGGGTCATTATAATCAATCAGTCTACCTATTAGAGTTCTTGTGTGCAAGTGTGCAAAGTTTGTCCTGATGGTGATGCTGGCAGAAAGGCCAAAGGTCGCTTGAAACAATGCATCCATCCTCCAGAGATGTCCACAGTAAATTTAATGATAATTCAATAATTCCTGATATTCCTTGTGATGAGCTGAAGCGTTTGTCCAGTGTTTGTCTGTCACTGTTTGTCTGTCTGTGCTCCGTTCCTCATTGTTCCCTGGCAATATTAAACTGATTCCCTGTCTACAGTCACTGAAAATGTCTCGTTATGCAGACACATTTTAGTGAACAATAGCATTGCCACAATTACCACTCTATGGAGAAAAATATATTGGATTTTCTGTGGCTGCTGTTGGCGGCCACATTAAAAGCCATCCCATGATTTGCCGGTTGAAAGCTTTAGTGTGAATCAACAATCAATCAAAATGTTCAGTTTGCATTAGCAGTAACACATTCGACTGTGTTACAGCTGTAGGAGAGCGTTCAGTAAATGGGAGGGCTTATTTCAATTAGATAAAATTACAAACAGTGGCGTACATGCATGCTTCATTTTCTATGAATCACTTGTGCTTGTGCAGACAAGTTGAATCCTGTGCTTAAAAGGCAGTAACGAATTACTCTTAAATTCAGCCATGACATAACAAAAACTCACTCCTCTGTAAATTTACGTTTAGTAGTGATTAGGTCAGGTCCCACTGCAACAGAGTATTTTCTATTAGAAACAGCTGAAACTGTGTGAATGGACTTCCACTGTTGTAAATGGGACTCCCTCAGTTTCCTCCAGATGAACCAGCATCAATATCATTCATTGTTAAAAGGAATAAGGCACAAAGTTACTCAATGTCTTGTGTCCCATGTGGCGTGACCCAGATGGAGACTTTCACCCTTTATAGCACACGTAGGCGTGCACGCCCACGCATGCACACACACACATGCCCGCTCACCTTCTCTGGAGAGCTGCCATTAAGGCATCGTACTTTATATTTTATTCAAACACTGGAGTATAGCAGTGGGGTTTGTGCCAACTCCGATCTGTCTCTGTAACTGAAAAGCCCACACACACACACACACACACACACACGTTTATGTTCTTTAAATATATTGTATTTTAATTTAATTTTTAGCTTCCAGATCATATCGATGGATCAAAATATTCACATCATATTTTCCTCAAGCTTGCAACAAAGTAAATTTGTGTGTCTCTCTCTTTGTCTCTGTTTCTCAGTTGCGTGCTGCTACATTGTCCAAAGGTGATGAGTTGACAAAATAGTGACAGACATCATAGTGATGTCTGTCCTCTATGGTCACATGGAGGGTTTTGGTGCAGTACTTTAATATGCTCCCTTTATGTGTATGTGTGTGTGAGTGAACTCATTAGCTCATGGCCTCATTGCCTAAACACACTGAGTCTGCAGAAAGACATTATGACTTTGTCTGCTTTCGTCTTGTGTACGTCATACTTCACACACATACGCACACTCGAAAGCCGTCAACTAATCACATCCGTCACTGCAGTCACACAGGTCATTTATATAATCAGACCAGAACAAACCAAACTGAACTGAACTTTGCAGGTGAAAAAAATGATGCGGGTACTTCTTATGCAATATTCATAGTGGTAAACTTGTATGACTTCTGCTGGTGTCTTATACACATTTAAGTACAGTTTAGTATAGAAATGTGCTATTGAAGCACCTATAATTAATATTTTTATAACTACAATGGATCGAATCACTATAATGTGTAATATGAATGGGGTCACTTATGGTGACAACCCATCTGACTTCCGTTCTGTGGAGCTTTATAGCATCTTTCAGCTCATTGTTTGGTTTTCCGGCTGTTTTTTTGGGTTTACTCTCACTTCTCTCACAGCATCTTTTTGGCCACAGCAAGGATAAACTTGTTGCTGAATGTAGGTTTGACACAATTAACAATTTCATGTAAGTTTGGTAGAAAGTCTTTCTTGTGGAAGCTGTTGACATTAAGGTCTGTGGACTTTGAGTTGAGCAACTGCACCAAATGAATTTCATGCATCCCCAAGTATTTCTTTACGTGTCTCTACTACCATGTACCATGCTGTTGCATTTCTGACATGCACATGAGTACAGTTATTGAAGAGTGTCAAACATATTTTCAAACATGTATATATTAATGCAAAGCCAGTGCAGTTGATTACAGTGTGACTCTGATCAGCAATGAAAACACTATAATTTTCTAAATGAAGCAATGAGGAAAAAGCAGAAAGGTGAATGAGGGAATGTGTGTGTGTGTGTGTTTTTGGACAGCTCTCGCTCCAGGTTTCTGTCAAGAGAGAGTGAGTGCCGAGTGTTATTTTTCCAAGTGCACTTAAAAAGCAGCAGGGCATCAAAGGCTCCACTAAGAAGTGTTTTCACAGACTGAATGATAAGAAGCAGAGAAACACTTGACAACAACTCAGTCTCTCTCTGACTCGCTGCATAAAATGTGTTTAATTGGCAGGGGTGGAGATGCTGAATATACATAGTCACTATATTACAGTGCCTTGGTATTAAAGCTGGTGATATGCTGTATGTTTCCCAGAGCTTTCAACAATATTACACAGATGTTGATATGCAAGCATTGGTTGCAAATTTTGGTCATCCATAGTCCTTTGTTTGGCCTTAAGTCCATTCTTTACACACACATTTTGTCCGTTCTCACCGGAGAAACACCATTGCTTGTTTGTTCAAATACATATAACAACTGTCTGTTTTTCTGACAAGAGAACTTTATCATTATCATGCTGATAATGACTGTCTGCTTTCAGGAGCAAAGATCATAGTAGTTATATCACAAAAAGTCCTACAAAGGAAGTTAGGATGTCCAAGCTTGCAACTTCACCATCAGAGATTGTAGTTTGCAGCCTTTCTTCCACCAGTCCTGAACACTCAGTAGGCGTTTAGTTGCCTAAACTTAACAAAACAGTATCTATAGTGGTGGCAGATCACATGATTCCTGTTCATTCATTTGCACCAAATAGACAAATTATTAAGTGCAAGTGAAAATTCAGTTGTTCAAAAGAAAAGCTAAACATAATGTAAACATTGATGTGAACGCGAAGCAGCTTACATCACTGATGAGTTCTCACTCTAAAGCTTTCTCACAGCACTTCTTCTCTTTATCTGTGTTCTCCACTTCTCTCCTGCTCCTTTGTTCTACCTCTCCCTCACACACACTTGAGCTGACTTCTTCCCTTGTCTGTGTTAACCTTTTGCTTGATGACAGCCCTGCATGACATAATGGCCATATCTGTCCCACTTGCTGTGTGTGTGTGTGTGTGTGTGTGTGTGTGTGTGTGTCCACGTCTGAGGCCCTACTGGGGGAGTGAAGGCAATTTAAGAAGTGAGTTTTCACAGGAGTCCAATGGGCTGGTGTTTACAGGTGTGTGTGTGTGTGTGTGTGTGTTAGCCATGGACTTTGAGTTTATACTGAAGGTAGCAGAGAAGAGAATAAAGGCTGCTTTGGGAAAAACTGAAGCAGGTAAGATACGTTTTACACTGGCAACAGCTGTGTGCATCTGTCCTGAGAGAGAGACTTAGGAGGAGAAGAAAGAGAGCAGGATAATCTGAAAAAAAAACTATACCTCCTAGAAATGTTATTCATGCAGGCATCCAAATATTTGACAATTTTAAACATGGTTAATGTGAAATAAAAGTTTTTTGTTGCTGCTTGAAATGAAATTGAGTTTCAATTACATGTTTGGTTAAAATAATTGCATGTATCATGTTCATGTATGTAACACCAGCTTCCCTTACATCCTTTGTTAACATGAAATTAGGCCAAAATGACTGATTGAATTTCAGACATATCTGTTAGGACTGTCGTTCTTTTAACTGGATGCTAGATAAGAAGTAGGAGGCTGTTATTTCTCAAAAGTCCAAAAATATCACAGATACAACTGGCAGGTTTGGAACGGACAAAAATGATCCCGCTGATGTTAAACTAATCCCATCTACAGAGGATTTAGGGTGCTGTAACATGGCTGAGTTTCTGTGATTCCTGAGCCAGTGCCTCAGTTCTCACAAAGCTTATGAATTTGGACTAATAATGAGAGTAAACACATAATACACCTACAGCACACAGAGACAAGTGATATAAAGTGACATGCCTTTTGTGGTCGTTGATAATTCCGGCGTCACCCTCTAGCCTCTGTCTGCAGGACTGTGTATTATATAGCTGTCAATGATATGTGTGTGTGCATGTGTCGCTTGTCTTGTCTTTTGTTCTCTTACAGTTTGTGTCAGTCAGTTTCAGTCTGCACCTGCAAGATAGAGCTGCTCAGGTGTAGCTGCGTGTAAACACTCTTAATCCAACGAACCCTTCAAATCCTCCACTTTCAGCTATTACACTTGTGGACTATTTTGTGCTTTTAAGATAGAGTCATAGCATGCAAAGAAAGCTGTGATGGCGAATTAAACATGAGGTGGCGAACACCCTCATGAAGGCAAACGCTGTCCCACATGGGTCACTGTAGGTGATTATTCACCGGGCAAGCGAAATCTTTTAATCAGCAGAGTTTGTAGCGATGTGCAGCCACAGAAGAGCACGTTGACCAGCTCATCCCACCAACTCAAGAACAAATTTAAACTTCAAATTAAAAACAGTTGGGTTGGGGGTGGAGGATGGACTGAAAGGGTAAAACTGCACCATCCTCTGTAAGGTCTGTCGGTGTATGTGGGATTGAATTAAAATAGACTGTAACGTGTCACCCGGTGCAAAAGTGTGGCTCACTGATGTCTTTTAATAGTTTTGAACAACAGAGGAGCTCAGAGGAACAAGCTGTATCAGCCCAACACAAGTAATACTCAGTTCTTTGTTGGTTTTGAATTGTTGACAGTCAGAAATCACCAGCCTTATTCTTAGATCCATGTGTTAGACTTTGTTTGTTTGCTTGTTTTTACCAATTGTTTACCAAAGCGATTTCATCTTTTACCTGTGTATACACAATGATATTACGACTAGAAAGCAAATCCCTTAAACACAACTTTTCTAACAGTCTTCACCTCTGAAAAAGAACTGCTTTTCATACTGTGTTTTGATGGTTAACACCAGTAATTAATGTCCTCTGATAAACTGGCTCTTGTGAAATGAGGAGATTGGGAGCAATTTCATGCCTTTTTGTCCAGTTTTCAATGAATTGTAATGCATGTTAACACTCTGTCATCTCAAATCCATTAGCCTGCTCTCACTGAGGCCCTCGATAATGGGCCCAGTCGCAAAATGGTTATAGATTCAGTATTTTCAATGCCAGGGGTGGGAGTGCTGTATTTATGTCAAATCGCCCTTGTACCTGTGAGAAGTGTTGCTCTGAGAGTCGTATCGTGGCACAGTTTGGATTAGATGCAGTCTTACGTTAGCCTCGCCAGCTGAATGGGATCCTTGAATGCTGCTGTTCACATTGTCAGTGAGAGGGATTTCTGCATACACACACACATGCAAGTACCATATAAAGGGTTCCTTTAATGCAGCAATGTGGGGAAAACAGATTAGTCAGAGGTCTCCTCAGCGTTACTGTCGGCCCCAGAGATGCTTTTTCACCACCTGTATACCTGTTGTCATGTTACTCTAAGGAACAGATCTGCTGTATCACCTCAGATTTTGAGTCAACAAAGCTATTTTTTTTTATCCTATGTGTTGATTATAGAACGTGTTAGCCTTTGTTATTCACTCAGCTGAGCCAGAAATCACAACTGACCACAACAATGCAAAGATCCTCCTCCAGAAATCCACCAACCTGCTGAGCCATCCTCCTCCTCTATCTATCTGCCAACGTTTCTCTGCAGAGAGGTGTGAGGAATAACATGTTTTTCATAACAAAATAGCTGAAATTAGTCTTCGTTTTACTCAGACAATAGCTGACTGGAACTGCTGCAGAGAGAAATAAGTTTAAGTTCTCACCCAGCATGTGCACTGCTGTGGGTGGCACTGAAAACACTCTCCTTTGTTGAGTCTTAAATTCTTAGCAAAGTTTCATCTCTTGTCACATTATCTACCTACGCTCTCTGTTCCTGTTATTCAAAACTAATTTTGTGTCTTATTCAGTCACATATAGGAGTTTGAAAGCACCAAAATGTGGAGCAGATAGGTGACATATTGTAACAGTTTGTCATGCTGCAACTAGAAAACAAAACAACACATTAAACTTCTGTTGAAAATATTTTAATCTGTAATAGCAAGGGCATTAAAACCAACTCGAGCGAGCACTCTTTTATGTGCTGTCAATCTTGCCAACGCAATCAAACAACGCCCCGCCCGAGACGTAACTGACTCATTACAGAGAGGCCGGCAGGTTACAGTGATGTAAACACGCAGAGGCATGAGAATAAAATCACTGTCATTGCTCATTAATAAGCCAGTATGCTGAAAAGTACTGCTGGCTGAAGAGCGGTGGCCTGGGAACCGTGGTTGAGTTGAGATCGCAAGAGTCCAGCAATTTAGAAAGCACTTCATTCTACTCTGGCTGTGAGTGCTTTCTGACCCAGACCACTACAGCACACACACGAAACCACAGAGGGAGAGAGAATAAATGAATTAGTATTGACAGAAGTATTAGATTTCACTGTTAATGGTCCAGTCTGTACTGTATGTACAATACTATCACTCTCCAGCACTACACTGCAATCAAGTGTTGCCACTTAATTGTACTGTACAGTACTGCTCTGTGCATTAATGCTACACCTCAGTATCAACAGGTAGCAAGAATGGGTGCAATGCAAGAGTTTAACTTATCACACAGAAACAACAGGGTGTGCAGATCACCAACAACCCTGTGATAGACTGGGAATCTCCTGCCCTATTCATGCTGGACTATATGCTTCAGCCCCCTGCCACCTCAATGTTATTAGATACGTTTACCTGACAATCATTTGTAATGGTTGTTGTAGGCATTGACAGGTCAATAATGCCCCCATGTGTCACTTTAGGGGTCGATGCCAAAACGCCTTATCTTGTCATGTAGTTTGGAGGAATGATTAATGGATAGTTCAACAAGTCAATCACAATATGGGTGCATTCAGGACCAATAAGCCAATATATATATATTTTTTCATTTATGTAGATTTGTAATAAGTCCATTATTTGATATCACAGACCAAATAATAGGTATATGCAATCACTATTTCTCGTTGTCTCTCTCATTGTCTGGACACTTTTGCAGACTTTTGATGCTTTTTGAGTTGTGTCTCATCCTTTTGGTTTGATTTATTGTATTTTAAAATTGCACAAATGGAAGAGTCCTGGGCCTTCTTTGTGTTTTAGCACAAAGAAACTAGTCCCTAAAAATAAATAAAACAGCGATGACACACGCTCTCCAAGTAGTGATTGGATCCAGGTGAAAGCTGTAGTCTCACAGTAGTCAGCCATCAAATCCAGTCATGATGTGTAGGTTAAGTAGAGCCATGTTTGGATAGCAGAGAGGGGATGAAGTGGTATCATGGAAGTCTGCTTGACTGACTGCATGATCAAGAGAAGAGAGAGAGAGAGGATGAGACAGCATGAAATAACATGTGCTTTTTTTATACGCTGTTTAAAACCAGTGATCCATTTTTTATTTCTTTTCTTACATACATTATGTTATCTTTTAGATTCATTTAAATGTGTTGATGCATAGCCATAGTCATTGTAAACACATTTCTAAAAACACAGACCCAAACTTAACAGTAGTGTAACAAATGGTAATTGTATCTTACCATACAGTGGAGTTTTGCTTCAGACTTTTCACATTATATAAACATATTTTGAAACCCTTTACCACCTCCACCCAGCTTTGACTTTCGGCACCTCCTTAATTCAAACTCTTGCTTGAAGGATTTCTCCCTTCAGTCTCTGAAGTTATCTCTCCCTCATCCCCTCAGTTTCCACCCTCTCCCTCTTCTCCCCCCTCCTCCTGTCTTCCTCTGTAGTTCTGACTTTTTGGGGAAAGATCTGGAGCGATTATGTAACCGCTCTGACGCAGAAGTCTTCCATTTTCAACCGCTATCATTTTGCGTGGAAAATTGTCACTGATGACTCGAGCCTCCTACTATACCTGCTGTAGCTGCTGCTTGTGACCTCTGAGCTCTCTGGGAAAATCCAAAAATGGAGGGATATGTCTTAAAACATCATATTGAAATAATGCTTTTATGATAGCTGTAAGAATGCTTCATACAATTAGATTGCATTCACTGAGCTATCTGTCCTAAATATGTGTTTTCCTCATCATGCATATCTCTTCATTTACCATAATCTTAAATAATATTTTTTTAATGTGTGACATTATTTTTTTTTTGGGAAAAATCTAATACAACCATAATGGATGAAGTAATGTCAGAGCAGACTGTTTATAGACACATCCGTTGCCTACAGTCTTTTTTTTTCAGTTGGTCACTCCGGGGAAAAGGCATGACTAACACGAATTGACTTTCACTGTTATTACTTCACACTTCAAAGTACCAACAACACCAGGAATATTAGAACAGCACTTCCTGGGGATATCCCCTTAAAATGTCCCACAGGCTAAAAGCAGGGAGCTTTTAAAGGAGAGATCAATAGTAATATGTGAGGTGTTTAGAGGACCACGATCCACGAAGTCCTCTAATACTGAAGTACTTAACCTCAGAGTCTAGATCCATATGCAGACAGGAGATTTCTTGATACACTGATATTGTTTGATAAATTCCCAATAAAGTGGACAATGGACATCCTCTATTTTTACTAAAACAAAATTTAGACAAACTGAGTTGACAGACATGACAGGTGTAATGGCTTAATTAGAAAAGATTCTGGGCCACAAAACATAAAGAAATTCTCATCTACATGTGTCCAATAAGTAGGAAATAATAGTAAAAGACTCAATACTGCTCCAGAAACCCTAGCACTCGACCACACCGACACATCCTTGCGTTCCTGGGTTTCACTTGAGTCTTTCTAGACGAACAATCTGTGTGTGTTTGTGGATCCATCTCATAATTAGTTTTCTTGTCCTCTGTCTTCTTTCTCAGTGTCTCTCCAATCTATCTTCTGTTCTCTTGCAGTTAATTGAATCAGGTTTCCCGAGGAAGTTTCCCTTAGAGCAATGTTCTCTTTGTTCAGAAAAAGCCCTGTTCACGCTCACAGAGTTACACACATTCGCACCTGGAAACTGCCCAGTATGACCTCTGTTGGTCGCTGAGCAGCTCCACTGGAACAGTTGGGGGTTAAGTGTCTCGCTCAAGGGCACCTCAGTGGTGATAATGAGCCCACTTTTTCAGTTTCTCTACCGAGATTTGTCCTGGATTCATCTTCTCGTGCTACATTAAAGCTCAAGTTACATTCTTGCTTTCAACTAATAATGAACTACTTCCATTTAGATACAGGAGATAGTTGGCAGTAAAAACAGCATTTCCTCATCTGTGATCATAACTTTGTCTGTGTTTGCTCGGTTACAAAGGCTGGATCATGTTGTGTCATATTCACCATTTTCCCTATCTCAAAGTTATACTTGTGATAATAAAGCTTACCTGACAAACTAGTTTGGCAGGAGCAAAAACGCTCTATATGTTTTGCCATGTCTGTCCTTGTTATACACATATCCTGTGAATTTTCCGACACCCTAGATGTAAAGTTCTTTG
This sequence comes from Holacanthus passer, assembly GCA_025331565.1. Classification (NCBI taxonomy): domain Eukaryota; kingdom Metazoa; phylum Chordata; class Actinopteri; family Pomacanthidae; genus Holacanthus; species Holacanthus passer. Next base: position 137,130 of record JAFREQ010000172.1, on the reverse strand, counting down.
CTGGTCTCTGTGCTGCGAGCAAGAGAGGCGTTGAAAGAAATTTGGGATGAGAGATGAATAGGTATGACAGAGAGAAAGAGGAGTAGGAGAGGAGGGGGATTCAAGACGCTAGAGACAGCAGACAGAGATGGAAGAAAGGAGAGGGGAGTGTGAATGAATAATTTAGTCGCTCCATTCCCTCTCTCCTCCTCCCTGCTGAGTTGGTGATGTTACAAAGATAGATGAGGAGAGGAGAAAAGGAAAGGAGATTGGACAAGATGAAAGGAAAGGAGAATGAAACTAAGAACTGAGAGGAGACAAGGAAAGAGGATGAAAAAAGAAAGGAGAGGAGACAAGGACGGGAGATCAAAGGATATAAGAGGGGGGGGCGCAAGGAAAGAGGAGAAGAGGAGAGGAAGGTAGATGAAACAGTAGAGAGTGTGAGAGTAGAGAAGGAAAGGAGATGAAAGGAAAGGAGAGAACACAAGGAAAAGAGATTAAAAAGAGAGGAGAGGAGACAAGGTAATGAGGTGAGATGAGAGGAGACAAGGAAAGATGAAAGGAGAGGAGAGGAAGGGAGATGAAACCAAGAATAGACAAGGAAAGGAGATGAAACGAAAAGATGCAAGAAGAGAGGAAACAAGGAGATAAGAGGAGAGGAACGGGATGAAAACAAAGAGAAAAAAGAGGCCGTTGTTGTTTAGTAGCTCAATTGTGTGTGAATATGTGGATGTGTTGGATGCATTTCAGCAACAGGCAACAGTTGATGTGTATGTGTGTGTGTGTGTGTGAGAGAGAGAGAGAGAAGCCCATCAGCAGGGCAGAAAGACAGAGTCAGAGAAGCAGCACGATGAATGTAATTGATGCCAGATGTGTGTGTCTGTGTGTGTCTGTGTGTGTTATCCTCTCAGCATTCAGCAGGTGCTCTCCCCCTCTATTTGGAGACCCACCTGCGTCACTAATCACTCGTTACCTAGGTAACAGTGGACTTCCCCGTCTCTGCCTCTGTGTGTGTGAGTGTGTGAGTGTGGGCGGGTGTCTGAGTGTAAATTATGACTCATCCTGCTCAGTTCAGAGTGGCTATCCTCACACTCCTGTCTGGGGAACACCCACCCACATCTGTTACCTCCCTGTCTGTCTCTCTTTCCCCTCCTGTCTCTCCATCGTCCCCTCTTCTTCTCCAACTCTTTTTCTCTTCCTCTGCCCATACTTACAGATACCATTCGATTCAATGTATTTGAATACATGAATGTGATGTTTACTTGTTGCTTTCTCTGTGTCTGCTGTTGTTCAGAGCAGGAGAGGAGCACATTAATTAGCAGCCATAGTCACCATGACTAAAGAAAGAAAGAGCGCCACCTTCAGAGATGCTGTTTGATTGACAAGTAATCCTCTGGGAACTGCTGTAAGTCGAGCTTTTATTGATAAAACGGAGAGTATAAATGAAGCCTGAGGGCCGTATCTACGACCAACCTCACCAGGTGACTCTATTTAAAGGAATAGTTCAACTGAACCAAATTGCAAAGATGAGGTTTGTAACACCGGTTGCCAGATACATTTTGTGAGCTCATGTTTTAGTATACAGGTCTGTGTACGCCACCTGGTAACCTGAAAGACTCTGAAAAGTCACTGCACCCAGCTGTTGCTCATCCTTAAACAGTCTCAGCATGTAATTCCCCCCCTTAACTTCAATTTGTCAAAACAACAACAAACAAAATACAACACTTTAATTAGTCAAATTTAGAGCCGTTGATAGACAGTTTTTATACTTTTAATTAATGCTCTTGGTAAGAAAGCAAACAACTGATTTACCAAAAAAGTTTAAGTACTCCATAAAGTAGTTTGATGAGCTAGTGGGTCTAAAGTTATAAAATCAAGTAACAGAAGTATTCACTGCCAAAAGTATGTGGTGAACATCTCATTCCAAAACCATGCGCATTAATATGCTGCTACAACAGCCTCCACTCCTCTGGGCAGCAGATGGAAGCTGGTTGTCGTGATCTGTTGCCTGTATTTGGCTTCTGCACGGGAGCATTGTTATGTTGAAACAGGAAATCTGCTGACACAATGGTTTGAAATATCATTGTACACTGTACAAGTAGTAGTAACACAAAACAACCGCAGACTAAAAGTACACAAAAGTATGTAGACAGCACTTTTTAAAAAGCAATAAAAACCTGCCTCCAACCAGTTCCCCATCTGGCCTCGAGAACAGTTGTATTGTACTATATATCTATGTTCTTCTCGATGAACGCACAGAAGATCAGAACCAAACAGTCATCGTCATCCTCCCACACCCAACATGTTCAATACTTCTCTCAAGGTACTCGAGCAGATTTGGTGCCCATACTGTACAATAACTCTTTTTTTCCCTTGTAGGCGTAGGCCCATTCTTGGTGAACAAACACTTTAAAATGTCAAAGACGATTCTTGCTTTCAGCATCTCAGTGCTATTGTTTCAGACAGGTTCATTAGGTTTATGCACATTAATTTGCTTTTTATCTCCACCAGGCGAAAGCTTAGAGGGGATCATGCGTTTGGTCGTGTCTGTGTGTGTGTATTTGTGTGCATGTGTATCTGTTTGCAGCTAATCTTACACACTACTGGACCCATCAGCATAATAGATTTTGTGCACATTTATGAATATATGCTCATGAATCTCTCATGGTTGTGGTGACTCACAAGTTTTGAAAAACTTATTTAATTGACAGCTCTGTTGGCAGTATTGACAGACACTTTTGTTGGCATTTTCACTTACTTCACACAAACTGACATTTTACATTGCTGGTGTTTTCAAATACAGCAAAGCAACAATACTATCTGCTTTATGAGGACATTGCATCTGAGGTTTGTCTCCATATAGCCTACTCTGGCTACACCTTGATTGTTAGAAGGTGGTGTTAGAAGAAAGTTTAGGCTGCCAAGAACCTTATTCTAAAATATCCACACCAAGTTTTATGCCAAGTCTGCAAAGGAGTTGACAAGATAAGTTACCAAATTAGAAGCTTTGGACTTACAGTTATCAACAGCCCTGAAACATTTAGCAAAACTTTCTTTTTGCATTCTGACTTTAACCTTTTTCTGCTGCTACATTCTCTGTTTATATTCTGGTTCTCCCACCGCTTCATCAGTAAAGCAAGGGCATGCATCTTGTCTGTTTTTCAAAGGTACAGTATATGCTGTCATCCTCATTGCAGCTGCTCCCTGCTAAAATATTGCTGACAGCTTGAATATAATGAAAGAAGGTGACCCCTGCCAGAGTAATAGAAAATCTGTACCATCTGCAGGACATGATTTTGGAGAACTTCACCCCTTGTGCTAGTGAGGGACAACAGCGGGGAGGAGGGCTTGAACCTGACAAACATCTGTCCTGTCAGGTGCTTGATTAGTAACTCATAGAGCACGGTGTCATAGAATGTGAAGCAGGAAAAGATTTTCATATAGTAAAAAGTGAGTCAACTAAGCAGCCACAAGAGCCCATCAGATGAGCACTGCTATTATTAGGAATTACTATTACAATCACAATGATATTCTTACTAATTATCAAACTAGCCTCCAAAAAAATCTATTAAAACTGAATAGAAATACAATGAAATAACTATTTTAAGAAACATGATCATCTGAATGAGCTTTCATTCAGTCAAAAACATTTTTGTTTGAGCATGAAAATGTGTGATCATAACTTGTCCATCCCTACTGGGCATGGACGTATCGTGATGACTCATAGAAAAGTTACAGAATAATGACACCTAAACATCAAATTGTACTGAAGGCTGGGCTGGAAAGAAGTAGATGTTGGTAAAAGAAAGATGATTTAGGGTGAAAGAGAATGAGTGCTGTGTTCTTTAAGTGCCTGTAGATGGCACTGTTGCCTCTGTTCAGAAAAAAAATAGTTACAGACATGCAGAAAAGCTTCAAATACAATGGAAAAGAATAGCAGTGTGTATGTAAGTGTGCTGTAAGTGTAAGAGCATACATATTTTTTAATTCAACGTTGCATATGTCTGTTTACATGTGTGCGCTTGTGTTTATCTGCATGTGTGTGTGTGTGCCATGGAGCAGAAAGATTTGGCATGGGCTGAGTTTTGGATGGTGGAATAAGTGGCTGGAAGAAGGATGAGGTGCAAAGAATTTTTCTTTTGAAGTTTAAGAGCTGCGTCCCGCCTTCCTCCGATGTTATAAAAAGCAGCAGAAGAGATGAATTTTAATGTAAATGTAGCCTTGATTTATTCATAACTCCTTCACTTGGACTGACCTAGATAAAACAGCGTACACACCATCACACTCATCTTTTTTTGTTGTCCTTTTTTTCCTGCTGTCTGGGAGAAAGACAAGCAAGGGTGAATCTGTGGTTCTTTCTGTGCTTAAATAGTGGTGTGTCAGCACCATGAAGGACAGAAGAAGGAAGAGACTGTGGGTCTACCTGCTGAAATGGGACAAAGGATGAAGATCCAGGGTGACAGACTGCTGCTGTGAGTCTATATGAGGTCACAACAGAATTATATCAGGATGAAAATGATATAATGGCACTGACATATTTTCAGTTCTTCAAAAATCCAATAAGCTCTTGTCCGCATTTAGAAGTCCTTTTGTTTTTATAGCATTTATATGAGCAAGTTTGGTCTCTGCAGGGCCCCTCACTGCTACTGATCATTATGTACCACACACAGTGAACCACCACTGTGTTATTGATGTACTTCCACTATGAATTCTGTTATCAGTGGACTCCAATTGTTGAGCTGATAGACACACTCTGGTGCCACCTAGTGGGCGTGAGGAAAGATATACATCATATTTCTGTGATACCTTGGAGAAAACTTTGTGTGTGTATCTGTCTATCTGGCTGTGTGTGTGTGTGTGTGTGTGTGTGTGTGTGTGTGTGTCAATGAAATGACACACACATACAGAGAGAGTGAGTGAGTGAGAGAGAGACAGATAGAGAGAGTGAGTGAGAGGCTGTTCGCTGTCCATGGTGCTGAAATGAAATGGTGCTGACCTGCCTCTGAAGCCATGAAGCCGCAAAGTGACATCTGATTATTTTTTAATTGCATATGATTCATCCACTGCCCCGAGGTCCTTTTTGGATCCACACAACACAGACAAAAATACTTAAGAATGAATAGGACTTTCATTTATACTGAATAGCTTTAAAACAAAGCATTTACATACAAAAATAAAACTGATGAAATAAAGTAAATGCAGGTAACAAATACTACTGGTACCACTGATATGATTACTTTTTGAGTGTAGCCACACTTCAGTTCTGATTTGTGATCACCCAGATTAATGCATATGTACCATATCATATAAGTTATAATAAAGCAGCAATCTATATTGGGATCAGAAGGCTGTATCCCCCTGGGGAAATGATTGCAATCAGCATATTGAGTGGAAATCAACCTGTCAGACAGTGAGATATCGGATATGAATGTAATAAGTAAATTTGATCAGATTTTGATATTTCTCCACAAAAGTGAAAATAATGACTTGTTGTTGAAGAAATGTCAGACTATTTTTAAGAAACAAGGGTGTTGAAGCACACATTGTTCCTGGGAATTATTAATAACATGTCAGAGTATCTGGAGGGAATTACACCTGTCAGAGCTGATGAATTGTTTCCCTGATATGACAGGGGCTCCACCCTGCCTTCAAAAAACCCACACGGCCGAACTCTACCGTCCATTATTCATTGTGAGGACACATAGATGGGAAAAGGTGTTGAGATTTTCTTTGATATCAGTTTCCCCAGAGGAAAGGAACATTTCATTTCAGCGTCCTTTGTGTCCAGCTGGGTCCCAGCCCAGCTCTTTATTCCAAAGAGCTGGCTGACCTACATGCTGGAAAGACTTTCAAAGAAGTTTCAACAAAACTTAAATCAGAATTTGACTCAAAATAATAATACTTTCTCTGGTTATACATGCAACGATACAATCTCAATCATATCCTTCTAGTGCACTTAATTTAGTAACGCCACTCAAGTGTGACCACATTTAAAACATTAAAAACTCGGTGCAGTGCTGCACCTGATACCGACCCACATGCTGTCACATCATGGAGGACATGCGAGTGTACTGTATTCAGTCCTGTAGTATAAGCTTACAGCTGGAACCCGGTTTGAAAGGGATAAGCACGTGTACAGTAGACAAACCAGACATGTGAGGCAGGCAGCCCTCCAGTTTATCAGCCTGTCAATCTAGCCCACCTCTTGCATTTTTAAACCATTCATTGAGACAGCCTTTCACGAGCTGAATACAGACAGTAGGAATATGTGGGATGAGGTAATGAGCGCAGCAGGTTTCATTGTCTGCATTGCATTCCTGAACATATGACTTCGATTCTTCGCTTGTGTCAGTCTGAAATGAAAAAAAAATTGACAAGCTGCAGAAATTAAGTCTGTAATTTTGATTTAGATATTATGATTTTTATATTCAGTTTTTCAGTTGTATTGTCTAAATTGTTGCACAGTGGAAGAAATGCTTTATCTGGTTTTTTTTTGTTTGTCACACATTTGTCAAAAATGTGTTTTGCTTCTTGTAACTTGGATGTTTGACCTTCACTGTGTCCGATGATGCATGTGCAGAGTTTTCACATTCATCTGCTGAAGCTAAAGCTTGTAACCACCAGCACAAACACACAGAGGATGGATTTTTCAGTGAGGACATCTTGCATCCAGCTTTTGAAATGCGTATTCATAGATGAAGGATTTTAAGGAGAACATGTAGATGTAATTTAACATTTTCTAAAAGAGGTGATTGAACTTTTTTGTGAACATGTTTCTTTGGTATTTTTAAAATATTTTAAAACATGTCCTTCTAAGAAAAAATGTACTGGGATGGTGCTTGGAAAGTGTTTGCTTTTAATTGTAGAATGTAAACATCAAAAGCTCCAAATTCTCAAACAAACAAACAAAAAAACAAAACAAGACAAAAAACCCCAAACAAACAAAGATGTCTTCCAGGAAAAATGGGTCATTTTTGGCAAATATGATGAGGCACCAATAGAACAAATACTGTAACGTTTTGACCAGAATATAAAATTGTTGAGAAGTTTTAGTCTCTCAACTCTTTTATATAATTCAATATATCAGTACATCTCTCTCTCTCTCTCTCTCTATATATATATAAATATGAGCGTCTACTTGTTCTGTTCTATTCTCTGTTGTGCTGCTTTAGACTCCAATCAGTCAATGAACACCTGTTACCGGTTCCAGCCGATCGGTGACGTCGCCCCCGGACCCCGCACACACACACACACACACACACACCCCCCTTCGCTGGCCCGCAATGAGGATGACAAGTTGTTTTCGAGAGCGCGTGTGTGACCGCTCGCTCGGCGCGTGGCTCCGGCGACGGTGTGGTTTCAGAGAGCGCTCGCGCTTCTCCCAACGTCAAACCACCCACAATGACAATCACGGGGACTTCCGGTCAACGCTTTCAAAATATCAATCGACTGTAATCGATAATGGCGGCTTTGAAAAATATTTCTAATTCAAAATGTTTCACGTATTTTATGTAATTTCCACATTGAAAAGAAAAGAAAAAAAAATCTTTTAATGACGTTTCAGAAATAGGCCTAGTCTACTACATATAGCAGAAAACTAAAGGGCAGTGTTCAACAAAAGCATGCACAAAATAAATCACAGTCATTAAATAACACAAGATGAAACCATTATACTGCAGGAGAAAATTTGCCATGTAGCAGCCAGTGTCAATCAAATCATAATATGGCAAATAATAAGGCATATCCAGATCCTAGATAATGAATTTGAAAATAAAAGTAGGCTTATAGCAAAGGGTGATTTGAGTTGAAATTGTCTTTCTTAAATAATTCGGATTAAATGAAAATTGACCACTTGATGGCAGCAACAAGTAGCAAAAAGACAGAAGAATGAAATAATAGCAGGCTACGCTTTGAATAAGAATAAGAATAATTTGTCAAACTGTAAAACATTTTTAGTCAGCAAAGTGAGTTATTAATGACTGGAGCTAATCTAAATGAAAAACTCAAATCCTCTTAAGCTTTCACTTTGAAAGTCAAACCGCCCTGTTTCCGGTGATGCTCTGAGTAACTCGCGCTAGTTTCACGCAGCTGGAGCGGCTCGCGGCTGCACGCGCGCCTCTGCCGGAGGACTACAAACGGCCGTTTTTTTTTCCCCTCAGAGAAGAAGACACAGTCGCTTTCTGGGGCTTTCCTTCTTCAGACATTTTTCTTTCTCTGTCAGTCTCGCCTGTTGACCATGGGAACACAAAGTGGCAGACGGGCTCCGGTGAGCTCGGTGGAAGGAGCCGTTCAGTGACAGACAGACCGGCGAAACGTGACGGACAGGTGCGTTTCAAATCAATGGCCTGGAGGAGAAGAACAGGAAATATGCTGTAAGCTGTTTATTTCGGACTTGTTGTGGCTGAAGTATGGGGCCGCTGTAGGAGACTGGAGGTTTGTGTCTGCTCGTGTCTGCGCTCCGTCCTCCTCCGGTGGACACGGCTGAAGAGACCGGAGACGCGGACGGAGACGCGGCTGTGTTTGTGTCGGCTGTTTCGGCGGAGACATGGCAGCGGCGATAGCCAGCGGTTTGATCCGGCAGAAGCGACAGGCGAGGGAGCAACACGCCCACCGACCGACCACTCACCGGCGGCGGAAGAGCCCCGGTAAGAAGCAGGGGCTGTGCAACGGGAACCTGGTCGACATCTTCTCCAAAGTCCGGATATTTGGCCTGAAGAAGAGGAGGCTACGGAGGCAAGGTGTGTGTGTGTGTGTGTGTGTGTGTGTGTGTGGTGTGTGTGGTGGGGCGGACATGGCATGCAGTCAGACAACCGCGCGCGCGCCAATATATTGATATGCTTTCACACACACATATGCAGAAATGCACACCTTCACACACACGCACGCGCACACACCCCAAATCATGCATAAACACAGACTGACAGACTCGCCCCTGTCTCTCTCTCTCCCCCCTTTCTGTCTCTCCTCTGTGGTCTCACACACACACACACACACACACACACACACTGTCATGTCTTGTAGTGCCCCATGGTTCAGTAGTTTCCAGGTACATCCATTATTGAAGCCACAGATTAGTCTGTCTAGCCTCTCTCTCTCCTTCTGTCTGTCTGTGCATCTCTACCTCGCTCTCTCATTTTCTCAGCCCACAATTCAAAATCACCACCACCAGACTTTGCATTATGACATTAGGACACTTGCACAATGACACGAGCTAAACTCTTATTTTGAAATTACACTTTGCTCCATGCAATTCTGATATTTCTCTCAGCATGAAAAGGAGAAGCAGGGTTTTTTTGTTCATGTGGAGGTCAAAAAGTGAAAAATGTCATATTTCAAGCTCACTCCAAATCCAATCATTGATACAGAGGTGAATGCAGATTAATGAGAGTGTTGTGATTGTGTGCTTGGTAAGTGTTCAATAGCAGAGGTGATAAGTGCTGCTGTAATCAATTGATTGTGTGAGAAACCAGCAGGTGACGGTGTACAGAGGGATGGATGAGGCGGGGAGGAGGGAAGGAGGCAGGAAATGAAGGACAGAGGAGGAGGTGGAGGAGAGGCGACTGTGAGGAGTCATATTGGTAGAAATTGGTTTTCACCAGTTTGGGCTGGTGAGTGCGGGGAATACGTGGGAGCCAGATTCCAGATCGTGGTGGGAGTTGGAGGCAGCCTTCCTTTCCTCTCTTTCTTTTTCTTCATTTTTCTTTTTGTCACCTCCTCTTCTCATGTCTTAGTTCCTCTGAATATTTTCTTCCCTTCCCTTCCTTATTTCCTTGTTATTTTTCACACTAACGTTCTACATTTCACTTGCTTTTCCTCCTTTTTTGGTCACCTTTCATCAACAACGTCCAAATTTTCTTCCCTTTTCTTGCTTTTTTGTCACCTTCCTTCCTACATTCGATCTTTTCATTCCTTCATCCAGCCTCATTTTACTTTTCCTCCCTTTTTCCCTTCAGCCCTTCTTTCTTTTAGGAGGAGCAGACAAAAAGCTTCCTTTCCCCCCCTTTTGTCACCTTATCCATAGCTTGTTTCTCCTCCTCCTTCACCTCCTTTTGGTCCTTCATTCTGTTCTTTTCTTGTCATCCAATCCTCCCTCCTTACCTAAGATCTTTCCATTGCTCCTTTCAGCATTGTTCCCTAACGTCCTTTTTGGAAAGAATAGATGACAACACCCTCCTTTCATCTCCTCTTCTCTCCTTATTTTTATTCTTTCCTTCTTCGCCCCCCCCCTTTTCATCACCCTTTCCCCTTACCTCCTCTCCCTTCCACCCTCTTCTCCTTTCCATCTTTCCTCATGTCTCCTCTTACCTTCTTTTGTTTTGCATCACCCTCAGTTCCATTTTCCTTTTTGTCACCCTTCTCCCTCACTTTGTCTCTTCCCCTCTTCTTCTCATCCTCATCTCTTTATTCTACCACCCTTCCATACTAATCTTCCCTCTCTGCCTTAGATCTCTTCATCCCTTCTTCCAGCTTCCCTTTTCAGCCTCCTCTCCTATCCATCTATCCTTCACTTATCTCCCTCTCTCGTTGCCTCCTCCTCTCCTCATATCTTAGCTTCAATTCCTCTGCATTTTGTTCTCACCTTCTCCTCCCATTTTCCCCTTTTGTCACCTTTTTCCATTACCTCCTCTCTTCTCCTCCTCCTCATCTCTTCGCTCGACCACCCTCCTTCTTCTCCATCATAATCCTTTTTTTTCATCCCTCCATCCCTTCTTTCATATTTGGAAAGAACGGATAGAAAACAGCCTCCTCCCCTCTCCTCTCGTTCCCTTTCCTTTCTCTTTCTTTCTGACTCCTCCTCCTCTCATGTCTTTTCTTCAGCTCCTCTGCCTTTTTGTTCTCTCTTACCCTTTTTTGTCACCTTTCTCCCTCACCTGCTCTCTTCTCCTCCTCCTCGGCTCCTTCTCTCCTCCACCCAATCCTCCCCACATGAGCTATATCTTTCCATCCCTCCTTCCAGCTTCATTTTACTTTTTCCTCCCTCCCTTCTCCCCTACCTCCTCCTTTTGCTCCTTCTGTCTCTCCCTCCTCTGTGTTCCCAGCTGTGAGAGCTGCTGGTGAAAGCTTGGCAACGTCTACAATGTCTGTGCTCTGTCTGTGTGTATGTGTGTGAGAGAGAGATTTGCCAACATCCCCTACTGTCTTCCAGAGGTTTTGTGAAGGAGAGACAGGCAGACTTAAACTGATCTGCAGCCTTCATTACTCGATCAAAGATGTGGTTCAATTCAGCTTAAATTTGCATACTTTTATCAGCTAGAGTTGGACTGACACGGAGTCAAAATTGGCTTTTTATTAAAGATGCAATATCAGCTCACTTGTGATATGATAGAGGCTCTTTTTTGTCCACAGCTAGTCCTAGTGTGTTGTTATTATTAGTAATTAGAAGTCTGAGTGGAGAATTCATGTCACTGGTGTGGGAGGATTTTACTCAACCTTGCAGTGAAATCAGCCTCATTAAAGAGCTGCTAAACCGCCTAAAACTACTTCATCAGTCAGATTTTGAGTGCAGGATTTGATTGTGGCATGATGGGCAGGATTTCCTCGCCAAATTAAAAGATAATCACTGCCACTTAATATTGGTTCTGCTTCCTTCAGTCAAAAACTAAATCATGTGGCCTCAAAGAATTCCTATCGGCTGAGTCACAACACCAGCCAGGAAAGGTGTATTGATATTACATGCTGCCATTGAAATGCACCTGCTCTAATATATCCATATCAGACTGAGTTTCAAAGGAAAGACAGATGTATAAATGCAAAGCCAGGCTGGAAGGTACACTCTCCTCTCTGCCTTCAGGTCTGATTCAGTCACATTTGAAATACAAAAAATTCACATTATCTTTTTTTTCAAATTAAAAAGACATGACACATTCTAGAAGAGATAAGAGACAATAAATTACATTTCTAGCAGCTTCCTGTGGTCGTGCGTCACACAAACAAGGGCAGAGAGATTGAAATGTGACTGATTTCAGTCGGTCTGCAGTGGGTAGTGTGTGTGCTGATTTGTGTTCTGCTCTGACAGACGGATGCCAGGCAGGTATTTTGACTCATAAAACAGCAAGAAATATCACAGCTGTCAGTTGGAATGATATTTACTTAACGGATGAAAATATAGACTTTCATATTTATAAGAAATGAGAAACAAGAGAATCTGCAGGGATGCAACAAGTGATTGTTTTCATTATCAAGAATTATGTTCATAATTTTTATATCATAACTATACAAAATCACCATTTCCCAGAGCCTGGGGCGATATATTTAAACGTCTTGTTAGTTAGTTAAACAGTCATGTTGTTCATTGTGTCATGCATATACATGTACCCAGCCCATATGGACTTATGAGACACCAAAGACCCATATCTGTTATCCATGACACTCTGTGTGCACAATAGCCCTCACCCATGGTCATGAACCCAGTGCAGTGACCGAGAGGATGAGATTATGGATATGCCAAAATAAGGATTCACTGCTGAGATGATGAGTTTAGCGATGCAGTCCACTTGCTGCTCTCACATTGATAGGAGCCTGTTGCACATTTTGAGGCACCTGGAAAGGATACCCCAGTGGAACTTTAGCTAAATTACACAGTCTAATTCTGAGAAAATTGTCATTTAAACCAGTAAATGGAAGAAAATGGAATAGGAAATATTTCTCCCAGCTGGTCTCAGATCACCTTGAGATCCCCCAGGAGTGAGATGCAAAATAAAATAGACATCTCAGCTGCTCTGTTGCCACATGATTCTGACCCAGCTTGAAAATGGATGGAGAATCACTGTTAATAAAATCAGTTTCCACAGATCAGAAAACAAATTTCAATATTTTCCACATTAAAGCCATTGCCAGTGATTAATGATATTCGGTGTGGCATAGCTATGTGGTTGACGCAGTCACCTCTGTATATGTTATCCCCGTGATGGACTGTCTATCTGTACAGGGTGCTCCCTTGCCTTTAAGTCAATACATTACAATGATAAGCATGTATGGATAATCGAAAGATGTCATTGATGTTTCTCTCAGAAATTGTATTCTTGTCAAGGCTGGAAAAGCCTCTGAAAAAGTATCAAGACATTACAACATTAAAGCCAAAGACAGCAATGATTTGTGGTGCAGACTTGTATGAAATCTGAATCTGTCTCTCATTTGGACATATTTAGGTTAAGGACTTTAATTTGTTAATACAGATACATAATCAAAACTGCATCATTGCTGCCATATTGGAGGTGAAGGACATTTGCTGTAGCTGAACTCGATCTGAATGGTTTTTAACAAGAAATCTGCCCTTTTCAGCACTCTTAGTGTTTCTCTAATCACTAATCACGCTGATGTAAATGAGGATGAAATGGTTGCATTCAGCTGCTGCTCGTGAATTCTTCACTTGGGTGCTGTTGTTTTGTGAGATGGTGTGTGTGTAAAAGAGAGTGAGAGAGACAGAATGTCTTTTATGCATCGCTTGTATGAGACACCCATGTTGATATTTTATACCGTGTTAAACACTGTATTTAGACTCAGACTGGGGCGAATTAACAGACAATATGACATGTCAAATCAGCATGGCTGCCTGACGGCCTGACTGATTGAATCAGATCACATTATGGTGAGAATATAGCTCTGTGTGTGTGCTGTGTGTGTGTCTGTGTCTGTGTGGATGGGGGAATACCCTTCCACTGGAACAGTCTGGAATCACGAGACTGTTGCCTGGGCAACGCGAGACTGGGAATTTCCCTAGTAACAGACGGGATGTGGAGATGCTGGGAAGAGTGGGAATATCACCTTGGCGACTGTGGGAATGTCACCGTGGCAACGGTTGGGCACGTCAGGTTGGAATATGAGTAAATGGATAAATGGATGTTAGGTGGATGAATAGACACATAAATAGATGATGAGAGGCAGCAGGACAGTCCCCTGTGGAGAAGTATTGATTTTTCATCTGTTACAGCAGGGAGCTATGCAAACACCAACAACAGCTCCATTTTAGACTGTAATTACACTCATAATAGGCCTGGACAATGTGATTAAACCTCTAGATCACTGTATTGCATAAGATACGTGTAATGGTAACAGTTTCTTTAAATACATCATTGCAATATGTTTCTTTGCATGTGTGGCCTCAGTTCTGATGTATATCAGATTTATATCCTATTTAATTACCAGTTTCAGACCTCTGGATTGTGAGTCGATCTGTTAAACCTCTGGTCAGATGCAATTGAAGGTTTTCTCAGTTTAATTACAGGGAAAATGTTTATATAAATCTGAGTAAATCAAGGTTGATACAAGATCCATAATATTGGTCATTTGCTTTATGTCCAGCCCTAAGTTAGAATACCAATATTAAAAAATGTAAATCATAAATGTTGCTTCTGAGGTTTGATTTAAAATTAGTCTGCAAGTGTAATGAATCAATTGCTCAGAACAGGAGTGAAAGTAGAAGATGGCATTTTGAACTGTTTGCTTTGCTTTGCTTACTCACTCACTCAGAGAGAGTATGGTGTACAGGAAGGGAAAAGTTATTGGTTTGTGGAGGGGTATTGTTGGATATTGTTTCAAATTTAATGATACTTATGCAGATTTGATATGTTTCGGTATCAATATCAAAACTTTTTTTGCCAATATCTTGCTTTGAGAAATGTTAATGTTTTCCTACAAACCCTTTTTTTAAAAATACGTTTTGGTGCCTTGAAAATATTCCCATCGGCTGAGTCACAACACCAGCCAGGAAAGGTGTATTGATATTACATGCTGCCACCAATATGCACCTGCTCTAATATATCCATATCAGACTGAGTTTTAAACCAAAGGAAAGACAGACATATAAATGCAAAGCCAGGCTAGAAGGTACACTCTCCTCTCTGCCTTCAGGTCTGATTCAGTCACATTTAAGACACAAAAATACACTTTACAATATCTCTTACAAATTAAAAAGACAGATGAAGCACAGAAGACACATTCTAGAAGAGATAAGAGACAATAAATTACATTTCTAGCAGCTTCCTGTGGTCGTGCGTCACACAAACAAGGGCAGAGAGATTGAAATGTGACTGATTTCAGTCGGTCTGCAGTGGGTAGTGTGTGTGCTGATTTGTGTTCTGCTCTGACAGACGGATGCCAGGCAGGTACTTTGACTCATAAAACAGCAAGAAATATCACAGCTGTCAGTTGGAATGATATTTACTTAACGGATGAAAATATGGACTGTACTGTACATATAGGAAAGAGGAACGAAAGAATGCAGTGAGGAGCGTTTGTCTACAGGGGTGCAGCTATCAGATATTTTCATTTGGCAAATTATGATTGAAATCAGTAATTTTCAATAACTAATTTTCAATACTGGATGATGCTTTGACTGGACTAGAAACCACGAGGATCATCATCAGATCAAGATTTTACAAATGGTCACCGCACTGATCTGGTTCACCATCCAACCTCTCCAGGGTGATAAACATATCAAAACATTTAACAATTCAATAAGTACATACTGAAAAGCATCAAAAATCCTGCATTTAGAGTGCCAAAATGTTTACCACTGTGTGAGAGAGTACAGGTCAGAGCGAGCTGGATATCGTCGAAAGCAAAGCAAGAAGCATGTGTGTGACTGAACGCACACTCCTACACAGAGCTGCATCTACGCCCGTACGTCACAGCCTGCAAAACGGCTCTGTGCCTTTTAACAGTACCAAATCCAGACATATGAAAGAAAATTAGTTTGCATCTATACATAGCATAACAACATTTATGAGTTATGCCACGATGTAGCTATCAGAAAAGTAAATGGACTATCTTTTCTTCATGAGGAAACAGTGAATGAACAAGGCTGAACAGACGCTGTGAAAATTAAATTATTTAACTTTTTAAAGCTAATGTCTGGTTCTTATGAATAAAAGAGACTAAAAAATATGTGAGGAACTATCATATAATGCTATTTATTCAATATGTTCAGGGAAAATAATATGAGTGTACTTTAGGTAGCAGCAGTTACACTGTCCAGCTGTCTGTGTAGGAGTGCAGACTGAACGGTCACAGTGGGTAAATGCAGGCTTTTGCATTGCAGCCTGAATAAAATGCTGTGCTTTTGAACTTGTCTGGGTTTGGTGTTAATTGATTTGTATGAGCTATAATACCTAGCTACAATTTTCTGGCAATGATAATAATTGCACACATAAAATGTGTTGGATTTTAAAAACCAGTTATTTACATAATAAATATCTTGCTATTTGTACTCACATGGTCTGAAAAGTCTACCAAGAAGTCTGGAAATGTATAAGAACCCTGTTTATAGCAGTCCATTTCATCGAAATTAGATTGATTAGTGACTGCACCACACAACATACTAAGCAGTGTGTTGGGAATCTCAGTTCTAGCGCTGGTTGCAAGCTTCACTGCTCCTCTTCCCTCCTTTTCCCCTGCTGCACAAGATGGATCCTTCACAAAGATGGAAAACACCCCCGCTTCTTTCGCTCTCTCTCTCTCTGTCACACACATACTCTTCATAAACTGGGTCAGTTTTGGCTTTCTTCTGTCCCTGTGCATTAGGGTATACCTTTACGCATTCACTCTCTGTCTCACACACACATGTTCAAAGGGGATTCCCACCCTGCTGTAGCTGTGCCGACGAAGGCGATGTCACCAATGTGTATTTGTAGAGGGAGGATGGGTGTGGTCACATGTAAGTGTGTGTGAGGAGCCATGTTAGATAATCAGTGTCGCCAACCAACGTGAGTGCGTGTGTTTTTGTGGAAAAAGCGTGCCGTCTATCTACAGAGAGCAATGATGATAGAATGGAACAATGCCTGTCTGTACCTGCCGAAGAAGCACTAATATCACCTAATGCAGGTGTCTCCATCTTTACCTAGTGACTCAGTCAGTCTTTGTCTCTCAGCTTCTTACCATTCCCTTTGTCACGTCCTCTCATTTTGACCAGCTGTAGTTTTAGTCATTTTGATGGTGAGATGCAAGAACTGAACAGTGAGAGGCAAAAATGACTGTGATTTAATTGCAGCATTTAACATCTGCAATTTCAAACATTGCGGATTTATCAAAATTAAGTGTAATACAGTATCATACAGTGTCTGTCTCAATAGATAAGCTGCTTTCGGTGGAGGGAAACCATAAGAGAGCCATGCAATTATCTAAGTTTTGATAAAGGGAATCGTAGCCACAAACCAATAAATCAGTCAATAGATAAATAGTCAACAGAATATATTAGATACAATGCCATTATGAAGCTGCTCTCGACCATCAAAGGTTCAGAAATAATTTATCAGTGTTATTCAAGTGGAACAATGACCATGAAGGAAGGATTAGTCCAAGAATCCTGTAATGGATTGGATGTGCCTGACTAGTCTCTCCACAGGAAATCCCTTAGGATGCAGCATGTGGTCACATTGTTCTTTAATGCCAAACTGTATGGTATCTCAAATGTGCCTCTCAGGATTTGTGCAGAAATTGATTTCTGGGGATGGACTTGTAGATAAATCATTTATAAATCATTCTATTGAAGCTGACAAAACTTATTACATTTGCCTCATTTTATTTTCATTTGCTCGTTCATATTTAGGGGCCGGATGATGTATAGCACGTCTTGATTTGAAGATCGGTTCTTTTCAACTATTCTTCTCCCTGTGTCCTTGTCTGTGTCTGTGTTGTGTAGAACCACAGCTGAAGGGCATAGTGACCAGATTGTTCTGCAGGCAGGGCTTCTATCTCCAGATGGGCCAGGATGGAAGTCTGGACGGGACCAAAGACGACAGCACCAACTCCTGTAAGTAGACACTGATAGATACACAACCAGGTGCTCTTATATTTTATAGTAAATACATTTGACAGTAAATATGCCAAGAAAACACTCGTCAGAGTAGTGAATGGTCTCTTTCACAGCCCTGCTGCAACCCTGTCACCTAGATTATGTTTCTATACTATATGTACTACAAATGTACAAATATGGTGTGATAGAAATATAATGCTACCTGTGACAAGGACGTGTGTTGCATATTTGGATTAAGCATACAGTAACTAGTCAATTACACTCACCAAGGCCCTCATTTATCAACACAGCTTAACTAAAAGCATGTGTGGATGGTGTACACTCATTTTCAAGAGTTACATTGTGTTTTTCATCATTTACATGATGCCATTTGTCAGGCAGTGCGACAAGTGTCTGAAAAGGAAAGACCAAATAGAAAAAGTAAATCAGTGCTCAAAACAACACTGAGGAGAGTTGCATCCCGAATCAAAAATTTCATCACAGCAAAAGAAAAGAAATGACAGCCTCTCTCATGGTCAAATAGTTATTTAGAGATGATCTGTCGCTTGTCCTCATTTGATTTGATGAAGGTCGAAAGATACTTCTTTCTCGCTGCGAGGCGAGACCAGCAGGAAAAATCTAATGACTCCGAGTTATTATAGTTTAAAGTAGTTTGATCTAAATGACAGAAAGTCATTCTTAATGTTGGTATTCAGTGAAATTCAGAGTATATGCAATCATAAAGACAGCAATGAGACAGCAATAGTGTTTTCATAGTGGCTCCATTTGGGACATTTCATGTTGTGCAGGCAGTGTGTTTTCAGAGAACACACCAACTGTTCGACTGAAAGTGACAAGTGGCTGCTCAGAGGATTTCGTTTTTTAATGCCTAGTTTATTGGACCTCTGCACCCAACACTGCCCTCAGGGAGGAGCTGCAGATGGATGTCTTATTGATTAACGAAGCTTTTTCTATATTCTGTTGTGCTCGGCTGAAAGAAAATCAAATGCTAATCAGCAATCACTACAGCAGGCAACTCACTGGTTCAAAGAGTCCTTTCCACATTGGCTGAGCTGGTTGCTCTCTGCTGTCCGTGTGTTGCATCAATGTCCCACTTGTTTACTATCATTTTTTTTTTTGGCAAATGCCTTCGCATCAATCTTTGGCAAACGTCTTCACGTCACCATTTTTTAAATTTCTGCCACTGCTCGGCATTTAGATCAAGCAGAATTTACTGCAGCTCCCACTTGTTGCCAAGCTTCATTTTCCATTTGTTTGTCAGTTTTTTTCTGGCTGAGCCATGTTCAGCAGAGGGAGACATCAGTGACATTTCCTGCAGCATTTAAAGGGACGGTTGTTACCATCTCTAATCAGCTGGGTGCATGTATTTATGTTAATGAAGGTTGTGCATGAATGTGATGGTGGTTTAGAAATTGTGATATTTACCATGGATGATTACTTGCAGGTGTACTTTCACACATTTGATAAATTCTTCTGCTCAAATCTGAACACTGTAAATGTTGGTTGTTGGAGGGATTTAACAACCATGTCTATGCAACCTTGATTAATGAGGGCAATGATATCCCAGGTGTAATCAGCCCTTGATTAGAAAGAAAACCAGCAGGGCTGTCGGTTCCAAATATAACGTCCACTGTCATGGCCTTCATTACGGGTCATTGTTATGTTACGATTTTACAATATATCAATTACATAATGATATATGTGTATATTTCTTTCTGCATAAAATAAAAAATGGCAT
Source organism: Holacanthus passer (assembly GCA_025331565.1). Taxonomy (NCBI): domain Eukaryota; kingdom Metazoa; phylum Chordata; class Actinopteri; family Pomacanthidae; genus Holacanthus; species Holacanthus passer. The sequence goes on along the minus strand of JAFREQ010000172.1, from coordinate 117,661 downwards.
TGACTGTCTTTGGAGAATACTCTGCTGTTGTGCAATGTTGATCAGCTTGTCATGCTGTCCCTGGCCTAAGCGACAGCATCAATAAAGTCTGCTCAAAATAGAATAATGACACTGGAATGGATGCTTCTTCCATTGTCTTTTAATTCAATAAAATAGACAGCTTCAGCCCACACTTTTTTTGCAGAGTTTTGCAGTGGCTGAATGAAATAAACAGTAGTCTTCGATTCAGCCTATCACAACAGCCGTGTTTGCTTTAATTCAGTCATCATTTCGGTTTATCTTTCTATACTGGAGAGGGCAACAACGTGCAAGAATTCAGCTTCAAAGGATTAATTAAAGAGTCAAGTGTGTATTAGGCCACCTTATCTTTGAAACATGGCTGGATTAGTTGTGTAGGCTAATATGGGCATGATTGGACAAAAGCATTAAACTGGAGAAATATATATATGTAAAAACAAATCACAGTGAAGTGTGTGCAGTGATGTTTTGAGTGGCACAAACAAAATTTGTTCATCTCCACTGTGTGTGGGTAGGGGGCAGAATTTCCACAGGTAGATATTACAAAACCTGAGCAAATGAAAGCAATGGATTCCCACGCTTTTGTCAGGCATCAAACTCGCAACATGAAACAATGAACATCTTCATAGTCGAGCCACTCGATACAACAACCAACCAAAATGAGTCAAGTCATAAAAACAGCAGACAACTGCATCATCAATAATTGACGAGAACGTCCCTAAAATGGGACAAACAATATTCTGTGTTTTATAGCTGAGTTTTATGTATTTCAATTGCCCAAATGTGGTAGGCATTGCAAACCAGCTAAGGCTATAAATGCTATGGTATGTTGCCTTTGTTCATGTAATACACTTTGTCCATATAAAAACAAACATTGAACAGAAACAGATCAAATGTATCTAAAGATCCACAAAATATAATTTAAAAAAATGCAATTTTTACCAACTGGAAATGTTCAAATAGGGGAGAGGGGAAGATGCAAAGTGAATGTACAGAGAGAGGCAGAATTCACCTTGAATTTGGTTTGACATTGTCTCTGTCATGACTCGACTGTGTGTGCTGTCAGCAGGCTAATCGATCTGTAATCTGTAAGTCTGTGATAATAAGAGGCATAGGGGTTAAAGAGGTGTGGATTCAATTGACCTCAGAGGAAGACTGAAGAACTTCAACAACCTTGAAAGGTCAAAACTAATGAGCTGGTCAATAATTGACATCATATTTGTCCCATTTTCACATTAGAGAGGACCTGGATACAGGAATATACCACAATGGAAATATAATAATAATAATAATAATCCAGCTTCATCATTGTCGTTTTATGCTTTAGAGCAAAATGTTAATTGCTCTCTTGTTGCAACTCCTCCATCTTTGTGTAATATGAGTTTTTAAAGCTGAGAGGTTTTCCTCATTTGATTGGTCACCTGAAATTACGGTTCAAGTGTGATTCAAGTGTTTGCTCATTTGTTATGTTAATTTAATGTTAATTCTGACTTTTCATATATGGATGATGATAGAAATTTGTGAAGCACTTCTGGTGCCTCCTAATCCAAATGTCAGCAAAACATCAGGGTTTAAACATTTATTTTAAGGAATAGTTTGGCACGATGTTAGATGTCAAAAATATGTCTTGCTAAAGGAAAGTGGACCATAACTGAGATGACAGGTTGTGAAGAGGACAGGAAAGTGTATTCAATCATAGGTGATGTTACAGTTACAGCAATGGAAGATGTTCTCCATGATGCACATCACACTGAATATTAAATTTATATCACACTCTGATGTTGTGTTTCGGTCCTGGACAGCTTCTCTTCAACAACTCAAACATTCAGAAAATTGTTTTATCACCTTGATACTTAATTTTATGATGCTGCATATAAACATGATTTTGAACAAACAATTCAGAAATGATGTGTTACTTCTGTTTGGGGTAACAGACCCCTGCTGTAGAGCATGTTTAAATACAACTGATTTTTACATGTGAGGTTGCAAATTTAATCTCCAAATTAGTTGCAATTAAGGTGTGAACTCATAAGAAAGGCAGTCAATTTCTACATGACTTGACTAAAATAAAACACACTTTAATTAAATAACTAGAAAAAATGAGTGATGTAACAGAACCTCAAGAAAAGAACTCCTTATGTTCTGTGTTGTAAGCTCTCAGAGCAATTTATTTCAAGAGGAGAAAAATGCACAGGTGGACAGAACACACATACACACATGCACAGACACAAATGCAAAACACACACACACTAAGTTTGTCTGTTTTTGTCTTCAGCTCTGTTTAACTTAATTCCTGTGGGTCTGAGAGTCGTGGCCATCCAATCAGTCAAGACTGGCCTCTACATCGCCATGAACGGAGAGGGTCACCTCTACTCATCGGTGAGCAAACAAACACACATGCAGACACACACACTGGCACATACGCGCAGACACATACACTATGCAAGCATGGAGACATTTTTTTGTTTTGGTATCTGTCTTTCATAGAACACATATATTTAAGTTTAAAAAATGGCTGAATGAAATGGGGGAAAACCTTAAAATCACTGACATTAGAGAGACAAAATGAACAATTTGGCAGACATGAGTGAAGAAAGAGGTGAAGAGTAAGTGGAGGTGAAGTGAGGTAGAGGAGCAGCGGTCGGCTGCTAGGAGATCTGCTTGAGTGAAATATGAATTATTTGCATGCTGACTCTTCAGAGAGAGTTCACACTCTTCCACTGACGTCTCTTCTCCCTCACATCATCCCTCTTTCCTCCCCTTCATTTCTTTTTTTTTTTTTTTTTTTGGAGATGACAGGAGCCAGAGAGAAGGGGAAAGGAGGTGATGGGAGGAGAAGAGGCGAAAGGAAAGGTGATAGAGAGTGGGTACGGAGAATAGAAATGGATGGGAGGGGAGAAGAAAGGAGGAGAGGAGATGAAAGGAGGGAATTGAAAGGGAGAGGTGAGGGGAATAAAGGTGAGGCCAGGACAAATCATGAAAAAAAGAAGGAGAGGGGAGAAGAAAAGACTTGGTCAGGAGGCAAAAGAAAAGAGGTGAGGAAGAAATAGGACAGGGACAATGAGAGGACAGGACACAGGAAAATGGCTGTAGACAGTAGAGCAGTAAAGAGAAAGATGGAGAGGAAGGAGGAAAGAGGTCATAGACAGAAAAGAGAAAGAGGAAGGAGGAAAAGGTTGTACAGAAGAGGAACAGAAAGAAAGGACAAAATGGTTGCAGACAGAAGAGAAAAGGTGAAGAGAAAGAAGAATGTAGAGGAAGAGGAAAAGATAGAGTTGAGGGAAGAAAAAGGTTGTGAATAGAAGAGGAAACAATGGAGAGGAGGGAGGAAAAAGGTTTCAGACAAAAGAGAGAAAAAGTTGGGAAGAAAGAGGAGAGAGACTGTGGTCTGAAGAGAAAAAAGATGGAGAGGAAGAAAAAACGTTGTAGACAAAAGGATGAGAGGAGGAGAAAGGAGTAATCGGGAGGAGAAAGAAAGGAGATCTGTGCTGCTCTGCTGGGCTTTCTCAGCCTGTCGCTGAAAGTCACAGATGCATGAGGGCTTCCTGTAAATAATTGAAGAGGGGGAGTCCCCCCCTATACACACACTCACATAGACACACACACAGAGTCGTGTTTCCATCACTTTAGAGGACATAACATTGACTTACATTTATTTCCTGGAGACTTGCCCTAAATCTAACCCTAACTACTACTTACCTAACCTGAACCCTTACCCTAACCCTCAAATTTAATGATTCACATTATGGGGACTTCCATAAGGAAAGCAAGTCCTCACAATGTGACTGTGTAAACAGATTTATGTCCCCACAACACGACTAATACACACACACACAGAAGAAATCCCCTCTAAAGCTGCAGAGAGGGAAAGTGAGGATGTTTGATCATGTTCCAGCTCTGTGACTGATGTGCAGGCAGCTACATGATAACGAATATATAAATTATATACAGCAGGTCTAATTTATCATGATGTCAGCACTGCTTGATGTTTAATTGGCTGCTGCAAAGGTCCTGGCAGGTGCAGTGTGTTGTAGTGTGTGGTGAGGATGGTGCCACTGTGCCTGAAGTGATACTCATTAAACATTACGAGGGTGCTATCACAGCTACAGTTTGTTTTATCCTGGGCTGAGCAGTTTACCTTTATGTATTTGTGTAATTGGTTGGTTCAGGTTCACGCCGGCTGAGCAGCTTGTGTATCGGACACAGTTTGGATTAGTTATTGTGGAGGCGTCAAGAACTCAGTACAAATCAGATGCTAGTTCCTGTACCTTCAACTAAACATGGTGCACTTGTCAGCAGTCTTTTTTGTATCACATCCAGGCTGCATTTTGCCCTTGGAAGAATTTTTATGTAACAATATGTTGAGTAGCCGATGTCAGCATGTCTTCTTATATATGCAAGGTATATCTAGCTTTTTTTTCTTGCAGTAGGTTGGATTATGTTCTTTTAATGAGCCCTGCCACATTAAATGAAACGGCTCTGTTCTCACCTGTCCAAATGGCCTGAACGAAAGTAACGTGTGTGAGCACAAACAACCTGACATTCCTGGTATAAGCACATATGATTGAGTGGGAACATTTTAAGCACACTGCAAAGTAATCATTATAATCAGAACATGATGTACTGAATACTGAACACAGTGTACATGAAAAGGTGTTTGTGGGGCAAATATGTAATTCATGTTATATTTAATTGCATGTAGCATTTTTGGTGGATTTCTTTGTGTATCTGTGCCTGAAGGAAGAGCATGATTGTGTGCAGCACACTGGAATGTTATGTCACTTCTAAGTTATGCATTCAGACAAATTAGAAAACCATACCATGGCTCACATTTCTCATCCCCAAAGGAATATTAAGGTGAATCTTGCCAAAGGATAATAAGGATAAGGATAATTTAGGGATGTATTTAACAATTCTTTTTATTAACAATTGATGATTCAATTTTCTTGTACAGTGCATTTTCTGTGTAACAGTTGTTGAGCCTTGGCTTCTCTCTAAATTTATGCTGCTCTGTCCTCAATGAGATTCTTTATCCACTTATTGCAAATTGTTAATGATATGCTGCAAACTTAGTTATACATGGTAGGACTATCTTATTAATCCCAGAACCAAAGCATCTGGCAGTGTGTGGTTGTGCATGTACGCGTGGTGTGTGCGCGCGTGTGGGTTTTTGGGCGTGCGTGCGTGCAACTAACAGATGGCACAGTGTGCAATGAGCGGCTATGTGATAATTATGGTGCATGCTGGGGAAAGTGGGAAAAAAAGTGCTGATGAGTTTGGGACTGAGTGCGTTTATGAGGCTATGAGTGAGGCTAGGAGTGACGGGAGTGTGTTCCTGCGCAAAAGTGTGTGTAATGCACACATTGGTATGTTGTGTATGCGTGTGTGGGTGTCTCAGGGTGTTTGGGTAGGTGTCAGGATGTCAGCTGAGAGGTGAAAGAGGAAGTGGACTTTTTCAGGAAACTCATCACACATTTCCTGTGACATACCACTAGTACTGCTACTCCCACGATATTATTATTTTCTCCTATATACTAGTTTATGAATATGGTGAGAAAGATGACAGACAGTTGTTACATTAGGGATAAACGAGAATAAATTAACATGAGAGAAGTGATTTAAAAGATAATAGATCATAACTGAACAAAATCCTCCAAAGAGACAAACAAGAACATTTAAAGCCATTTCTTAAGGATATAATGAGTTAAACTTCACGTACTGGTGTGGTCGTGAGATGCATCTAGATCATGACTGAAGCTGATGTATAGCAGTGCCCCCCCTGAAATCTGCCTGTTTTTGAAATCTGAATTGTGCTGACTGTCCACCAGCCAAGATTAGAAATGGAAATGTATTCCTTCGTGCCAGCTCCTGTGAGTCAGACTGTTAGAGCCCCAGTCTGTCTGCTGGAGAGGTCCTGGGAGCCTGAACACCATCAATTCAAGTCCATCCTCCATCCGTCTTTTTCATCCTCTTGTTGTGCTTCTTACTCCCTTCTCTTCCCCCTTCTCTTTTAGCCCAGGTATCCTCAGGTCATAGAAAAATCTTAGAGTAAGGGACGGCAAATAGCCTGCGGTCAAACCTGGTCCAAAACTCTTTGTCCCCTTTAAGGAAATCAGAAGTTTAGGTATGTTTCAGAAGTCTGGCCTTATAAATCAGAGGCCCATTTAAATTTTAATGAAAATAATGTGAATTTATTCTCTAATAACACCCCCGTGTGGAGAGCAGACTGAGACCATGCCAGGTCCTGATTACACTGTGGACAGCTCCTGGTGCTGAAAAGAGGTCTAGAAGAGTTGCCAGATAAATAACAGTGTGTTTTACTAATCAGCATGGTAGCATGTTAAATCAAAGACAAATGTCCTTCATCTCTGCTTTTTAATCATTAAAGACGAATGTCTCACAAATACATAGAATGGTAAGATGTCTTGTTAGTTAAATGGCAAATTAAAGGTAAATCAAAGACATAATTATCTGTCTGTCCTGCTCTTCACTTTACATTTTTCTTTTTCATAGCTTCAAGAGTGATACAGTGTCTTTCACTGGGAGCAGAAGTGCTGCCTTTGACTTGAGTCTAGCTTCAAAGAAGATGTAGTTAATGGATCCCTCGACAGCTGTCTGATGTTTAAGTCTAGTCTACAAAAACGTTAATAAAAATATCATGATATGATAGTTATAATAAAGTACTTGAATCAGCCCAGTTAGTTTAGATTATTGATTTTGCAGGTATTTGACTCACAAAATGGATCTCATATTTCACACTTGGACTGCCACAATGATTATTTTCATTTTCAGTTAATCCACCATGTATTTTTTGATTAACCAATCAATGGTTTTATGTATAAATTGCTCAGAAATTAATGAGAAATGCCCCCCAAAATGCAATGAAGCAATTATTTGGTTATTGAAATTGTTGCTGATTCATTTTCTGTGAATGGACTAATCACTTAATCAACTAATGGTTTCAGCTCTGTTTCAGTTATTACAGAATTAAAAAACACAGGATGGAAAGGCCTTGCTCATCCTTTTCTCATTTTGGATTTGTCCATCCCTTTCCTGTTCGCCTTCTCTTCCCATAACTTTCCCCTCTACTTCTCTCTCTTCCTGAGCTACAGCATGTAGTTTTACAGAAGGATGTTTTCAGCAAACATAGGGGTGTGTGTTTTGTACGTATGTGCCTGCGTGTGTGTGTCTAGCACACGTCAATTTACGTAGGCGTGTACTTCCATTCACAACACAGTCTGTACAGCACTCAGACAGAGTGAGTCCTATGATGTCTACATCCAGAAAGATGAGAAGGAAGAGGAGTGGCAGAGAGAATAAATGTTAGCCATGTGAGTCATGACTCACACACAGACACACACATTTTCTGGTGACTAGAGAATGAATTAGTTGCTGGTGAGCTGTTGAGCCTCTTCAGAGATGATGTGCATCATGGTATTGAAGTACCACATGGCAGACATCACACTCCAATAACAGATTTGAACATTTGGACAAAACTATCGTCCACTGATGATGTTTGACAGCTATTACTGATGCATGTGTAGCCTTTTTCTCAGCCTTAGTGAATCACAGTCAGTTAAGCAGTTCTCTCATCAGGGAGGTTTACTGATATCAGTGCTTGACATAATGGACTAATGTATACAGAAATTCAAATGAACTCAAAACCTGACTCAAAACCCAATGTGCATAAATTCATTTTCATGATAGAGAGACTTGATCTAAAGGAGATTGGAACACACTATACCTGAGGATAATTAGCCCTGATCCAAATGCAGTCGACCTGAACAGACTCTTATGGAGAGAGAACACCAACACTGGCACCAGCATGATGTGCTATGTAAAAGTAATTATCATTTAATAGCATAGGCTACTGATTTCATTAAATATTTTCTCCAGCTGTGGTTATGATGTGCCATGTGATCAGAGTTGATTCTGAGTATACCCAGGTTTTAGACATGTTGAAAACAATGAAACCCGACCCGATTAGACTAAGTATGTAATTAAGTATTAGACTGAGTAGCTGACAAGCCTTCAGACTCATGGAACGAACCTGAGTCAACAGACTGAGGGCATCATTATATGAAATGATGGCTTATTTGGACCTGATCTAAAACAATACAGTCAAATCCTATTTCTAAATATTATACAAAAGTTCTCTCCTCATACAATCCACTAGTCTCCCAACTGGTCCTGAAGGAGTACCTGTGCTGTGAGTTGTTGCTCCAGCTCTAACACACCTGATCCAATTAGGAGCCACACATTTTCATAACGGCATAATTGGATGAGGTGTGCAGGTCTGGAGTGGTTGAGGAACACCGTGGTGCTCCTGACACACCAAACGCTGTGATTGGAGTCAGATTTGTGCTTTGATTCAGTCTGTCTGGGCTCAAGGACATCCTTTCAAGTCTCCTCTCAAACCACCCTCTTTACTTTTTTTGTTTTCATATGCTGACACTCCTCCTCCTTCTTCTTCTCTGTGGGCTTCTTTTCTTTAGAATGATTTGTTTACCCACAATTCCCCTGGGTAATTAGTGCTGTGATAATAACTGGTGTTGGAAACAAACACACCCACTCACTGAGCAGTGCACACAAACAGAAACATAAAAGCACGCACACACACACACACATATATATACAGTATATGCACAATGGGATGAAAAACAACTTCCTTGAACTTAGTTGCATTAAGCAATATTAAAAGTAGACCAAGTGCACCCCAGTTTTAATTGAGGGGAAACAAATCTGAAAGATGCTCCCACATTTTTTACACCATTAAACACAATTTTCTGTAGGTTTAACAAAAAAAAGAAATTTAGGAAAAATATTCAGTTTTAAAATTTATTGATGTGCTTTTGCATATACCTGCCATATTGTGAGATGGTCAGTCACAGCTCATGATTTCTTTGCTATAATGACAAGAAAACAGTGACAAACAGGTGTCTGACAAACAAGAGGTGCATTTCAGAAAGTGCTAAACTGGAAAGCTTGGTGATAACTTGAATCATGGGCAAACTCAAACTCTTTGTAGCATTGCCAGCATTGAAGAAACTAGTCTGTGGGAGGGTTGCATGGTGTGACTTTTTAATTTTTCTTCTTTACAGCTGCAGCAAAAAATGACAGTAGTATCCAGAACTGTTACCTTAACAAGCAAAGGGACGCTGGACAGAAAACGCACATGCATTTTGTCATTTAGTATTTGTTGGATGTTTGGGATCTTGTGAGGCTGACCTGTGAAAGAACAGACTAGTTCATTGTAGTACCTCAACAGCCAGGAGATACTGCTTACAAGAGGTAGAATTACGCTTGCTAATGATAGTGTACTGTAGTCTTGCGATAGGGATTGATTCATGGTTCAGCATCAGATTTCACTCCCTGACACCATCACTGGAACATTAGATGGATGTGTTGTACATCGTCAGGCCATATCACATTTTAATTATTCACCCCAAAGTAATTGTGTTTACGTTCTCTCATGTACTTAATATAGAGCAATGATGAGAAGATTTGACTTGTCTCCCGGCAATAGTAGGAGAATATTGCTTTGCATTCATTTCGTCATTCACTTTGATTTGGAAAGTCAGTTGCAACAAGCCAAAGGTGAAAAACGATAGAAATGTGTTACTGAATAGGTGACTACTGAGGCTTTCTTCAGCCCACTCCTGCTGACTTCATTATCAACAATGTCTAGCAGTATCAGAAACACAAGCTGACCCTGTTCTTCTCCTCCACATGGTATTTTTGTCGTCGTCTTAGCCTCATTGTGTAGTAACATTTCTGAGGTTAGTTATGATGTAGCTATGTGTGTGGGCTCTGTTGTGACGCTTTAACCCACTGATGCACAAGTATGAATCTACCTTTATTCTGTCAATCAGTCTGTCTTTAGCCCACGAGACTGGAGAGTCAGATCTTGAAAGGAGAACTTGTGGCCTCACAGTCAGTCGGCAGCTGCCCTGGTCAGCGAGGTTACAGACCTGAACTCTCGGCCTTCCTTCCTTCATCCACCTCTGTTCAACAAGACATGTCCCTGATTGTCTGTGGATTAAAGGCTTTGGTAAATTACCACAGAGAAAGAAAATGCACTGGAACAGTAATTAATCAACAGTTGATTGTTATACTGTGAATGTGCTTCTACTGGGAAGCTCCCAGTGGCCAGCAATCAAGCTGTGGTAGCACTGGGCAGCTCTACTTGCCAAGTGTTGTTATTAGTGCAGCCTTGCAGTGTGCCAAGAGTTGAGATTGCTTTTCATTCTGGTTTTGAGTTTCTTATTTTTAGGTCTTTAATGAACAAGGGACAAAGTGCTGCCTGTATCAATTTAGTTTGTTTTGGAGCAGCATGTTTAACATGTTAATGGGCTCCTCTCTGTCTGATTACGGCTTTCTGTAAAGCAGCTGCCATTCAGGCGAGGATGCACGAATGTATGCATGTGTAATTCAAAAGATAACAATGTGCATGCATGTGTGCAGTGTGTTCACTTCCACTAAATCTCTGCAGAGCACAGAGAAATGACAGAGCGAGAAAGAAAGAAGAGCGATGAGAGAAATGCTAAGATAAGAGGAGAGAGAGAGAGAGAATCCCCTGCTGTTTTTCCAATCAGGAGGCGTCGTCCTCCTCACTGGGTGATTTATTCTCTCTCTTCTCCTTCATGTCCCAATTTTCAACCCCCCACTCCACCCCACCCCACCCTCCATTTCTTTCATTCATTCTTTCTCCCCGTCTTCTTTCTGTGGGCAGCTTGTGAACACAGCTATTTAGAAATGACGACAGAAACACATTCAGGCAGGCAGTGTTGTTAAAATGACTCACCTGTAAGGCTGAGGTTCTCATCTGAAGTTTTATTTTTACAGTTCATTTTTTCACTCTCAATTCAGTTGGGAACAAATGCTCCTTCAGACGAGGCAGAGAGACGCCTCAACATCAAACATCTTTTATTTTAAAAGCAGCATTAAATGATGTATGACCTCACTGACCAACATTAATAAGTGTCTGGCACTGGTCTCTGCACACCAGCAAAGATCATCCTCTTTAACAAATGAATAATGAATCTGGGGTGCAGGCCAAAACTAAATATATATTATTAAGTTAATTCAATCCAGGAATGAAAAATATGAAGCTCTACAGAGAACAATCACACTGTTAATACAAATCAAAACCATGGTTACCAAAGGAGAACATTTGATTAGTGGTGTATTTGTGTGTGTCTCACTGACATTGCCAATAAATAGAGCATCCGTTCATTATAACCTGTCTTGTTCATTTAGTCACATTTCATATCCCAGCAAGCCCTCCTGCACCTCCCTCCATTCATCCCCCAGAGCCACAAGTGTGTGTTTGTGTGTGTGTGTGTGTGCCAGTGTCTGATCCCTCGCAGCTGTGTACTGGTGCCTCCCATCCCTGCCTTTAGTAAGTATCTTCCTATGTTAGCATGAGTGGATGTGGTAGAGCACCAGATATAGCACATTATATGTTAAATTACCAATGCAAGTGTGTGTGTGTGTGTGTGTGTGTGTGTCTGTGTGTGTGTGTGTATTTCTCTCTCAATCTTACAGCCCCCCCAACACACACACACACACACCACCCACCCACCCACTGACCCCTCCCTCTCAGCGCTGGTTGGTTGCCACGGCTACAGTGTCGCCTCTCTTCCTCATGTTGCTATGAGACTCGGACCGACAGACCTGAGCTGAATGACAATGTGTCTGTGGCTCTGGCAAGAGGCCCACAACAACCAATAAGAGACGGTCTAGACAGACACTTCCCAACCTGGGGTCTGGGGACCTCGGGGTGATTGTTTGGGTTGGCAGGAGCTTCCTCAGCCATATGAGCAGTAGTTTATTAACACTATTTTTTTCATTTCCCCAGCAATTGTTTCAATGAGAAAATGTGTCAGTCATTGTCTGCTAAATGATTATTAGAGTTCCTGATAAAAGCGTTGCCCCAAGAAGGAAGATTCTTGTTATAGTAGGGGAGATAATAATGATCTGATATTACAGTAGTAATTCAAAGACTGAAAAATGGACTTCAATTGGTCTTGGTGACATCCAAATTCAAATCATCCAAAAGAATGTAAATATTGCTCTGTGTCTGCTAGCTGTGTGAACTGGCAATAATTGTGGACATGTTTGCCGTAGCAACTTGGTGATAATATTAGGCGATAATATAATGATAGGTGATAATAATATAGATGTGTTTTCAACATGTTCCCCCCAAGTGGCCTGAAATTCAACTGATGGTAAATAATTGTGTGTTTTAATTATATCTGGTGTTGTTGAACCCCTAAAACCCTGTCAAAGACTAAAATGATCAGTGACATTAAAAAAATGGTTACATAACCTATGTATTCAAAGATATTGATATTTTTCCTTATATATCTCTCTATAGCTCTCGCTTTTTCTTTCTTATATCACCACACAGTCTCACTTTTGTAATTGTCACTTGTGTTTTGTTATATTGGGCGAAAAATAATCCAATTTTCTCACAAGGATTGTTAAAACAAAATGTAATCTTATCCAAATATAAAGAGGACATAACGATAAATTGCATTTACTGTGAAAGTGAGAGCTTCCTATCCCAGACTGATCTCACGCTGTGCTGATGTCTATTAAGGAAACAGTGGAAACTACTGGAACTAAAAATCCTACATTATTAGCTTCAGCTTTGTGATTGAAATATTGCTTGAGAAATTGCAGTTTGCTCAGTTTAATAAGTAATCACAATTTTTGAAGCCTGACTTCTCCGACTGCCTCTGACCTCCCACCAAAAAAGACTGTTTTATGTCAAGCTGCCTTTTACACTTGCTGTGACTCAGTAGTGCAAGCGGACACCAGGGAGAGATGATTTTTCTCCCACTAAGAATAACACCTTGATTCTGTGCTGAAATATGCTCCGCTGGAGGCGCCGGCAGCCATGGAAAAGAGTTTTGACACATAACAGCAGAGCTGATGTGGGTGGGAGGGTGAGATCTTTTGGGCTTTGTGTCACTAGAATCAATCTGCTTTTTTATCTGTTCTATCTGGTTTGTTGTTCATGTGCTTGCAGAGAGAGTGTCAGGGGAGAATGACATGGGTTAGAGCAATACATCATTCAGTCGGAGTTGGGCTGCTCCTCCCAGTAGGGGTTCATTATTTTTTATTTCAGATGTCTGACCAGAATCATTGTAGTTTTGTGTGAGAGGACTTGCTAACAGGCTTGACGGGTGGTTTCTTTTTACACATCTGCCGACATTAGCGCGAATATAGTGACAGACATACTGGCAGACTGATATTAAAAACAAAGAAAATGTTTTGTTTGAATGTTTTTTTCTATTCAGTTCAATTGTTCAATAAAGCATGTTGTAAATAAAATCATTAACAAGCGTCGTTGACTGAACAGGTGCTCAAAGTGTCCTGTGGAGCCGCTAATATACCTGCAACGGTTTCATCAGCCTCGCATTGTTTTCTCATAAAATGTTTTTTCAACATGACAAATTTCAAATCGTGGAAAAAAAACCTCTCACGTACGACAGTACAAAAATGAAAAAAATGCAGTACATCTGAATGATAAACAACCACAACAGGTTTGCAGCTGCAGTTTAATAACATGAGCGATTTCTGTCTCTGTCTGTCTCCTCAGGAACTGTTTACAGCGGAGTGTAAGTTTAAGGAGTCGGTGTTTGAGAACTACTATGTGATCTACAGCTCTATGCTCTACAGACAGAAGGAGTCGGGCCGGGCCTGGTTTCTGGGCCTCAATAAAGAGGGACAGGCCATGAAGGGCAACAGGGTCAAAAAGACCAAACCAGCTGCACACTTCCTGCCTAAACCTATAGAAGGTAACACACACTTATACACACATGAAACATGGTTAATTCCTTTTGCTTTTGTTTTATATTCATTTCATTTTTGGCTTCAGCCTCGATTTCTTTTTCCTAAAATGTTTGCAGATGTTTCGTTTAATTCTTTGTTTTAGTTTTATTGGAATATAGATTCTTTGTTTCTTTCCTTCCCTCATCCTTCCCTTGTCTTCTGAACCCCTCCTCCTGTATACTTTCTTTTACTTCTCTTCTGCTCTTTAATTCCACGTCTCTTTCTTCTTCTTCTCTCTTCCCAATGCCACTGTATCTCCTTTATCTCTCCTCCTTCCCTTTTCCCGTCCTCTTTTCCCCCTCCACTCTTCTAGTTGCAATGTACCGAGAGCCTTCATTGCACGATGTAGGGGAGGCGGTGCCTAAACTCGCCGGGGGCCCGCCTTCCAAAAGCACAACCAGCGAACCGGTGGTCATGAATGGCGGCAAACCAGTCAACAAACCCGACAAGGAGGAGACATAACCCACCCCCCTTTTTACCCTCCCCTGGCCAAACTACAGGCCAGGAAAAGCCAGAGACTCGCCCCACTGCTGCGCTCTCAAAAAAACTAAACTGCAACAAAAGTTAACAAAACAAACAACAGCTCAAGTTCTGACTGGTCAGCAGTGGGGCCGCACGTCCCGACTCACGTCTCTCCCTATTGGACGGATCCGGTGTTGTGGGGCGGGGCCAGAGGGACAGAGCGCTGCGCTGGTGGTGGGGGAAGAGGAGGAGGATGGCGGCGGTGAAGTCAGGCCAGTGCCAGCCAGATATATCGGAACTGCGACAGGGGCATGCCCTCATATGATAGACAAAATGACTTCTTAAAAATATTAACAAAACAAAAGAAAAATGGAAAAAATATGTCATCTTCACCGGTATTTTTCTGTGACAATCTGTAAGAATGAGGCCCCTTTCCCCTCCCCTCTCCTGATAGTAACGTTTTCTGTTGCCAGGTATGCTTGCTTGCTGGTGGCTACAGACACACACACATACATATGCACACAAATCCCACCCAAAATCGACCACTGGGATTCAATCTTTGAGTAAATAAAGAACAGATTAAAAACATCAGCAAACATTGGGCAAAGAGAACACTTAAAACACCAAACACTGATGATTCAGTGGGTGCTTAGTCATCGATCAATAGATTTGGCGCTGGAGATTCTGTATTAAGCTCTTCAATGTACTTGAAAATGGCCCTGTGCGTTACATACAAAGCAAACACGTCTTATGACCTGTCCCTAGTTTTGATCACATACTATATAGCTGTTATAACCAAGAGAGTTCTTATTTGACACCACATAGCTTAAAGCATGTTTGTCTTTTCAGTGTTCCTTTATTATCTATTTGTGGTTTATTATTCTGCACACACAGAGCACTAGTGATTATCGAGCTACATTGTTGTACAGACAAAACAGCCTCTCCGTCAAACAAGTTTTTTTTCTGTCCCTTTACGACAATTTCCACATCGCTAACACAAGTGTAGCTCAGGAAAGAAGGGCATCAACTGACGTGTCAAATAAAGAGTTTTGGCACCAGGTTGCTCAAATTAGTGTGTAGCTGAGAGTTGAGACCAGAATTATTTCCGCAAGGTCCCTGTTTGTAGCAGCACGGAGTGTACAGGAGGCATGCTGGTGTCCAAGCAGCATGGTAGCAGTCAGTGTTTACACGGAGTAGCAGATATTGTAGACTGTACTTGAAATTAAAGGTAAATGAGGGTAATAGTGAACAGGGTAAATAATGTTAAAGCCACTATGTGTAGAATTTCTGCACAGTGGTACTTAAAAAAAAAAAAAAAGACACCGTGGTAGAGAGCAATGCACGCCACTACGCTCCCACAGATCTGACCCAGGCCAGAGGATGAGAGGTCTTCACAGGTCCACTTAGTTTCTAGGAATCCAGACCCAGTCTAGTCGGATGGGTTAACGTCCTGTTGTATTGCCACAGGTCTCAGGCAGTGGTGGAAGAAGCACTTGGATCTTTTACTACAATAAAATTACTAATACCGCATTGTAAAAGTACTCCATTACAAGTAAAAGCCCTTCAGTCCAAGTATCATCAGCAAAAACTACTTAAAGCATCAAAAGTAAAAGTACTCATTCTGCAGGAAAGTGGTCCCGTGTGACTGATAAATGTTACATTATTAGATTGTTAATACTGATGCATCAATGTGCTGGTAGCCTTTTACTGTTTTACCTGATTGAGGAGGAGCTAGTTTTAACTGCTTTATATATAGATTAATATATGCCCTCCAAAGGGCAACCACATAAATCTGAGGGGTCATGAGATGATTAATGGAGTAGGAAAGTAGAAAAAACTAACTTCTGCTACGCACATGTATAGTGGATTTGTGTCTTTGCCATTTTGGTGAAATATTGGATAAAATGACCTCTTTAGGCATCAAACAGCATTTAAATGAAACCATCTGACACATTTAAAGGGATAAATCATTTTTGGTGCATGTGCTGAGAACTCATAGACATCAGAAACATGACAAGGGAAACCACTGGTTTAATCTTAAAAGGGAATTTTTATAAGCTTATCATTTGTTTTTTTATGCTGCCGCACCAGCGATAGCCAGAGGCATTATTTGTTTGGGTTCTCCGTCCATCTGTCCATGCGATCGTCTGTCCCGTTCTCGTGAATGCGATAGCTCAGGAACACCTTGAGGGAATTTTTTCACACAAACATCCAGTTGGACTCAAGGATGAACTGATTAGATGTTGATGGTTAAAGGTCAAAGTCACTGTGACCTCACGAAACATGTTTTTGGCCATAAATCAAGAATTCATATGCTGATTATGACAAACCTTCACACAACTGTCTAATGGAATAAAATGATGAAGTGATGACGTTTTACATCTAAAAGGTCAAAGGTCAACTTCACTGTGACATCATAATGTTCTGCAAAAACACCTTTTCCGCCATTATTTAACGCCATAACTCAGGAACAGAAGGAGAGATTGTGACCATATCTCCTACTTGGTCAGATACTGAATTGGTGACGCTCATCTTGGGTGCTCACCTTGACACTGTGGTGATTGTACAGATCTGTGCTGCCAGAATGAAGATGTGTGTGAAGCATCCATGTTTTAGAAATATATCATTTATCATATTTGAAGTATTGTAGTCCACCACAAGCTCACTGGTTTTGCTAAAACTGAGCTTCAGGTGATTGTCGTTGCATCATGTGATGAAGCTCTCTATTACTCCTCTGTAACTATACAGAATCCTCCTCTCTGAAAATAGTCTTTAAGTGAACACAGCGTGTTTCTCACTGGAAATTATTAACTGGAATCATACAATGTAGTGATAACTTCCATTTCCAAAGATACACTTAACACCTTTTATTAAATTCCTTCAAAGTCTTCACTACAGGACAGAGTTTGGACAGGCATGGATGTAAACACCAACTTGACTGAGGCATGCAACCACAAGATGGTAATCCAGTTTTTGTAATCTTAACCTGCAAAGTAACTAATAAATATGGTAAAATATAAATAGTGAATGATAAGTATAGTATTTAATATTAATATTTTTCTCTGAAAAATAGTGGCATAAAAGTATAAAGTAGCATTAAACACAGTCCTCGTGTGAATGGGTGGTTAGAGTAAGTATGTACTTACTTTCCACCACTGGATGCAGATCTGCTTGTCAGTATTTTGAAAATGATGATTGGCTATCAGCTCTGATCACATGCTGTATTCATTGCTCCACATGGAGACTGTGAACTGTCCAAAAAATGCAATTATATATGGTGGCTTTAAATGAGCCGTCACAGTGGCCTATAAAATAAGGTTAGGTTACTAAAAAAAAGAATAAGAATAAGAAATGTGGTTTCTGTAGAAAATAATGAAGACCACCAAAAACAAATAGCACACATAGATTACAGTGTTACATAAAGCTGCCGTCAAATCAAATTACTGAAATATGGGTTTGTGAAACCACAAGGCAGAAAATCAAATGCCTTGAAATGAAATTAAACCAAATAGATTCCCATGCTTTGCCCTCTCACTGTGACAGTCAACATGGCACCAATCTGTTCTGGGCTTGAATCCTGTTCGACACCCAGGCTTTCTGTTTACTCTCCTTTCTTAGACGGCAAGACTAGACGCCAATTAACTCCTCAAAAAGTTACACCAGTAGTCCGTCATATCACTGAGGAGATATTAATACTGTGATGCCACACTTCATACTGTATTAGTGTCAGGGACGATGATGCAGACAGAACATGTTCAGGAGGAAACAGAAACTCTGCTTCTCTCTTGCTTTGAATCCCAATTTTGGGCAGCACAGCCACTTTGCATTTTAATCAGATCATTAAAACAGCGTCACATTTGCTGAAGATGAATGACCTCGACTGGCGTTACCAAAACTACAAAGAAACAACAAGATAAAGCCACCGCTCTAGCAAAACAAGGCTGTATGATTAATCCTCACAGTTGTTCCGACTTTAAACAGGAGCCAGCACGAATCAGCTGCGTCCCCAGCCTCGGCAACAGGTGTGTGTCTGTGTGGCAGGTGAAACACCGCACTGTTGCGCAAGTGAAGCCACGCTAACACGTTTCATGTTGTCCTGCATTGTACAGAGGATACTGAAGAGACTGTGAAAATACTAGACAGCTCACAGTGTTTCTAATTGGCATTGCTCAGATTTGTTCCTCACATACGCCACATACTTGTCTCCTGCTCTGATCTCATTAGCTGTTTCTTGCCTTTGTGTTCAAATATGTGCAACTGACCAGCTCACATTCCATGAACTTATTTAATCTAACGTGCCCATCCCTGACTTCTCTAGGAAAAACAGACTACCGTTTACAGGAAACAGAATATGTTAAAACCAAAATGTAACTGAAATATGTGTGGAAAAAAGATTCAACATAGATGCGAGTTTTAAGTTTGTCTGTCACTGTAATCTTGATGCTGAAAACTATACATGAAATGTATTGCTGTTGTTGGGATCATCAGAAAGTGTTATTTTTTTGCTGGATAGTACTGTAGATTCTTGCTATGTGAGTGCCTCCTATCCCCAGCCGAGCTCACGATGTGAAATCCAGAGCTGCTGCAGATTTATGCTCAGCCTTTCCTGGGGTCCAGCAGGGTTTAGATTTCCAAATTCTCAGAGTCGCTTGACTTCAGCTCTGTCCTGTGTAACGTTACTTGAAGAGCAAAGTGGGACGATGGTGATGAGGAAGAGGTCTTTAAACCGGTGTTGTGCTTGTCTCACGTCAAAGAAATGTTGGTGTTACATTTACTGACTACTTGTGTCACACTAGGGGTTACTACAGAATAGTAAAAAAAAAAAAAACAACCCTGACAATCAGGTCAAACTTCCTTTTTATTTTTGAGTGTATCCTGTGTTGTCCCAACTGTGTCTAAGTAGAAGCTTTTTTAAGAAGCCACTTTAATTACAGTATAGAAGACAATGTTTTTGTACTTGCCTGAGCAACAATTAAGAGATACAATCAGTAACAAGACTCCAGGACAGCAATTGCTATTAACTGAATGTTTATCAAGCAGCTCATTTGTCCAACACTGCTTGCAGAGGAAAAAGATCAACTTAGCAAGGGAACCAAATCTTCTTCTGTTCAAAGAGGCCCTGCTGGTTAGGTTAGCAGTGGGATTCTCATCCTGTGAAAGCAGCCACATAAGATCTGTGGCACATCCTCAAAAATTAATAATGTTTGAGGCCAGAGAAAAATGGCCTGGTTTCCTGGCTGCTGACCAAAAACACTGCTACAATAGTGTTTCCAGGCTGGTAATCACAGTCGCTGGTTCAAACAACGAAGGTGCAATTACTGTCAGCGTCTCCTGAGAGATTTCTCTCCACTGGTGGTTAGCCAGGTACCAAGGCTACAATTATGAGATATCTAACAGCGAGCTCTGCACAGGAAGAGAGCAGCTGATTTAATTAGAAGTGAGCAATCACGACAACCTGGGTCACTTTTAATTTCCACATACAAGCACCACTCATGGTCTCATGGCAGGCACACATGTAGCCATCTTACTTTGTCCTGCATGAACTGTAGCTCTGAAATCAGAAGGCATAAAATTGAGACGTAATCGGACAAAGAGTGACATGACCAGGTGCACTTTAGAGACACAGGAACATGTAATGGTTAGCACTGTACTCATGATGTAGCTTGTCTCCCTCAGGTTTTCTTTTCTGTTTCTTTTTTTTTTTTCCGTTCCACTTTATTCCTCTTACAAAAGACTGCCTTATTACATCTGAATCTGAAACGAGACACTAAACGCGCTCTCCTCCCAGCTGTTTCTTTCTCTGAACACTCTCATCCCACACACACACACACACACACACACACAGCAGACACACTCTTCATCATATTTTACTTTTCAATTATCCTTTGATCCCCAATCTTCTGTTCACTGTAACTATGCTAGCTTTTGCTCTCTGCTCGTTTTGTAATCCTGCAGCCAGAGAACTTACTCCCACCTCCTCTTTTCTCTTCCACATCCTCCTCCTCCTCCTCCTCCCCCTTCCTCTGTTTGGACTGTTTCCCACTTGTTGCATGGTTTTTAAAAGAGGAAAGATGACCGGGGCTAATGCATGTGGTAATGTAGGAAATGTGTTATCAAAACAAAACAAACATTTACAGCAAAGCACCAGTAAAACTTTGCATCTGGCTCATGTCTGCATCAGTTTGCACTGGTGGAGATGCTGCAGGCACTTTTGATATTTGTTTCATTTACACACTCAGATCTTATACATTTGGTTCCCAGTGGCATCAGAAACAACCTGCAGAGACATATTGTTTTTGAAGCATAATCCATCACTGCAATAACGGGGCAAAGGAAGAATGATTCAAAATTACTTCATATCACTAACATTGTTACACTAATGCATGTCGTTTGTGAAACACTTTCTGAAGAGCATCAGTATGAGAGCAAGAAAACAGAAATTATAAAACGGAAAAACAGCAACAAGTAATTGCTTTATATCCTTTGCTGCTTCTTTTGCAATGATGAATGTGGAGCTCAGGAAGTTATTTTAGATGCTGGTAGATGAAGAAATGCTGGTGGTAACTAGCCCCGACTGAGGATCTTGGTCGGGAAAATACAAATGCATCAGATGCTAGGCAATCCACGTAGTGAATTTTAGTTTGCAGAAATGGTTTAAAGTAATGAGGAATGCAAATGACTTAGAGCAGTTGCCATCAATTCAACCAATTTGAATTTAAGCACCACTTTTGATTTGACATGATTTGTATTGACTTCTGTGGTAAAGAGCCGTCTTGGTCAAAATGAATCATGACCTGCCTCTGTTTTTTACTACCTTTTCATTCACTAAGAAGATTGTATAGCATCCAGTGAATTTGTATTTTCACTATTATTCCACATTTTGGTAGCAACTGTGTGACTGAAATGTCTGGGTTTTATCCTTGATTCGTAGTATGACACTCCTGGAACAGGGCTAATGGAAACTAGAACACACATATAATTAGATGTTAGCAAGACTGTAAGTAATTGCACAAAAATGTGTGCAGATAAAATTAGCATACAGGCTATGTTAAGATGACGGAGGACACATTAAACATAGTCATCAACCTGCTGTATCTCGCTAGTGAAAACCATCCTAGCCATGAGCCAAAAGCAAAACGTCACTGGTGCAAACCTTAAAGGAGATTACTCTGTAAGTCTGTCAGTAAATGTACAGTTACCTTTACATACATATTATGCAAACAGAGTCTGTCTGCACTGTACAGTTTGTGTCTAATCCATTGTATACACACAGAAAACAAAGATATTGAATAAAGGATTTATAGAAAGGAAGCACGACTGGATTGATTGATTTATTTCACTAACTACCTTCTCATCCATTTATTTTTATATTAATCATTAATAGATATCATACCTGGATTTGTTCTTGTGTTCAACATGAGCACTCTCCCTTATAGCTTATATATACGTATATCATCCTATTAACTTGTGTACTGAATGAGTTCCAATAGAATTACACAGAGGAACAATACAAATCAAGCCTGAGATGAAGCTGTGCACTTGCTGATGTTTTCTTTTGTTTTCTTGTTGCACAACTTCTCAGCAAAGGAGTCTCCAAGGTTATCAGATTGAATTTCCAATTTCATTTCACTTGATTCATGTTTGCAATGTAACTGGATTCATGAACAAACTGGAAATGTGATTCAGAGGTGTGGAACAGGTGTGACTCATAATTCTCACTGATGAAAATGTTCTTTTCTGACAGCAAAAGAAAACATTTGCAATTCAGCAGCAAGGATTTAACTATCTGCTTAATTTTGTGCGAATATCTCATTTTTACTTGATGTTGAAACACCTTGAGCACAAATTCACAGTTAATAAAATGGTTGGGCGATAAACCACTTGCGACCACAATAAACTCACTTTGCGAGCTTCATAATCTTTGGAGATCGAGATGCACACACAGAAATACCAGTATGACGGAGGCGCCATTAAACAGTCCCATCACTGGGCAGAGAGAGCTGAGGAGACAGCTCAGCAGACATTCAGACAGGTTGACAGGCAGGAGGAAACACATCACACACACACACACACACACAGACACACACCACATCGTGTGGCCTCCTTTAAATGACAGATGATGATGCAAATACTGTAATTAGGTGGATGTAATTAAAATCTGCATATGCAAATTTAATGTAAATGAGGTGTACTTTGAAGGGCAACATGGTGTTTAATTAGCAAGAAAGGGGGGTATAAAGAACTGTAACTTTAATTATGTCTGCAATGCTGCGTACATCCAGTCCCAACTGATCGTCCTAATGCTACTTATTTGATCACTTGTAGTAGGATTGTCGACTCTTAGGCATTTTGTTTCTGTTTGTTCTGTTATCATGTGCACTGATGTTTTGTAGTTTCATTCATAGCAAGATCAGAGGTTTCCTGCATAAATGAAGGCTTTTACTTTCATATTTTGTCATTATACTATCAGGGTGTTATCCAGCAAAACAACTGAGCACCTCTTAAAAAAAAACAGGCACACGTGCATCAGTAAATTTGAAGTCACACGATCTCAAATTCTTCATTGCAGGTGCACAAATCCTATGCTACAAATTACAAATGAAGAAAGTCATATATTCACATTTTTGCTTCAGTTACTGCAGTAAATATGCTGCAATACACATTCACAGACTTCATATCAGAAGATGTGAAGTCATGGACAAAATTTGACTCGTAGCGTAGCAGATTCAAGCAGTTATTGACTTGTGTAGAAAAGAAAAAATGAGTTTGTGAGAGAATATTCTAGAGGTGTACAACTCACACACACTGATTTACAGTATGACTTCACCTTTTTTGATCCGTATTCACTGCAGCAACTGACGCACAAATGTATATGTTTGAGTTTCTCAATTCGTGAGCATTGTGCACCAGCAACAAAGAATCTGAGACTGTTTTTGTGTTTTTGGGAGAGAAAGTTTGCAACTCTTAAAGAATTTTTCTGTCTGACTTCAAATTTACTGATGAACACGTGTGACTATTTTCTACAACTACAAATTCCGCCGCAGGTGTTGAGTTGTTTTGCTCCGATAACACCTTCATACACTTGTGTGATTCATCACTGTGCAGACAAATTCAATTAGACCACTTTAATATGAGCAAAGTGATGTTAAGAATCGCCGCAGCTGCTCATTTGTAGTCCTTCCATGTTTGAATGGATCGTAGGCCGTATCATGGATCTATCTATCTATCTGTGTTCTGCTGTGCATTGATCTTAGCATTTATCTCAGCATACATAACATTCATATTCATTCAACATAGCAGCTTATCAAATTTCTCCATACAGCTTTATGTGGGCAGATGAGTGGGTGGGAAAAGGTTAAAATAAACAGTATAGGATTTCTGCTGGGGACAGTCTTTCTGCAATTTGTGGCATTCTTGGTGAAAATAAAATCTGATCAATATTTCTTCTCTTTCCATTTTGAGGTGGCTGTGTCAATGTGATGTGATGCATGCTGCACCTCAAAATCCTTTACAAAGCACATTAATTTATAGTGAATTGCCTACAAGATAATAACTCGTGTGTGCATTCTGAAAGAATTAAAGTTCATTTTTGACCTTGGAAACAACTCGAGGCTTTCAAACTTCACAGTCTTCATCGTCAGATGGAGTTTGCTGAGTTGTCACGGACATGGACTTGTTGACATCTGAACCCATTAGCTGTTATGATTTCATCCATAAAGCACTTTTAAGATTCCAAATCTGTGCTCGTGTAAAGGTTTACCGATAAAGTTTTTTTGTCCATATGACACCTGGGCAAACAGCCACTGCTGATGAAGACCATGTGATACGATCCAAAGCTCCAGAAAAGGCTGGAAAGGAAATTTTGAGTTTGAATTGTTTATCTTTATTATTATTATTTATTGGTCTCACACAATAAGATATAACACTTTTTGTGGCTTCTTCTACTTCATCATTATGAAGCGGCTTCCCACCATCTCTGTGTGGAAGAATTAACCCAAGAAAAAAGCCATTTATCACTTCTCTACCTATCTTGTATGATGAATGTGTTGTTTCTTGAATCTACGATGCTTCCAGTCTTCATTGCTTTGGCTCCAGGGCCATAACTATGATTGAAGGCACTGAGTTCATGTCCTCAGTAATGTTTCCTGCCGGTCTGTTTGCTGCTGACTCTCCGGTAAAATGCCAGAAACAAATACCTTTAAAAAAAAGGCATCCTGCTGGTGAAATTTGGACTCATGACCTCGGTATTTAACAAAAAAAAAAAATCCTGGCTACAGCCCTGCTTGGCTTCTCTAGGTGTGGCTTGACTCAACCAATGAGATCACTTTGGCCACCAGCTAAACTAAAACTCCATTATGCACAAAGCAAAATAGCTGAACAGTAATCTCTTATTAAAAAGCAGCCAATTATAGCTGGAAAGCAAAATGACATTTTGTTATCACACGGCACAAAATGTTTCGATTTCCTGTCTTTTTGATTAATTTCATTAAAACAGCATCGAGTTGGGATTTTTGGTCTCTTATCTGCCACGAATGCACGCACGTACACACACACACACACACACACACAGCTGGTAAGCCCATGCCGAAGCAATGTGTTTGAGGTGGCATTGAGAGCTCACTTGAGAGCCTGTTTCTGTCTGCCTCATTATCATCAAAGACAACAGGCGCTCCGGCACATGCACACACACACGCACACACATGCTCACATGTGCACACACATACACACACACAAACCTACCCCCCTTGTATGCACATGCACACAAAGACATGCGTCATAGATGGTTTTCATAGTAATCATGGCCACTTCAAGCCGCAATGTCCCTCACCGTGGCTGTCACGTGAAAACCTTGTATCTCCAACCTGCCAACAACTATGAATCACGCAGACCAAGCAGTGCAGTTTGTAGCTTGACCCCCATGGTTTTTTTTTTTACAGTTATCTAGTGTTTTTAAATGGTTTCATGAATCAACATGCGATGAGAATGTCCTTGGCCCTTAGAGGAGCGTATGATCCTTCACATGAAGCCGAAACATGAAAATGAGTTTTTCACACAACAATAGCATTATGTAAGGCAGTCTGCATTTTCATTATATCCCCATGGCAACCAGACTGCTGTCAATCACCCTGAAAGGTTAACATCAACGCCCCCACTCTTTTGTAATGGCTGCTTCTACTGTATGTCTTACTAATGTTATTTGAATTATGTAAGAGACGATAATCATAAAAATTAATAACATAATGTGCTGATGTGTATTTGTGTGAAATCAGATCCAAATGACTCATTGGAGTTCAAAATCAGGTTTTGATTGACAACTCAAACCTCCTCTGACTAAACCATATAGATGAAGGTCAGAGGTCAGACACATGTCATACTATCGCTGTCACTCATTTTTCTTCATCTCTTTCCCCTGCTCGCTCTTCCCCTTTGACCCCTCTCTCTTTTCCTCACCCCATCTCCTTCCATTCCTCTGCTACTCCTCTCATTATTACCCTCCCTTTGCTCATCACACCTTCTTCTCTCCTCTTCTTCACAACAACAGGAAAGGGAAGAAAGACTTGATGAGGAAAAAGAAGCGTGAAGGCAGGTGGAGAGAGAAGAATAATTTATCTCTCAGGTGATAAGTGACATTTGATGGACACACACACACACACACACACACACACGCACTCACACACACACACACACACACACACACACACACACACACACACAGAGTAGGGCAGAGCAGCATCCAGCCAAGCAAACACGCAGTCTGAATACTGATTAACCAATCAGAGCCCATTTCTGCCTGGCACCAGAGATACTCGTTGGCTGCCATGGCAACCAAGAAAGCATCATAGCTGAAAGGAGAAGGAGGAAGTGCCTTGGTGTGAGTGTGTGTGTGTGTGTGTGTGTGTGTGTTGGATTGAGAAGAAACAATATCTGTTGTCGAACTGATCAGTTCTTCACTGGAAATTATTAACCTACTTGATTGTGTTTGGCAGCCTTTCATGCTTTAATTCTTTCAAGTGCGTCAAGCTTTAATCACTAATCAATATTTTTAGAGCAGCAGTGGATCAAATAACTTGTGTAATGTTGAAAGCTAGCACTTCCTAAAGAGATTTCCTCACTGGATGTCTAAAATGGTAACTGCTAACACTTTGTAAGATTATAATGTATCAGTGTTTCGTCTTTGCTCTGCTGCCCCCAAGTGGACATAAAATCAATTAATGCAGCTTTAATTCTCTATAATACTCGAGGTTATTCTCCTCTTCTCATTGCATTATATCATTTTTGGCAATTTTGGATTTGTGTTTTCCTCCACCTGATGAAAGTTAATATTCACTCTCTGCTTAGTTTGGGGTGAACTAAAGCTGCAAATGTGCTAAATCTTATTAACTCTTAGTGGCTTTGTTACAACGAACAACCACTTGACGTTACATGTGGTAATTTCATTTATAAACAACTGATTCATGCAACTTTTAATTGAAAGTATTACATTTTCTCATGACATTTGAACGAGTATTGTTTAGTAAATGTGATCAAGCCTGGACAGTGCATTGGCAACAGCGTTTCTGACACACTGTGATGACTGTGAAACATCGTGTTATCTGAGAGGCACTGGAAGAGAAAAGAGAACAAAATTAAAGGCAGGGAGAGCCTTTGTCTTGCAATATTGTTCTCAACTGTCATGCAAATGAGGAGCAGTGGACTGAGAAATACAGGGAGAGATGGGTAGAACAGAAAGAGATAGCCAAGGAAAAAATCTTGCCTTATTATTCCATGCCAACAGCAAGACTGTGCTTTCAATCTAAATTAAATCTTCTGACTTAAAAGTGAATTAAGTATCATGCCTTCTCACTTTGTACATCAGGAAACAATATTTTACTGTAAACTACTAGGGAATGTGATTCAAAATTTTCTTGACATTAATAAGACGTCTTGAGTATTTTGCACGCTGAGAGTTTATCACAGCACAAAACTGCTGCATGTCACCAACACAAATTCAGAGTATTTACTCATCCAATCCCCAAGATTTAGGTTTCAACACGCACCCCATCCGTGCTGCTGCTGGCACACACACACGCCGTGAGTCACAGTAATCACGTCCACTTCAAACCACTGCGTCGCTCATGGTCTCTGTGGAGCAGCTTCGTGTTTGACTTGACCAGCACATTCAGTTTGCTCTAAAAGTGGCAAAATCTAGTCACGTGATGATGGTAGACACTCAGTCAGTATCTCTCAGTCTTAATTTTTGAGTATTGTCAGCTCGTGAGGAAAAAGAGCACAGGTGAGAAAGTAACGTGAGCTTTGCCCATTTGACCGTTTTAGAAAGTAGTAAAATGTAAATCGCTTTTTAACATCGACACGAGCGCCGTGTTTCAGGCCCATTCTGTAGTGAACTGTATTCTCTTTCAAAGCGTCGGCAGTGAGCTGGGAGGGAGTTTTAAGGATTATTGAGTGTTCTAACAAAGCGGCAGTGTTATCCCAGGTTTAACCCTGGGCTGTAATACTCCTGGGTTAACATTTAACAAGCGTGTCTTCTCACATCTGGATTTGATAAACCCTGTAGTCAGAGACTGTCCTCTCCAGAAAGAAGGCTGCAAATGTCTTAACTAGAGGTTTTCAAGGTCTGAGACTGTGGGTTGGTCTGAGATTTGATCTCCTTTTGATAACTAATGTAATAACTAGTATAATATTTGCTCACTTCCATTCACAGAGCCTCCTCTAAAACTGTTTGGACTGATATGAATTTTGGAAGGCATTGACAAAACAAACAATGTTGTCCTGGATCAGAAAATGTTCAAATGTTGGAAGGCAGTAACAGCCACATATTTTGTAATATAGTTGGGAAGACTTGGGTGTTTAAAATGGTTATGACTGCACGAATTATTGAATGGCTATTGAAGACAACTGTTACATTCGAACACCACAGTGTTTTGCTCTATTTATCTCAGTGCCGTGTCTCAGAGGTTAACACTACAAAGGCCTTGATGGTTAGTCTGCTGCATTAATCAAGGGTTAACAGTTGGGCAAACCATTCAAAAATGTTAGTGTGAATGGCACATTGTATTTTCCAGAGACTCTCTTCAACCACTACACAACAATGTCTATCTAAAGTCTGCTGATATTCTCATTTGTAAGAGGAGGATTGTGTGAGAGTCACACAGTCTTGCTTTAAATGTAGATTTACAGAGAGGTTAACAGTATTTGGGTTTGAAGGTTTAGAATATTATAAGGCAACATTTTATCCTCCATCTTCATAATCACAAGGTAAACAGTGCAGCACCTTACTGGATGAATTGTGGTGAAGTTTGGCCAGGTTTGTTGCCAGATGACTCCTTTGCTTTTTTCATTTTATTCTGCAGTTAACAAGCAGGAAAAGTGAGGAGACGTCCCTTTAAACTCACCTGTGAGAGTGTGCATCAGCCTCGTGTTTGGATATCTTTGTCTAAGTGATATTATTAGACAGAGCGGATGGGGAGAACAGAGAAAAGGAGGAGTGGATTATTACAAGATTTTGAAGGGCACCTCAGCAGGTTTAATATCCAAGTTAGAGAGAAGCCTTCAATATCAGAATTCATAAATATTGCATTTCATATGAATATGATTTCCCTGGCTGGCTCTCATCTGACAAACACACAGCAATATCCTATTATAATTTGGGATATTCAAGTCTTCTATTATTAAGCTACCTCATCAGCTCTTAAATCACTAATAAGAGGCTGAAACAATTCTAGTCGGAGGGCTGCAGCTTTTGAACTCTCTCTTTATAACTCTTAATAACATGTAGAATATTTGCATACATATTTTATGTCTATATGATTGATCCACTGTTTTTATTTGCATTTATTTCTTGGTCAATCAATTGATAGTTCAATAGGTGTGTATTTTGATTTTTCATGTAAGAAATGGAATCAGGCAGACATTTTCTAAGAGACTATGTGAATATTAAATTTTAAACAGCCAAATTAATTCTTGTTTCAGAAAGATGGTGATTGAGAGACTGAAACCAGAACCAGGTATTGCAGCATTTTCAGTAAGTTATATTTCTTTTAATTCAGTTTGTTTAAGGAATGAAGGCTGCTTTTCCTTCATTGACTGCAGACAGAAATACAGCAGCTTATGTTAATACTCATTTAGCTATATACTAATATATAAATGCATGTTCTGTGTTGCACGACTGGTTGAATAAAACAAATCTGCTGGTCAAATGGGTTAAAGAAGTCAAATTCAAACAGTGTTTTGTTGAAGTGGATTATAATAATATTTACCTGTGTGATTCAGCTCGTCGGTTTATTAGACTTCATTTCAACAATAGTTCAAATAGCCTGGTGCAGAAGGAGGCAGACATCAGCTACCACCTCATGGTCCAGTGAAATCCTGAGCACTTTGCACAGTGCTGTCACAACCACAGTGAACACGATGCCTTAATGAGTCCAGCAAGGAATTTACAGTTTCTGACGCCTGAAAAAATATGTATGAATGAAAGAGCACCTCAGTGTTTCAAAAGTCGAAATTGAAAATCAGTTTTGATCTCACTGTGGTACCTTTGAGAGGAGTTAAAATTCCTGATGAAACATCTGGGAATAGTTCATATTTTATTGGTTTTGTATTGCTGGAAATAGAAGACCGTGGGGGCGAGTGGAGAGGAAAAGAGAATAGGGTCAAAAGAAGCAGCTTTTCGGGCCTAACAGGTAACTCAGCGTGTTGGTTCATTCACAAAACAACCCCACTACGCCGGGCAGGAGCCGTATCGAGCCGTTTTCATCCCCCTGTTTTTAGAGAGTGGCTTTGAAGTCACAGCTCCACAGTTTGAGAAAAAGAGAGCGAGCACTTCCTTTGGAGATTTCTGAGAATAGGCCGCTTTATTTCTGTCTGCCTCTTCGCGGGTACGGAAGGGGAAAAATGGACTGGAGCAGAGAGAGCAGAGAGTCAGCCAGACAGAGAGATCAATGCCCGACTGCAGCACAAAGAGGAAGAAAAAAAATAAAGTGTTTTTTCGTTGCTTTTATGCAGCCGTAGGTGTGCAGGTGTGGTGACCTTGGCAACTGGCAACGGAGCAGAACATTTGATTGGTGCGTGCACGTGAGCGTGTGTCACATGGAGGCGAGGTCAAGGTGCTCAAATGGAAAATCGATACATTCTTTACTCACAGATCTGGAAAAGGCTGTTTTTCTTTCACAATAAAAGCTGCTTTGTCCTTATTGTTTGAAGTTAGTTTATTCACACAATAACCCTTTTTTTTAAGCTTTTCAGCCTGATGAGTCAGACAGTTTCGTTAGTGGATCGTAGTGTGAGACACGTCTGACCCTCCAGCAATTTCACCCGTGGGTGCTGCCGCCACCACTCAGCCATTTTAGCATTTGCAGCAGGTAATTGTCCAGGTGTGTACCGGCAGTTGTTACAGCAATTACTTTAAATTGTAGGGGAAAAAAGAAATAAACTTTGTTAACCTGCTCTGGTTGACATTTTTCTAACCTCTCAGTTAAGCTGGTGTCAGTATCATGAGATGAATCAGGGCTTCAGAGTGGGGATGAATTAGCAGGTATCACATTTTCCCCTTTAATTTGAACTCTTTAAATTTCTTTAATTTCACCTGCAAGCCCACACAGTCACGCTGAGCTACATGTAATAATCACTGTCTCCTTCATTTGAAGACATTAGTGTAATTACTGTTAACAAATGAGGCCATTGGAGAGACATCCAGAGTCCTGTCCTTTTACACCTGACTGCACAAAATGTACCATAACAATGTACAACTTCACTTTAACACAGTACTGGTACTTGTGATTGACAGACTGCTGTTTGATTCACGTCACTTCATGGGGAGAATGAAAGGTTTTGAAACTACCGACCTCTCTTTTGAAGGTAAGATTGATAAAGTTTTGTAGCAGGTGAAATAATATTACCATATTCACAAAGGGTGAAACACAAAGTACGGCTGGAGATGACGGGAATGTTTGCAGGTATTTGCTTTGATTTCTTTACGTTAAAAAAAAAAAGTAGGCTCTATTAAGTTTTCACACATTTCCCACTCTATGACAATTAACGGCTGCTGTACTAAATAAACATAATAAATAATAAATACTTTTCTGACTGAACTAATTAATTCATACAGCATATGTTGCATTACGTGTACAGAAAATTTTAGTTTTTCATAATGTAATCTATGAATAAACTACATTTGGCTGGACGGCAGAAGAATGACAAACCCTCTCATTTTCATCACCTAAAATATGAGAATGCTTCAGTGTTTTCATCAAACATTAAAAACACAAACAAGCATAAACAAACACACCCACCCCTGCTCCCTCCCACGTCCCTCTGTCTGTCGATCTGGCTCTCTCTCTGTTTTCGCTGTCTGTCAATAGAGGAGACGGTGGCATTTCCAGCCTGCAGACAGCTTCTCCCATCAGACCTCATGACTGACGGCGGAAACTCTTGTGCATGCGTATGAATACAAGTGCGCTAATAAACTATTCTCCGCTCGTCCTTTAATGTGTCCTTCAATCCGTTTGACCATCTAAGCTGAATAAATGTCTTTAAAGCAGACACGGCTTGTGATGTTAAAACGCTCTGTAGCTGAAATCACACCGGCCCAACGGCTGGTGATCAGCATCCAGCACTTTGGTCAATTTACTAGATCGCCACAAGCACTGGTGTGGATATCCATTGTCCAGTGGGTGATTTGGTGACCTCTGACCTTTCTTTTAGTACCAGTCAGGTATCAGAGTGCCATGAAATTTACTGTGGATATTCACACTTATCTCCATGACCTTTCCCGATGCACCGCCCTCAGGCAAAAGCGTCACCGTTGCACAGAATATCCTAATTAGTGCAGATGCCATTTATGAGGTATGAGCACTACCTTCTGTCATAGAAGCTCATTATTCCAACAGTCGTATCATTTTTAAAACACAAGATGTCTCATCATCTAATAGGCCAGTTACTGGGAAATCTGCTGAGCCCAGCCAGTTTAAATTTGAGTGAGATTGTCGTAGCATGTTGACTGAAGTACCTGGATTTTACGCATCAGGTTATTCAGGTAACTCTTGGAACAGATGCTTGTTTGGCGTGTTGTGATTCAGAGGCTGAATTTGTATAAAAAGACTGACTATTAAAAACAGAATTTACATTTTCAAGCCATCGCCCTCCTCCCTCCCTCCCCCGGCCGTCTTCATGACCTTTTTGAAGGTATTACACCTGGAGAGTTCAGAAGACGATTTGTCTCATGCACTTTACTCTGGAATATTTAAACAGCGAAACCGCGTCATTCCCATATGAGCACTTGTGCGAGGTTGATAAAGCACGGGCGGGAAAAGGGCAGCTATGGGGGCAACGGCAGTGAAAATGTCACACGGCGCTCATTTTAAAGGCGGGCGGCGCGATTCCAGCAGAGGAGGGAGAGGATTTGAAAGGGATTACAAACGAGACTGACTGATAATGTGCAGAGTCTGGAGCGGTTTCACAACTGATCCATCTCTTAATGAAGGAGATTGAGGGAAAGTTTTCTTAAAGGTGTGGTGCATGACATGTATGGCGTCTGGAGTGTGCCACTAGAATAGTTCTTTTTCAGTGTCTAATTAATACATCGATAAAATACATATGAAAATGAAAACAATTAAGTCAAAAGATCAAGTATTATATTTCCTTTCATGTCATGATCATTGCAATAACTTTAAAGGCACCTCTCTTTAATTTAAGGATGTGTAAGCAGAAGTGAAGATTAAAGAAGATCCAACCCACACAGCAGCAACAGGAGCTCTGATTGGCCAGCTGTTGACCTCTGACCCTCCGTCTGCTGGTCAAAAGAACAGGTGCAATTTATGATCACTTTTTAAGATCTGTTCATTATAATTGAACACTGAAAAGCCTTCAGTTATTCCAGTGTCAACCTTTTTGGCAACCAGACAACAACATGTTGATCCCACAGCTCACGTGTGCCCAGAATCACAAAGCACATCTAAAGCTACATTCAGGTGTCCTGATGAAATCACTTCGGTTTCATCTTCACTGGATTTCACATCATACAGGAGACAAAAAGGAAGACAGAACACATTTGAGCTCCTTAACAACCTCAGCTTTAAAAGAGTGCTTACATCAATGGGACGGAGGGAGGGGAGGGGAGGGGGGCTGTCAAAGCTTTGTAATGCAGAACAAACAGTATTGTGGCTTGTTTTTCATCAGTAACAGAAGAAAGATAGAGGAGAGGACGGCAGGATTTATAAAGGCCAACGTGCCCCAGCGCAAAACCTGAGAAAGTTTTAAATGGCCACAATAAAATCTGCGTAATTTTAATTAAAATTTAATTTTAATCATAAATTTTACAATATATTTATTCATTTGACTTTTTAATTATATGTTTTGCCAATGTTATTTTCCAGCATTACATGCTAAATATTGTTTTCCTACAATGCAATTCAGTGGACATCCCTTTAATTACTTTTTTTTTTTGCTTAAAACACTGCCAACATGCCATATGTTCTTAACAGAATAAAACAACACATTGTCGAGCCTGATGCTTATTTTGGTTCCCGATGTGTCTGATCTGTCTCTCACATTTGGCAATTTTCTAACATGTTGTCTGATCCTGGCTTTGAAAAATGAACTGCTGACAGATGAAGCAGCAGATGTATTTGTTATTGATCGATTGTTAAAAGCTGGCCTTATGAGGGCAACAACCTATAGCCTCGCACATACCGTCCACTGTAGCCGTGAGCATAATGAAAGACAACTTCCAGCCCAGACTGCACCGTCATGTCTCTGCTGACGGGCAGCTCTGCTGTCCTGTGGACACTGAGGAGCTGCAGCACCGTCCACCACTAAAAAGCATTTGATCGGAGTGATGGCAGCTCAGCTGGAAGTGTCGACATGTTGTCTGTCCCTTGTGTTGAGCGCTCCCTCCTGTCTGCACGGCTGACCGCCTGCAGAGATGGCCTGATCCCTTCAGAGTGCTGACTTTGTCACATAAAGCAGAAGTTGAGGAGTCAGACTATTAAAAATGAAAACTTGAAAGTGTTCATATTGTGATTTGAGAAAGAGGATGATGTGGTTTGAATAGTAAAAAAAAGTCACGCTGGTGCAAATTGGTGTCCAGGTTTTCCGCCCCAAATCTACTGGTGCTAAATTAACACAACATTTTCTGGTGAACATAGTTGGAACCAGACAAGTTTTCACCGCTTCATCCGAGTGACAGAGAAGCGTCTGAGACAGACACAATCGTCTCAAAGAAGCCGTGAGTGCTGGTGGATGGTACGGGTGTGAGACTTGCTTAAAATTCAAAAAAGGGAACTACAGAGCAAAGCTGTCAAGATGTGGATGTGCGGAGGAGTCAGGTAATGCAGAGGAGAGGAGCGGAGACGAGCCTGAAAAGAAAGAAGTAACCCTGCTGCAACATCAAGAAATCCAGCTGAGCTGAAGTGAAGCTCACCGGCCCGAGTTTTTGAAGGCAGAAAGCAGCTGAGACGAGTGTAAGAAGACGAGACGGAGACTTGACCCCCTCTTTGTGAGTTGCCTCTGTTTAGCTGTTTCCCTCTTTCCTCCCGAGTCAACCTTTCATATTTTAGCTTTGAATCTCACTGTGTTCTCCAATATGCTTCTTTTCTAATAATTTTATCTGTCAACAAGCTCATGATTCATGTTTGCTGAGATGAAATGAACTTCTCTTCGTGTGTTGTCTGTCAGGTTTTATAGTGCAGAAGTTGGTCATATTATATTGCAATAATTTCAAGCTTTCTTTAACTGTCGAGTCCTTTTTGTTCTGCAATGTCAACTTTTTAAAACTTTCTCTATTTATTGGCTTTAATATAATGTTGAAGAACTGGAGGAAGACACACACATATTCCAGTGAGGCTGCTGGCTCACATGCACACTTCAAACAAAGAAGGAAACCTCAACATCTTTTTTTTATTCTTATGATTGTGTTTCAGGTTGCTGCCTTCTTCAGGATAACAACCTACCATCACCAACATCGTGACATGCTCCTTGTGCGGTTTGGTCTAATTTTGGAATACAAAACAACAACAAAAAGGCTTCATGTCAAAATTAATTGGACGGTCACTCTCAGGGAAAATCTACCCTGGGAAACCACTTCACAAGATGAAAGTTTTGGTTTGGACGAGGGGACAGTTATTCTCAGCTGAGGGTGGTTTTCACACCTTGTTCAGTATCTGAGCAAAACTGACTTAACTATGATGTGCTGGCCTAATTAGCCTCATTATAATCTTGCAAATGCAAATGTCCAATTAATGCCGAGCATCTATCCTCAAGACTCTTGTTAAAGGAAGCTGTGAACAAAGGAGGTGGAGGTCCTGGACACAATGCAAGATTTTTCCGATGGCGGCCTTCAAAGGGCAGAAAAGCAGAAATCTGAAGCTCGGTTCTGTCGAGCTGCGTGTGTGTTACACTCTGCATTGTGTTAAACTGCTTACACGGCAAATGTGGGAGACAAGAGGACGACAAGAAGCAACAAGAATTCATCCTTTCGACAAGGTTCTTTTCAAACACACCCGCCGCCAGAAAATGCCATTAAATGTCAGCTGTCTGTTCCCGGCTTTACGACACACACACATTTTCTTTCTTGGCCTCACCTTAAAACTCTGCTGGAAGGTCGTACTAAAGAGGATCAGGGCTCGAGTCACTCCACGGAAATGACCCAGAGTGTTCTTTAATGACGTTCACAGAGAATATAATGGGGAGCGGCGAGAGGAGAGAATGGCGTTCGTGGCGTGGCTAATGCATGATGGGATATGACAGTCGTTGCTTTGTCTCAGCGGGTCAAACAGAGATGAATAAAGTCGACCGCTGTGGGAAACGGGGCCTCATGGCTCTGTTGTCGTGTGGAAACTCGACTGCAAATTTAACCAGCTGTCCTGTTTTTATTCAACAACCTGTCAGGGGGAACATTTGTTAACATCTCTAATGTAAATTGAATATTTGGGATACCCTTAATCACCTTCTTGCTGAGAGTTAGATAAGAAGATAGAGGTATATATCTTCTCATCTGACTCTTGCTAAAAATTTTTAGACCTGTAAGTTCAAACATGATTTTTCTATATAACATAAAGGTTCATGCTGCTAGAATTATTATGTCGGTCGAATAGACTTCAAATTCAAATATACTAGATTTAAAATTAGCCTATTTTTTTGTTTGTTTTTACTGTAGCATTTAAACTCCACCGTGGTTGATAGAAATCCATAAATTTCCATAAAAAAATACCTGTCCTCAATATTAGCTTCAGCCGTGGCAGGAAGTCCTCACCTCTGTGTGACCGCGAGCCCCGAGGCTGGTGAAAGTGCAGATGTGGCTGTTAGGGGCAGCTGGATCTGCTTCTCAGGTATTAGTGAAGGTTCACTGCACAAGGGCACAGAGAGAGGACACACACACACACACGTTTGAAAAACATCATGAGAACTGTTAGATGAATTATGCTTGCAAAGAACTTTGGTCGGCTTATTCCTACAGTTTTTGGAATATCATACAAGACTGTAATAGAAAGTCCAGGCAGGTGGAAGTAATGAGAATAGTCACCATTTATGTTTTGAGAGTTTAAAAAAAAGAGAGAAAAAGGGTGTTTCTTATTTTACTGCTCTAAGAGTTACACAGAGAGTGAACATGTCCAAGGCTGTCAAACCCTCTCAAGACCACTGACACATGCAGAATGAACTGATGGAGGTTCAGTTTGTCAGGGAGCTATTGCTCAATATAAAGGTCAGCAGAGTGAAGCTATTTCTGCTGAGAAAAAATGACATGAGGGGTGTTGGGAATACTGGGAGAGACGCCTTGAGTGCTCACAAACCATTTGGATGTCACAGAGCAGCACATCTCTATACACTTAGACATGTATATATACAGAGAGGGTATAGAAGGAGGAAAAGAAGAGAGAAGAAAAGAAAAAATGAAGTCTGTTCCAGCTCAGCAATCAGGACTCTCAGCCTCTCACTACTCTGGCTTTCCAAATTGACAATTTTCTCAAAGTGTTATCCACAAAGACGAGAGGCTGTTATATATGAGCCTGAAGAGACGGCTCTCTGGACAAATAAACAGACACACACACACATTTGCACAAACAGCAGAGACTCAAATGACTGAGTGAACCGTCGAGAGAATTGGGTTTTTGAGACAGAAATGAACGCAGGCAGAAGAAATTTCACCAGGAAAAAGAAAGAGGCCGCAGTGATACTGTATGTGTGTGACAGCACTTTCACACTTTCCTCTCCCTCCTGCCTCTGTATCACTAATTGCATTGTGTGAACATTTTCTTCCAGCATCGAGCAAGTGAGCAACACATTTCATCCATCGCAGCATCTGAAGCACAGAGGCTCCACGGGATAGTTACATGCCCTCAGGTCAGTACGAAAGACTGTGAAAGGCTCTAATTTTGCTTTTCTTCAGACTGAAGAATCTAAAGCTGGGACGACGAATTGTATGTGTGTGTGTGAGAGGGGGACAGAAAGAGTGATGGAGAGAATGTGAGCTGAAAAAGAGATGCTGCTCCTCCCTCTAGTGGTTCAACTCTTGCATAGTTCAGTCTAAAGTACATACAGTATAAAAAGTATTGTGCTATCGCTGTATTGATGCAGCTCATATCAGCAGAGAAATGTGTGTTGATGTACTCTTTGCTGAAAAGAAAAAGTCACAACTATACAAAAAGTTTTGCATCTTATGGCAAATTCTGTGCATAAACTTTTTCTTGATGAGATGGAGCTATATTCAGCAAAAGACCAGAACATTTTTTTTTAAATCATATAAAATTATTGACTGTAATGACTTGAATTTAGCTCACGTGATGACAATGAGTTCACTCTATTTGCTGGAGAATACTGATGTGACCGAAAGCTCTGTGTTCAGTAAAACTTCCTGTTATGTAATGTGGAGAAAGAACTTAGATGCACAAATCATCAGAATTATTTTCTAAAATTTAGGAACCATCCCTTCAGATGATGTCATAGTGATGTCATGAGGGTTATCTCACCTCGGATTTGGTGAGTACACATTTATGACACTCCTGCTTTACCAAATGGAGGTATAGAATTTAGAAGATGTGGGAGCAGGGAGGGTCTAATGAAAAGAGGTTGTTGGGTTGCATTATGGGAAATGTAGGATTCAATATTTCTAGGGCTGAAGGTCTGGTTATCTTGGCTTCTGTTACCGTCTCTCACAACTTTATATAAGTGCAATACTAAATTTTGAAGTACCACTTTAAGTAATTACTTTTGAAACAATTCATTTAGTAATTGATAAAGGGATGTGAAGGTGGGAGAAAATCTTTAAACCAATAGTAGATATCTTGGATGTCTTGCCTGTAGGTGGCAGTAAGTTCAAGCAAATTCAACCCACAGGCAAGTACTGATGGTAGTTAAAAGTGAGACACACCAGAACACGCATTAATAAAAAAAACATTTTATTAAAGAAGAAGCGGGATGGTTTGTGTCCCTATATTCTATACATTATGTACGATACAATGTAGAGGACAGACAGAGACAGATGGTGCGGGAGTGCTGACCCAGGTTCAGTTTGGTCTTTTTTTTTTTAAAGACTCAAATTCAGTTTTTTTTTTGTGCATGAAGGAATTCATTGTCAGAAAGCAGTGAACTGGTCCAGTGACCATGTGCAGCACCTGTTGTTTCATTGATAAGAAAAATAAAAGACAAACATCAAACCTGGAACATCACTGCACACGTGTTCATGTAGATTGTTACAAGTCAATTACACATACTTCACATACTTTTTGCATTTTTATAGTTAAATCTAAATTTAGGGGAGGTTTATTTTAAGTTACAGTTTGTGTACTTTAGCCTGTGAATCTATAATACTACATTAATCAAATCCTTAAAAACTGCACATGTGATGTCTGTTAATGTTTGTTGCTCGTGCTCTCTGACCCAGGATCAGAGCTCACAGCTGTTCCTATGGAAATGATTGTGTAGCTTGATTGAAATGCTACTTGACTTTTCAATCTCAACATTTTAGCAGAAGGCGTTTGCACGACAAAAGAAATCCAGCAAATACTTTTGTCCTAAAACAGCAATTAAGTCTGTGATGATTTTCTAGTTTTGAGCTAAAGCGAACGTAAAAAGTTTACTTCACTGTTCAGGTGTGGATTGTAACAAGGATTGATTGTAAGCGCACACAGCAAATTTGACTGTTCAAAGCTTGGACAGATATTTCTGGGTTTGGGTCAGGTTAACATTTTTCAGCCTGTGGTCAGAGCAAAGATTTGAAACTATCATACTGCTTCTCCTCCTCAGTTTAACATCAGAAGATAGTACCAATCCAAAGATTTTTATGATCTTAAACAGACTATCAGAACGATCCAATTAACGAAAAGCGAGCAATTTAGCTGATCAACAGCAAAGGCGCGTTCACACTGAATAACTTCTGGATACTGTCAACATCTTCATCTCATATGCACACTGAGCAAACCTCACTTAATAACACTACTACTCTTGGTTTCGTCTTTATAATGTGCTGTTTCAGAAAATAAAGTTCAAATGTATAACCATTAAATTCTTTAAACATGGTCTCTCAGTTAGAAATATTTACATGTTTTAAAGAAACATCTGAACATTTATATTGTTTACGCAATGACGAGAAGTGAGGTTGTTGTGGTTGTTGTTGAGAGGATTTCTCTGACGTGACCCTTCCGACATAATAGCAAAAAAGTGTAAACTAACAGAGGGAAAGCAAACTTAAATACAAACTAAACTCTTGATGACATTCATGAAATCAGTTGGTTCTCAGTCGAGGAGAAGACGGATGCTCTTTTGTTTCCCATTTCACACTAAAGCAATGGCAAACAGCTATAAAACTATTAAAACTAGTCAGATGTTGATATAAGGTGTAAACAAAGTCGGCAACAAAGGGGCTTCATGTCTGTATGAGGCAGGCTTGTCTTTACATCACCGGAAGCAGAATTGTCGAAAGTGTGTGTGTGTGTGTGTGTGTGTGTGTGTGTGTGTGTGTGTGTGTGTGTGTGTGTGTGTGTGTGTGTGTGTGTGTGTGTGTGTGTAATTCAAAATCCTCTGATTGGACAGCTGACCTGACACACTAAAAAAACCCTGGATTTTAAGGAGGAGAGAGTGTAGAAACTAGGGTTAGACCGATATACTGGTGTGCCAATACTGACCATAAATATTAAATATTCAATATGCTGCAGGCTTCAGAGCCTCATACTGTAAAGGCTGTTCTTTTCCACCTGAACGAGAACAAATCTACAGCAGAAACGCTGCCTCTTAATTGAAATAACTGCACTAAAAATGATCA
The DNA here is from genome assembly GCA_025331565.1 of Holacanthus passer. Taxonomy (NCBI): domain Eukaryota; kingdom Metazoa; phylum Chordata; class Actinopteri; family Pomacanthidae; genus Holacanthus; species Holacanthus passer. The sequence goes on along the minus strand of JAFREQ010000172.1, from coordinate 77,088 downwards.
GATTTAATCATTTTAATAACTGCTACAAATACAAAATTGGAAAAATATCAATATCGGACCCATATCGGTTGAACCCTAGTGAAAAGATGCAAAGCCACAGGTACTGACGTGAAAAGATGCAAATATACACATATATACATTTTTGCATAAACTCTATGTACATACATTATGTGTGTTGGGACTAGATTTGGCAACCAGGCTGAGAAAAAAGGTTTTGTTTTTTTTCTCATTAATGAATTAAGGCATGCCATGTGTGACTCGGGGAGCTCAGTCTGACAGCTGCTTTTATTTACCTCCTCACACTCGGCTGGACTTAGTTTTCCCAAATTTACCTCATGTTTCGCAGAATTCTCGCTGAATTTCCCAGCAGTCTGTTTAGGGTGTTTACTTTGCACGTCACGACAAGCTCTGAAAGTTTGCTGGACTTTATTCCTTTGTGATTCTGTGCAGCCAACTTCTCTGGAGCTGTGATGTCATCACTTGGCGACCGCCGCCGCTGCGATGCCAGAATGTTCAGAACAGCTGGATCGCTCCTCCAAGGCATGACATCATCAGTCTGCTGGCCGGCCCGTCTCTGTGATGTCACAACTGCTCACTGTGATGTCATACCCCATGCTCAGATGACTGGAAGCCTCGTCTGTCAATGCCAGCGTGGTCATGTCAAATGTTTGACAGTCGTCGCCCGCGGGTGGCGCCAAGTGATGCTCGCAGCCTCGGCTCTCTGGCCCTGTAGGCGAATGAGTGAGAAAACAGTCAATTACAAAACATGACATTGTTTCTCTGTCCTTGAATAAGTCGTTTGTTTCAGTTGTTATGCTTCCTGTACTGACTGAGTTTTGAAAGGCAAACCTGTAGTGCTCATTGAAGTCCAGTCTGAAGCTGAGGAAACGCAGACTCTCATCCGAACTGGTCATCAGCAACACCAAGAACTGCTGGACAATGCTCTGAAAGAAGGAGAAAGGAGAAGTCACTGTGAAACAGCCAACTGCATTTCAGGATGTGCCAAATGTAAATGACTGACAGCTGCTCCTGGAGATGTCTCAGGCCAGTACCTGGTAGAAGTGGGTGAGGATGCGGAGCTGGGAGCGCATCTTTGGTATGGTTTCCTGAAACTCCTGAACCCTCTTCTTCTCCTCTGCTTCCTGTTCAGCAGTCACTCCCCACTGACCCTGAATCAAGAGAAAGATACATTTAGACAGGATAGTATCACACTTTTAACTACTATTATTCCACCTGCTCCCCTTCCTACCTCCTCCTCTCTCTGCTGCTTCTTCTCTTCAAACTGCAGTCGGAGGGTGAGTTCCTCCAGAGCCGAGCGGTAGAGGGAGTCCTGGGCACTCTGGAACTCGATGATCTGGTCAAATATGGCCCTCAGCTGGTTCAAAAGAGACTGTACAGACAGACAGAAATTATTCATGGAAGTGTGTTTGGAAATCTCTTTTATTCCAATCAGATTATTGTGTGTGTGTGTGTGTTACCCTGCTGTTATTGTCCAGCAGGCATCTGGAGATGATGGTGTCGAGGAAGACGTCGTGAGCAGCGATGATGTGGTCGAGGTCCTGAGCCTGCTGCACTTTGTTCCACAGCTCATCCCAGGAGCACTCCAGCACCTACACACACACACACACACACACACTTTACCAAAGGTATATGGGAACGACATTGCCCTTTTATTAAAAATCAGATATCATGCAGTCAGTGTGGTCCACCCCTGATATGATGGTGGCGCCTCCTTGTCCACAGTCAATATGTTTTTCTTAGAATTATTATAATTATTTTATCAGATGTCTGAGCAGAGAAATATTTTATTTACCGACTTTACTTAACAGTAAAACCTGCAGTTAAATCAGCCTCAGAACTGCTATCCCATCTAAACCTCCATTTGTCTGACTTTCACTGGTTTGGACTCGAACCAGCAACCTACTAAAATTGAGTTAACCTCACTAACATCAAGGCTTCTGTTGATCCTGTAAATCAGACTTGTGCAGTGTTGCATTTAACAGACACAGCAGATCACTTCCTTCTGTAATTACTGCTTTTTTTTTTTACTGATGTTTTACAGCCTGTGATAGAAGCAGCACTGCTAATGGTCTGACCTCGAAGGTGATGTAGTACTGCATCTGGTGGATGAAGTGGACCATCTCGGAGGCCAGGATGTGACACTGATGCAGCACGCCGGACAACTCTGGAGGGTAAAAAGCACAACGGCAGGTAGAAAAACAACTGAAGGTTACATCCTTTAAAAGGCAAACACAAAGACAAAAACAGTAACAGATCTTTAAGAATATAGTGTGATAGAAACAAATTGTCACTGTCATGTTTAAATGCGATTCACTGAAGTAGAATGAATCAAATCACAGGTGTAAAAACAAAGAGCGTGGAGAAAATGAGACATGAAAATGAAAAAAATTCCTATGTTTTTGTGTGTGTGTGTGTGTGTGTGTGTGTGTCTATGTACCAGGCATGGTTTTTAGCAGCTTGGCATTACACATCTGTCCCTTCCAGATGTCAGTCAGTGTGTACTCCATCCTCTTGGCCCTCCACAGGAAATTAAAAACCCGCAGATAGTGGCCCATACACTCCCTTGTAAACACCTGAAACACACACACACACATACTTACATATGATAACACCGACAATTGTTCTGCAGACACAACACAATATGTTGGAAACTGCATTGTAAGAATGTGTTTGTTGATACCGTCGCAATGGGTCCATCAACATGGTAGTCCAGACTGAAAACATCCCAGCCTGTATCACCAGGAGACACCTGGAGCCGACAGAAGACAGAGGTCAAAAGGTGAGATTAAGCTGAAGTCTGACTTCGAGCACACACACTCACTCACTCACACACACACTTTACCTCTAGCAGGCGTACATCCAGCCTCTTGAGGATCTCTGCGTTGTCAAACTGAGCATTTGTGGCTCTAACTGCTGTCTCCAAGATCCCAGTCAGGTTGTGTTGGTACAAAGTGGTGGCAGGACGCACCAACTCTGGTCTGGGACAAAATAATTAAGATACCATAATTCTGCTATAGACACAAAGTAGCAGATCACTCAGATGTGTTATGAAAGAGAGGCTAAAGTTAAAGTGTGTGTTGCTTACTTGAGCAGGTCCATGAGGTGTCTGATGAAGTCTCCCTGGCCCAGCAGCAGGTATCTCCTCATGGCCTGCAGATGCTCCAGCAGCAGGTAGTTGCGGTTGAGGACGTCCAACAGGTATTTGCTGGTGTCAAAGTAGGCGGCGTCGATCTTCTCCTGGAACGCCCCCTCCAGGTCTGACAGCAGCTCTGCAGCTATGAGAGAGACAGGCATGAAAACGGTACAGTGTTTCCCACACATTGTTAACACACTAATTTTGGCCATTTCACGTTCTGTTTCTTGAGGTGTTATTATATTATGTTCTATGCAATGACATGTTTTTGACCCATTTTAGCATGAGTGGACAAAACAGAAATCAAAAAAAAGGCAAGGCAAGAATGTGCCAGGTTCAAACACACCAATCTCCTCTCCTGGTCCAATCAGACCTCTGCTGCTGGACCATCAGGGGAGAAGAGAGCGTGATGCCCTTCAACAGATACAGTAAAAGCTACAGATCAAACTGGTCCGATGAAGTCCCGCAGACTGAATCAATAGAATATGGCTAAGTATACCTCTTTTCTCTTCATAGTCAGAAGGAGAGGTGGACAAGGCCAGTGAGCGGTAAGAGCATTGATCACTGCCAGTCCACTAGCCTGCGTCAATATAACAATATCAATATGCTGAGGACGAGATAAAACAAGAGGCTTCTCGCTGGCTGATGGTGTCACTGACTCAAAAACAACACTGACAAAGAAAGAAAACAATAGAGAGTAACAACTTTTACATGTTCAGCATATTGTAGCGTGCTGTTGCTTCTTCCCAAAAAACTCAGCCAATCCTAATTATGCCCAGAAACCAAATACAGATATAAATGTGCTGTGAAAGTATTTCACTCCAAACGCGGGAGCCTGAGAGAACATGCGACAGAAACTCTTACCGTCTTTGGGCGTGTCTGCAGACTTGGAAGCTGGCGTGATTTTGCCCGGCGGTGTTCTGTCGTGACAAACCTGATGCAGGAAGTTGATGGATTTACCGATCAGCAGAACCTAGAAGAGAGATGATATGAACTTAAGGTAAACAGCAGCCTGAGGATAATAGTTAGCTGTAATCATCACACATAATGTTTGTATTCACATTAATGTGGGTGTCCAACAAGTGCATACATGTGGATGGCAGTAAGCCTGGTGTATGGTAATGGATAAAGAGATGTGTGTGTGTGGGTGTGTATACCTTGCGGGCCTGGTCCATGGTGATGAACGAGGGGATCATTGACTTCCGGAGGGAGTACTTGTCGTGCCACAGACGATCTGTCTTCACGTTGGGATCTGATGCTACAAAGAACTGCACGCAAACAGACACACACAGTTGAACACAACTGGAAGTTTTTCCAAACAGGGTTCATGAAAAGAACTGACACTGTTTATGGGAAGCCTTTAGCCTGAATGGATTCTAATGAAACTTTTGACGAGTGAATTTAAAAGTCAAACATAGAACAAATAGCTCTATGGAACGAGCGTGCAGTCCACGATAGAGCTTTTCATCCTTTGTCACATCCACTTAGATTGTCCATTTACTTCAGAGGGTACTACAGTAGCTTGGACTGGCTTTCTAATGGGCATGCTGCGCTCTCTATGCATGCTGATACATTTTTGAACCGACTCCAACTGTCAGCGTCACTATGAGTGCGTCTCTACTAAGCACTTTCCCACAAGCTATTAGCTGACATAAGAGACTACAAAGAATTTCACTGGAAAGACCACAAGGTTGTGTTTTGAATTTAGATCAGTAGCCTTTTGTTACTAGAAACAAGTTTTAGGATGTAGAAGAAGACATATTTTCCTCATATGCAAATATCCATTTAAATCTACAAATACATTGCTAGATTAACACTTTTGCTTTTTCTCTTTCAGCTTCTCAGACTACAACACATGTGAATAATTTACTGCTGTGTCAAGGTACAACCTAAAACATCTCATTTTTACTCCAGAAATATAGGTGTTGTTCACTGTGTGTGTGTGTGTGTGTGTGTGCGTGCGTGCGTGCGTGTGTGTGTGTGTGCGATCGCCTGGGTGATTTCCCTCCTCTAAGGTGCAATAACTCTGTCTGTGTGTTCTTAAACACAGCACTTAAGACCAGAGTCCAGTGATAACTAATGCTTAACGCTGGACACATAAATACTGTGTGTGAGAGAAACAGAAAGAGAGAAAGGGCAGGGAGAAGTAAAGGAGAAACATCCATCAGCGGGCTCTCCATTACACTGCTCTCATCAGTCCTCATTTAAGAAGCTGTCCTGCCTCTCCCCGTCTTTCTTTATTCCTCTCCCTCTCTCCTCCCTCCTCCTCTCTGTAATGTTCTTTCTCATTGGGGTCAGACGTCAGAGCAGTCGGACAGAACAATGTTCCAGAAATGACCAGTAAATTCCTGCTGGGCCTCTGGGAAGCAGGATGCATCTCTCTCGTTCTGCTTCAAACACACTACACCACATTATACCACATCTCATCAATAAGGATGTGTGTGTACCTCATGGTAGGTATCTTCCAGCTCTCCGTCATAGATCCACCTATACAGGAAGTTGAGGATGGGGTGTGACACCAGGCTGAGGATGTGTTGAACCAGCGCTCTCATCTGTGGGTCTCCCGTTTTCCCGTAAGAATGGACCGCTGAGGCCAGCTCGCCTCCTTTCCGACCTGACCACACACACAGAATGAAATGGCAGCTGAAGTGTGTCCCAAACCAGTTCTCCAAAAACAAAAACAGCGCCCACATACACAACCCACCTTGACAGAAGTCAACAAGTGCTGCCAGCGTTTTGAGTCGGACTTTGGGGTCATACATCCAGACCAGGAGCCTTCTGAGAGTCAGGCTGCTCTCTGTGCACACGTTCACACCCTGCTCATCCTCTACCTGCAACTACAACAGATATGGAAATCATATTATTTGAAATGACAGCATCTTTCCTCACACTTGAAGAATTCTTTAGTTATATACATATTTAAACTGAGCAATATTTTAGAAATATGTGGGAAATGTGATTTTTGTTTCATTTCATTATCCACCATCTATGAACTTCTGAACATCATTCATTTGTCATACACAGCCTGCTCTGCGTACCTGGGAGTGGAGGACAGACAGTAACCTGTAGTACTCCTTCAGCTCCTGGTGGAGCGAGGCACAGAAGCTCTGAGGGGAGAAGAAGAGAGAGGAGGACACAGTGTTTGTTGAGGATTCGATACAAAAAGAGCATGTCATGCTCAGAAGATAATGATACATGTGGCAAACACAGGCACACCTGTCCAACCAGTCCAAAGGCCCGGTCAAGGCTCCTGGCGTCGGTGTACTTCCTGACTTTGTTGTGGAGCCAGCCGAGCTCGGCCAGTCTGCTGCTGGTGTCTCTCAGGGACTTGCACAGCACCACCTGGTGAGGTACGGCACACATTACAACACATACACCCACGAGGTACAACATCCTGTTTATTCATCTTGTGATAAACAGGAAATGTATGAATTGTAATGACACATCGAGGAAACGATGCGTATGATAATAAATGATCAGAGTGCTTTAATATTTGCTATCTTTTCATACCAAGTCAACTCAGCACAATCCTGCACTTATGTCACATAGAGATGATAATGGTATATGAATTAAAAATGTAACTACACTTAAAGCAAGTACCACCTGTCACCAATTTCATTTTGAAAGCTCTCACAGAGCTACTTCACACAGTCTCGCTGCAACAGACTTGTTTTCCGGCTGGGAAAGAGTTCACATTTAATGATGCATTAAATTTTAATCTGTTTAACAAAACCCTCTTCTCCAGAGAGCTTTACACAGAGAAGTTAAGTGGCCAAAGACGAGTCCAAAATATCTTCATCCTTGACTCATTTATCTCTGGTCTCAGTGGCTCCTACACCATCAGCACGGTGACAGCAGATTGACCACAAGTCTATGTTTAGCACCAGTGAGAGAATGAGGGACAGGTTACATCTGAGGCCTCCTTATCGATGATATAAGAGGAGGAGAGGGGAATAAAAGGGAATTGACAGGACTGAGAAACGAAAAGAGAAAAGAGAGGTCGATGTGGCTCGGAGCCAAAGAGCTTCATATTGATCTGTTGAATCTTTCTTTTAAAAGTCCAATCAACAACAATAGTTTTGATATCATATCGTCTACTCTGGATATGTGGTGGCCATTACTTCAAGCCTGTCCAATAAGAAGAACTGTCCAACACGGAAACACATTCTCTCCAACAGAAGATCAGCAGCTAGATTTAACGTTGGATATGGATGAACTAAACCTACTTTTAGGTTCAAATGATCAGATTCTCAGTGTTAGAAAAATATGATGGCAAAAGATACAAAAATAATACAGATAATACGGATTAATCAGTTACGAAAATAAAAGGTTATTTGTAACTGTAGGTAGAAGCAAAATGTAAGCGCCTGAAGAACGTATTTCTCCGACTTGAACCTTCCTCTGTTCACTTCATGGTCTGCAGCAGTATCTCTGGGATGATGATGACCTGAACTGTACTGTTAGATTACTCTGGGTAATGTGTACGACCTGCTGAACTGATTAGTCTATTAAAAGCTTTACGGGGATACAGGCAGGTTCAGGTACCTTGCTGTCTATTTTGTAGCAGTTATCCTGGGCGCTCATCTTGATGAACTTGCCATCGATCCCCTGGAAGACGTAGAGGATGTCCCGCACCAGCGCCGCCTCGCTCACCTCCCCTGCACCCACAGAGGACGAGAGGACAGAGAATTTACCGTACATGAGGAACAGTCAATACTCTCAGAAATGAAATCGTTCTGAGTCACAGTGAAAGTTCAGGTGATTATACTTTTTTGAACTACCTGTCAGATAAACCACAACACTTTAATGATGTTCTTGTCAGCCTGTAACCTGCACTGCACACAGGCATGAAGTCATTCTCACTCACCATCTCGGCGAGGACGGACCACTCTGGAGGGAGCTGCAGGTCCGAGGGGTGGTCGAGTGGCGGTCAGGGCCAGAGCAGAGGAAGGTGAGCAGCTTACAGGAAGGGTCCAAGCCAGCCGGGAGCCCAGAGGCTGACCGCCTCCTGCTGCAGACTGAGGAGGTTGACTGGAAAACACACACACACACACACACATATCACTGACGGGGCCAAGCAAAGGATAGTTCACATGCAAACAGTGAGCTCAGAGATCTGATCCACGTGAACCAATACAAGGTTTTGTTCTGAATTGCTCCCATAGAAATTCAATAGATCTGGGTGTAGTCAGTGAAAAGCATTTTCTCCACAATGAAGGCTACCAGGGGTGTGTGGCAAAAACACTTGAGTTTAATAGTGACTTCAACAAACAAAACCAACAAGTGAGCACACATTATTGGTCTCCTGTTGGACGATGCACTCAGAACAGCAAATAAACTCAATAAAAAATTACAGTTTTCCAGAGCATACATTATAATTCAATGCCATGAAACCTTTAATATGTTTGGAGTGAGGATTTGCCCTTTCGCGACTAAAAGGTGAGCCCAGACAGCTCAGTGGTCATTTGTATCTGAAGGACTCCTGCATTATTAATAAGGATAAAATGGAATTAAATGGCCTTCTGATGCCTCATAAAACAGATTTAGAAGAGGTCAGGTGGTGAGGCAAGCTCATTGTCTGTTGCTAATTGATGCTTCCCTGATTTGGCTGAGTGTTTTTACTGGACGAGCATCAGATAAATAACCCTCTTCTCCCCGGATCCTGAAGCTGCTTAAACACAGCTCAGATGTGGGACTCAGTTATGATGTGAGTGGATTCTCTACTCTATTAATATGTAAAGTGATGATGTAATAACTATATACCTGCACAGTGTGAAGCACATTATAAAAATATAAAAGATACATGAATTGAAAGATGTGTCTTCAACAGGTCTGTTTGGAAGTTTATCTGAAGATGCTCACCCAGCCAGCAGCGACTGGGGTGTCGGCGTGGGTCCATTCAGTGTGTAGACGCCCAGGCTGGAGATGCCGCTGGTCCCCACGCTGGCTGACAGACCAGCGCTCCTCTCCCCGTAGCCCAGGGCCAGGCTCTGGGGCCGGGTACAGTAGAACGGGGTGGAGTGGGCGTCCCTAGGGAGGGCCTGGGCAAAGAGGGCCCCATAGTTTCCAACCTGGGAAGGACAGGGACTTATTAAGTAAGTTAAGTTAAAAGGGAACCTATAGAAGCTAATGAGACTGTGTCAGTGTGTGGTGTGTCCCTCACCCTGCTAGACGGTTTGCGGGGGTCTTCAGAGAGGCTGAGCAGCAAGTAGAGAACAGACCAGCGATGCTTCAGAACACTCTGTCAAACAGGAAACAACAGCAGTTAAACATCATCACAATCTGTTTGGAGACACTATAGTAAAATCTCCTGAATTAATATTGAATGGTAATATATAATTAATGCAGCCATAACATGATCAATATGACATTGTCTGTCCATGTGAAAATGTCCAATTGAGTTGATTAACGAGATACTGTTCCACACATAAATTTTCCATGTCCTGAGTTAAGTTGGGAATTGTTCTGTTATGGTTCAGACAGTTTTCAGTTCTGGTAAAATATAGTTCTGAAAGAATACCCACCTGCGTCTGAAGCTTTCTATGCAGCTCTGAGAACAGAGCAGCATCTGCTTCTCTCCTCTGCTTCAGCACTGCAACAGCATTAAGACAAAATCTGTCAGCTGGGATGTTTGAATGTCAAAATTACAGGAGGTAAGTTCCACAAAGTTTCTGTAGCTGTTTTTGTTGGTATTACTGGAACAGATTTTTTTTTAGTTGAAACCATCTAAATATTTGATTTAACTACATTAATTAATATATAAATCCAGTCAACAGTCCCCCTGAAGACCAGAGATAAATGACCATTCTGTACAGTAAGTACTGCACTATTTCTGTTTTATTTTCCCCATCAAAGCTTGAATCAATGTTTTCCCACTAATGGAACTACCTTGGCTACTATGAGTCCACAGGGATTGTCTATTTGTGGCGCAATAAAGATTTTTGACTTTTTTGTGGAGTGTCTCCAACATAAAAGGCAAAGTGGACACATGGAGCTCGTATACAAAACCACCTGACAACAACAGAGATGGGCAGGTTTACCTGGTGGGTTGGGGACAATGTCACAGAGACTGTATAGAACAATAATGATGGATATAGTCCAGTAACCTATAGTATGAATGTGTCATTGGAAGATAGGGCACTTACATTCTTTCTTGATCTTCTCTGACACCAGGAACTCATCCCGTTCAATGGTGGGGGCGTAGTTACTGCCGATGACTCGCACTGCATACTGAAACTGGTGGGCAACTTCAGCTGGAGAAAGAAATGACAAGTGATGACTGAAGATCAGGGTAAATAAGCAGCACTCTGAAGTGATGTAGAAACGACCCACAGCTGTGATCAGGAGAGTTTTTCTTGTGTTTTTGCTGCATATGTTCCCCTCAAAAAGTTGTGAGTGTAGTAAACATTAAACTTAGATACTGGCTGTTGCTTTGAAAAGGACTGGAAATAATGCAACAACATCAATGTGGCTAACACTCTGGCTTTGGATCAAAAAATTACAGCTGACATGGGAAGACATTGGCCAACTGCAATGCTTTGGGGTCTCTGATCATGGGTTTTCCATCCACCTCGGATCAAACATGCTAACCTCCCTCTGAGATGTCTGCATCCAGCAGGGGCCTGCAGCTAGCAACACCCAAGCGCATCCCATAACCATAAGAGCTAACTGGCTAGCAAGCTCATCTCAGCTGAAGTGATCTCTTAACCACTTTATCAAACCAAAGCTAGCAGTGTTTTGCAGTGACAGCTGGAAGTACCGTGAAGCTGTGAAGCGGGATGTGCAGCATCTAGCCGAGCCCATTGGCTGACAGCGGACCTAGCCTAACAGCTAAACCAATACCAAACTCAATCTAGTCTTCACCAGCTTAATATAAAGGTGTGTGTTTGTTTACTCTTGAGGCCCTTAAGAAATCAATAATATGCTGTCTTCAATTCGGCATATAATCCAAAAGACCAAGCAGCTGTGATTCCAGTGAAAATTAAAGGTTTTCTCTGAGCTTCCGTCACAGAAACACAGCGGCTTCAGCTGGCGCTAGCATTGTCAAAAGTTTGATTATTATCAAAATCTTTCCTGCTTGGTGTGGAAATGAAAAACCGAATGCATCAGTAGATTATACAGATTCGGCCGACGACTTTGTGTCACGTCTAAGATATGTATTATGAATACTGTGAAGAGCAACGACAAAGTGCAGAGTTTTTGAATGAGGTTTGGTGTGAGGTTTCCTGAGCTAGCGCGCAGCTAACTGGTGTAGCTACCTTCGCTTTTCCCCGTGATCCTGCAGCAGAGGCTCTGGAGAAGCACGTTAGGTGATTTCTGATCCAGGGTCGCCATCCTGTCGTGGCTAACTCTGCGCCTGTGGCCCGAGAACTGAATAAATACGACTGTATGATATGAACTAACTCCAGTCTCCCACTACGAGCAACGCCATTTTGACAAGCCGAGTGAAGCGAGCACAACGCAGGAGGAATATGACCGCAAGCAGCGCCATGTTTCCTTCAAAGTAAGAGCACAGACTTTCTCACTCATTTTCACAAAGGCCTGTTTCACGATGAGAATGAATGAATTAATGAGGAAATGTTTTTAAATAAGATTGACTAAAGTAGAAATTAATTAATAATGTAGTTGAAGGTATTTGGGTCGGGATTACAGCTAAAGTATAAAACTAATCTATAATATAAAGAAAAAAACTGGATTACCTGATTAATTACACTTGATAATTCTTCAGGTCGTTTTACTGACAATCTCTACCAAAGGAATCAAAAATGTGTACTTCTGATAATGGAAATCATACAACATGGGAGCTGTATATTCACAGTGATTATTGACACACAAAGCATGTTGGAAAAATAGGGCTGTCAAAAAGAAAAAATAGGCTACTCAGGATTTGTCTTTCTTACATGGACCTCCTGTAAACCATCAGGCTTCACTGTGTCATTTAAATGTGGATGCAGGTTTGCAGAGAAATACACTCCTGTCCTAAGAGTTATTCCATGTTACACATTTGGTCTATATGTGTAGAAAATGTAAATAGAAATGTAGTCAACTATAACTAAAGTATACACAAGTAAAAGTGTGACAAACCTAATACATATATACTAATAGTTAAAATTATTCCAAAAAGCACAATAATGTAAATGTGCCAAATTTAAATATTTTTGATGTTTTTGGACCTAACACAAAATAACTGAATGGCATTCAAATTCATTCTAAATGGGAAACATTACCTTCTGAAAAAAACAAGTTGCTTGAGTGAGGGTTTTTATTTTGAAGGTTATAACAGGATACGGTGGTTGTTATTAGAGTACCTTGGCACTGGTGTTTCAACAGAACCCGCCGAAAGCGTCTCCAGGAAACGGAGGATGGACAAATGAATGAAAACATTTCCCTCCGGAAACCGAGACCCACAGATTGTAGTTCTGACCCTTCTAACCTCACCGAACAGTCAACATTTACTTTGATTTAACTGATGGCTTTATCATACATTTATTTCTTCTATTCAGTTCTTGCAACAATAATTAAAAATGATCTCTGTAACTAAGAAAATGATATGAACCGTGCTAATTTGCTGCACTGACAAATATGTATTTTTGTTTCTCTGATCTTTTTTATATAAAAATACAAGATTATGTTAATTGAATTTTCTTTATAATATCTGGCATATATCCAAAAGGCCAAGCAGCTTTAATTTAATTTCTTTTATCTAATTCATGCAGCAGTAATTTATAAATTATCTCTGCAATGAAAACAAGAGCTAATTTATTGTACTGACTGAATTATGTATTTTTGTTTTTCTGATCTTTTTAAAATGAAAGCACAAGATTAAGTTGAACTGAGTCATGCGGGGAAAAGATATTTGACGTACATCCGAAAGACCAAGCAGTACTGATGAATTAGTATTTTTGTTTTTCTGGTCTTTTTAATATAAAAACACAAAATAATAATCAGTAATGTCTCTTCATATTAGAACTTAGTCATGTGGAGAAAAGATATCCAAATCTAATTTCAGTAAAAGGTCAATGTTTCTTGACCGTTCTGGCCTCTCAAACAGTCCACTTCAAAATACATTCATTTCTTTTATTCATGTATTTATGTTTTTCTGATCTTTTTTTTACAGAAAAGTACAAGATAAGTTAAGTGATTTTTTTATGTATATATATTGTAAGTCATGCATGGAAATGAGAGCTTTGACTGACTTCAGCACCATGTGAGTGGACAGCACCGCCCCTTATAGTCCCAACATGGACACCTCTTATATAAACTCCATATAACATCCACTAATTGCATCTTGCTGAGTTTATTAAAGTTATTGCTTGTGCTCCATCATTGCCCCGAGCAAACAAATCGATCACCTAATTAACTGAACCTCCCAATCAATTACGCACAAATAAGGAGTAGAGTGCGCATGCGCTCACCTCCGGCCCGCGCCACCTGGCTCCTGGTGACGTAGATGAGAGAAAAGCTCCTTTTGCCGCGACGCGCAGATTATCGGAGAGGAGCAGGAGGCGGAGGAGGCGGAGGAGGCGGGGTGTCCAAGTTTCCTGCCTGTCTCGCACTTGTCTCTGCCTGTATGAACAGACGCTCCTCCTGCTCCCAGCTCAGCCTGTTACTGTCTGTCGGAGGTGAACCCAGGTTGACTTTTTAAAAAATCCTCGAAGACGAAGAAGAGGAGCGAAAGTCATGGACGGAGAATGTAGAAGAAGTTAGCGCCGGTAGAGAAATTAGCTTTGGGAAGAAGAAGAGGAAGAAGAAAGAGGAAGAGGATGGGGATGGATTTCAGCACACTTCGGACCCTCATCAGCAGATATGTGAGTTTTTAAAGCTTCTCCTCCTTCAAACCCAACCTCTGTCAAATTGTCCAACATTCACAGAAAACCTTGTAGCTTTTTTTTCTTTCTTTCTTGGTTTCAAATTCCGCCAAAGCAGCTACTCATCCGGATTAAGTTTCACTCGCCAAAGGGGAGTGGAAAGAAGCTCATGGAGAAATGATTTGGAAAGTAGAAAAACACTATCAGCTTTGGCTCATTATAGGAAGTGATAGTTTTGTTTGAAATGTGTTTACTTCCGCATTCAACCATGGCAGTTTGAAGTTAACACATCCAAATATAATGTTTGTGATGAGTTTTCAACTTTATCGCAGCTCACCTTAAATCTTAGCATACGTCGTTGTTGGTGGTGAAAGTTAATTTTGCTATAAAAGTGCTGAGAAGTTCAGTGTTTGCATGTAAGCAAGGATGTTTAAATGCCTGATTTTTTGAATGAGGTTTGGCACAGCTCAATTTGCTCCATTATTTGGCATCTGAAGATAATGATTGCACATTTTGTTCCAACACACCAGCAAATCAGACTGGAACTTTCACAAGTGAAAGGTGGAGTCGTCTTTTATTATTGCAATCCAGTATTCTGGGAGACTGGGCTACATATCCTGTCATGACACAACATGCCAAGACAGCAGTCATCATTCAGCTTAACAATATAGACAAGCCTCAAAATCAGTGAATCTTGTTTTTGTGAAAAGCCATATGCATAGCTGGCGGCAGCTTATTTTGCATACTTTCAAATTATTTGCATCAGATAAAATGACTTTGTAGAACTCCTCTGAGTGCCATCCACTCTCTCATTTATTATGCTCCTCCTCCCAGTCGAGCAAGACTACAAATGGAACAGCCAGTCACATGAATTATGTAATCCAGTTGTTGTCTCCCTGCAAGTCGAATCGATGGGCAGCAGTGGAGCAGCCGGCCTACTGTATATGGCCGTGAGTTGCATTAGGCTATGTAATGTGTTTGACAATAATCCAGACAGAGCAAGCCCCGCTCACATGAGAGCCAGCGAGGTTTATACCCCGGCTCCATGCTCAGCTGAGGCTTAGACACGGCCTCCCAAATGGCTGATTAAATAAAATCCCTGCTGTGCAGAGGGTGAAATGGAGCTGTAGGCCATAGTAAGAAACACGCAGAGACAAGCCTGTGACTGGTAGGATGTGGGATGCTGATGAGGTCTGCTGCTGTAATTGATCTGGATAACTGCCTCAGACAAATGGGTTAGGGTTAAATTGATTGTATTGCAGCTGCAAAAACCCGGATGCTGAGAGACTGCTGAATGCTTAAGATTACGGTTAGGAACATTTATCTGCTTGTCAATATCGGGCCCTTATGAAATATCTGTCAATACTAGGAGCCAGCGCTATGATGGAGGATTCTCCCTCTCATCTGTAAAATGAAACTAATTATAAATTCAGTCATTATTTAGAAACCTAGTATATCCATTTGCTCTAATGCATATCCATGCTCATGTGAAATATCAGTGATTTCTACTTTACTTACGCAGTATGAAATTGAGCGTA
Source organism: Holacanthus passer (assembly GCA_025331565.1). Taxonomy (NCBI): domain Eukaryota; kingdom Metazoa; phylum Chordata; class Actinopteri; family Pomacanthidae; genus Holacanthus; species Holacanthus passer. The sequence goes on along the minus strand of JAFREQ010000172.1, from coordinate 61,588 downwards.
ATGTTAAAAGGAAGTGGTTGAACAAAAAGAATTAGTCTTACAGCAATCATTTTGTTTAGTCTTCAATTCTGTAATTTCCGTTTTGTAGTACATTTGTCTTGCAAAAGTGTTGCAAGCTCATTCACATCGTAACCATCAAATATGGATCAGAACATCTTCTAGGATTCATGATAAGTTTTTCAAAATGCAACATATTCCTCAGTATTTCTCTTTCTTTGGAAGCTTTCTAGCTGTTGCTTGTATATACTTTTATTTATATACTTTTATACATTTATTTATGGCTTTTATCAAGGAACCAGTCTGCTTTACGGGCCCACAGCCATTATGCTTTAGGCATGTTGAGATTTGTCTTTTATCAGTAAACGATATAATGGCTGTGATTTACATGTAGGGACATTTTATGCAGTGATTTCACAATAACTGAACAATAAACAGAAAAGAATCAAGATGAAGGAATGAGGAATTTTTAGCGTTAAAAAATAATTCATGCACACTATAAATGATAAAAGTCAAATAATCAGGACGACAGTGTGCTCAAGATATTTTTTGGAAGTTTCAAAAATCAAATCTAATCAGGAATCTAGCATAGATAAATCTGCATCTTCACTGGCTTACATGAAGAAAACACATCTGTTTATTATCAAGCCTCAAATACAAACAGAAATAGAAATAGTAATTTAAAAAGACCCAGGAAAAGAAACACACTTTTCAGCCCACCTGCAAGAAGCTTAATTTTTATCAGACTTCATCTGCAAAAATAAATGAATGCTTTTCTGCAACCACCTGCAATTCAGCTTAGTTTGGAGCCTATTAGACAAAAGAAATAGTGCAATGTACAGTGCCGTTGCTGGAATAAAGAGCAAAAGAGGGAGAGGGACAGAGGATTTAAGAAAATTTATTTTCATAGTGAATTACTTTTATTTATTTATTTTAACAATTTTTAAGCAAAAATGTCAAATCAACAGATTAATTGAGCGGCCACATTGTACCACTTGGATACCAGCTGTACTGTTGCAGGTTTATTTGGTCTTGAAAGTCAGTCTCTCCAGTCGCTGCCATCACTGCTGTGGTAAAAAGGCAGAGGACGTTATGCAAGCCCACAGCTATCATTTAAAGTGTAACATGCAGAGTTGTGGCTGTCGCTCCTGTCCAGGCTGAATGAGAACAAAATGTAATCACAGTGACATGTAGGAGCGCTGAGACTCAGTGTACTTGTACTGTATTCACTCCGCTGGCTCGCTTCACTTCTTTTGTTCTCTTCTCAGGATAGTTTTAGGCTCTGGAAGTTTTAAAAGTACAATTTATTCTTCTAAATTACAGACTGACTACAGTCTTCAGTGCAATACTGCATTGCCGAAATTAGTCTTGGTTTTTGACTATGTAACCCTTTTCCTCTTGTTGCATGTGCACTTCTGTGTCCTGTCAGCTTTTCAAACACTCTCTGACATCAGAGTCCTTCAACAGGACTCTTCTAACTGTCTAGATGTAAAAAAAAAAAAAAAAAAAAAAAAGAGACCCAAAACATCTATTTGCTGCTTTTTACCCAAGTTGTGATTCTTGCTTTCTTGCTCATTTTGTATGACACAAGATTAAATAAAAAAGCTTTATTTTCATCAATGGCAGCCAAGGCAGCTCAGTGTTAACTACACTGAATGTCACCTTTGAGCACTGATCGAATAGTTAGTCTTTTATTAATAATAATAATAATATAATTAATTATAATATTATCTATATATCTTAGTTTCATATATATATACCTTTTATCTTAATCTGAATAAATAATGCACGATTAACAGTTGCAATACTAGTTTGCAGCTGTGAATGAAACAAACTGGAGATATGTTTGTTTGTGCAGAGGTGTGTTAAAAGCAGCCAGACATCATTCCTCTGCTGCTGACTAATCTGGATTCCATGACAGGAAGTGCCTCTCCTCTCTCTCTCTGTCTGGCTTCCTGCCTTCACATAGTGGATTAAAGGGTTACTGGTGTTCACTATACCTTCACCCACTTAATCCATTTTACAGCTATACTTTCAAATCTAAGCCAATCACTGATCTCCTACTGCTTATTTCCCACCTGCTGTATTTTCTAATTCGTACCTCAGTAGCAGCCTGTACATGATATAAGTTAACTGATCTGTACATATGAGGCAAGAATAACTGTGAGAGTAAGTGACTGGTGATCATATTGTTGTGTCTGTAGTGTTACTTCATGCAGGCGAGTAAGTGGGGAGGTGGAGTATAGTTTTAGCCAGGTGACGCAGAGGGCAGCGGATCGCATGAACCGCTCGGCTCCGTCTGGTTGTCAATAATTTACGGTATAAGCAGACCGGCTGACAATGTGGACTGACGTTTGTGTGGCTTGTCATGGAGTCTTCCATAGCAGGGCAGCTGAGCGGGGGGTCCAGGGATACCTGGGGGCGCTTGAGGGGATTCCAAGGGCAAAATGAGGAACAGATATTTTAAGAAACATTTATATGGTCTGACATGATCTCAACTACAGACAACACAGACACAACTACAAATACACAAACACACATACTTTAATCACAGATTGTCATTTAACTACTGACCATATTCAAATATGGCGTAGACAACTATTTCAAACGTGATGTGGTAAAAGTCAAACGATGACTTGCCAGAACACTTTATTTTCAAATCCGGACAGGTCATGTCTGACTTTTCGGATCCACCTGTCCCCCCAAATTTTCTCATGGACGACAGAATTCCAGCTTTCATACAGGAAATTAAAGGTGAAAATCATTTCCTGAGTCACCTGAGTGTGTCCCAAAACTGCCTTGATTCTCTTGAGAGAGACAAGCCAGACTAAATTGACTATGCAAAATTGAAATGTGTGTTTCTGCCAGTGATGCTCAAATAACTGTCAATTAAAACAGTAATGGCAAATGTTGTCATATACAATAGCATATGCACGGATTGATGTGTTTATATCAAAAGTTATTCAATTAGGCTACTCTCAGGACTCAGTGAAGGTAGTCTTTTATTTTGAAGACGGCCATGTTGTTGTGAAGCAGTGTAATGGCTTTAGAAGCATGCTCATGTGTATGCCAACAGCAGCAGGTTCCCTCATGCTAATCATTTAACACCCGCTCGTCCATACTGTGCACAATCCACAAAGTGCACCTGGGTTAACCCCTTTACCTAAAGAGATTAGCTTGCTCTCACTAAGCCACTCGGTCTTGGGATTGTTTCACTGCTTGACCGGCTGCTGCTTCACTTTTAAATCATGTCTAGCATTCACTTGTGTTTGTTTACATGAGGAGACAATCAAGGAATCTTCTGGTTTGGAAGAGGACAAAATTTTAACACTTGTGACCCATTATCACCAGTTGCATATGTTAGTGTTTAAAAGATTTGTTTTTTCCTTTTTCAATTCTCTCATAAAAGTCTTTCAGCATTGCTTTTTAAAACTTTTCTTCTCACATGGCCCGAACAATACCTGGTGAAGAGTGCGAGCTCTGTTAAAGGCTTGTATCAGTGTCGTTGCTGTAACATTAACAGTGTATTACAGCCCATTGAACAAGGAGACTGATGATGGATGGCCCGGGGTTAATGGTGCATAGAGGCCTCTATCCAAAGAGAGAGACCAATACAGTGAGAGAGAGAGAGAGAGAGAGAGATGTTGTTTGAACTTGGGTCATCATAATAACATTGCTCCGGGGTGCCGGTGAAAGTGCTGAGGGGGGCAGGTACACCTTAATGTTCTCTCTATCTGAGGGAATGATAGCTGGTCGACTCGCTGCTGGAACACACCATTCCCCACGGCCCTCACGTCAGACAGAGAGCCAGAGGAAGAAAAGTGAAGTAAGAGCCTCCACCCCCTCATCCTACATGCTGACGGTGCACTCTGCAGACATCACCCCCCTTTTCCATTTAGCCTGAATGTCTCCCCCTTTTCCCCCTTCTCTTCGCTTTGTTTGCCTGAGACATTAACAGCATTATAGAATTATTGATTATCTGGATTATTGGTTTGTAGCACTCACCTCTTACTGTATGTTCACACAGGAAGTGGAGCAGAATTTTTTGCCTACTTGCAAGAAATTGGTGGCTTTTGGGTGATGTCTTACCATTAGTCTCGTAAAGACAGGAGGTTTCTTCTCTTGTGTTTCATTAACTTTTGGTTTAGGTGCCAATGGTAGTTGGAAGGAAGGACATTTTCTTCCTGTAAATACAGCCAAGTAGACATTTATAGTCTTTGGCGCTGATGTGCAAACTTGTGTTTTAGGTTGAACAATATTATCTTGAGCAAATGCCTTCATACTTCATTTGCTGCAACCTAGGGTGAAGTTGTTCTGTTTGCAACCTTTTCCCTGACTGTGTTCATTCTGAAACTAGAGAAGAGATGAGATGACATACATACCTGTAAACTGGAGTTAACCTCTTGTCAGTTGAGCAGTCAAATCAATCTGGTGGCTCAGTCATTGTTAGAATGTAATGGTATTATTAAGTACTTTTATGGCTACTCGGTATAAGAGAGTACCCAAATGTGCGTACTTGGACTTCTGAAAAAAGTGGCATGTGTGCATCCGTAGACAGAATAGAAAACACTGTATTTGCAGTCACAAGATAGACTCATCCTTGTTTGCATTCGACTCATCTTTGTTTTTTGAGAATGATACTGACATTTGAGCGTGTTTTCTTCCACAAAAGGCTGATTTATTACGGAACACGGAGCTCCTGCAGTTTCTCCTCAGGCAGAGTTAAAAGCTTTTCAATGACATCCAAAGGGAGCACTTGTGAAGCCACTTTTGCAGCTCAAAGCCCTGTAAGAAGCTGTGGCACAACAACTTCCAGATCCAGTTTGTTGCCAAGCGACAACATACAAACCAGTATTATTATTGAATGGAAGTGCAGATGATACAGTGAATTGCATGTGAATGTTCAGTATTAAGTTGAAACTGCTGAGCACTCAAGTGATTTCCAAAACTGAACAAGTTGCACATGAAACAACATTGATTATTCTCTAACATTATCAATGCACTTTGGCAGTAGATGACTGTGATCCTCTCCAAACACTATCCGGCTGTCAGTCTGCCAGAGCCGAGCAACACCAAGTGATATAATAGTGAGCATACGCATGACTGCACTTGGAAAAGTCTCTGATAGAATTGAGATGACATGTTGTCACATTAGAGCCAAAATGGGCTTTAAAGATGGATTCATTTTTGGTTTCCACATGACTTGATGATGACAAGACAACATTTATTTAATATGGACTTTGGCTGCTAAAGCGTGCCTCAAAAAGTTATTATTGTGCAGTATGTGATAGACATAATGTTGAGCACTAAACCTGAGAATTAGGCAGCAGTAGTGTGTGATTTGATGGCATAAACACAGTGGGCACACACACGCTGGAAGAAGTATACCACAGGAGAACAATATAAATAATGGAACCACGGCCACATAACCATATTTCTCCGAGTGCATAGAACCCAAATCACAATAAAAGTCTAAACATGCTACGTGTAGCATTTTAACATGAATAAATAATCACCACATGAATATTTGAGTGTAATTGCCACAACAATAAATTTGCCACCAGGTTGGATCAGGCACTAAATCTGCAGGATTGATTTAAAGGTAGAAAAGGCCATTTGTTGAGTTTGTTTTTTCTGTGTATGATCCTGACATTTAAGGCTCACCAGTATTATGGATGTTGCAGCAAATGTTGAAAATGCATCATGGAGTTTCTGCAGCAACGTTTTCCTTCTGTTAGTGCATTGCTTTCTGTTGTCTATGTATTTAAGGAGGAGGAACGTTTGTTTCTGTAAAGAGGAGTTAAGTGGTCTTACAGATTCAATTCAGTAGATACAAGTCAGCTGTAGCAGCAGCTTATAAAATAGTGGAGGCTAGTGCTGGTGGGAGGAGTGGAGTACATGCAGGCGTCAGTGGACTGGCTTCCTCCCAGCATTTGTGCATCAAACCAGCATGGTGTTCTGCCAACGCCAGGGGTGAAGTGCATTTGTGTATATTTTAAGTGCATTCTGTTCAGTGAGTAATTTCACTTTTCACAATCAATTATTTTGTCTTGCAGCTGCGGCCGTGTGAGACGCTGAGTGCATTTAATAGCAGTGCAGATAAAATCAGTCTTTGAAGTTAACACTTCTACAACTGTAATTGTGACTAGGCATGACAGTGCTGCTACGCTGGTACTTCTTTTAACTTTAACAGCTGGAAAGTGTAAGGATTTTGCTAAGATCTCATAACTTCTGGGACTCCATTTCCACCACGGTACTTGGCCCCGGTCAGGTGACTCATGTCTCATGACGGCCACATGATGCCATTAGGTTCCCCTCACCCCTCTGATTTGTCCCGTGAATGTTACTCTCCTGCTGAGATGTGATAATCACACTGGTTGCCAAACAGTTAATGGAGGATGATAAAAGAAATTTATTTTTTTGTTGCGGTCTGTGTGTCATCCTCCTTATTGACCATAAAATAGCATTGCTCTCAATCTACCTCATATACTCTGACAGACTGTGGCAGACGTCAGTCAGAAGGAAAGGATGAACAATCAGACAAAAAATCGAGGGTTGAGAGACAAGATCTAAGAAGGACAGGCTTCAGACAGTGAGATAATAGTCGGTGGCAGAAGTGAGCGCAGAGAATGAGGGGGATTGTTAATCTCATGGTTGTCAAAGAGATAATGAAGAACAAACTGACCATATAGTCATTTTCTCCTCTCTTGCCCCCTCTCACACTCACCTTCAGTGTGTGTGTATGTGTGTATGTATGTGTGTGTGTGTGTGTGTGTGTGTGTGTGTGTGTGTGTGTGTGTGTGTGTGTTTTGTCTTCCTGGGTGGCGTGGAAGGGCAGCAGGATTCATGGGGACATGTGACAATGAAACACCACTAACAGGACAAAATGGAACAGGGAGCAGTGAAGCTCAATTGAACTGAACAAAACTCAGCTGAAGGGAAATGAACTAAAAACAGCACAAAGCAGAGAACGAATTGGTGTACAATAATATAAATGATCATAAGTCACCATTTTGATATATTTAATGATATTTAATGATATTTATTCACAATAACTAATTACAAGGCAATTGATTAAAATAAAATGAAAGATTTATAAATGATTCAAACTAACTGAATCATGAAATGTGGAAGCTGTCGTCAAGCTTCAAAATGCATTTCCACCAAAAGATGTACTGCTTGTGTTGTTGTTTCTTTGTAAAAAAAAAAGTACCTATTGTAATTATATGGCCATTAGTTGATGCTGTAGAAGTGCTCTTTGTTTGTTTCCCTTTGGAAGTGCATTTGTGTGTTTTGGTCCTCAGGTGGAAAGAAAAGTAACATTAGATGAAACTTGTGGATGTTTTTTTTCTCTCTCTCTCTTTTTTTACTGAACACTAATCATTGCACATTTCAGTATTTCAAAAGTTGACTCAAACTGGAGGCTGAATGGAAACAAAGAGATGGGGGCTAGACTTGGGATTTGAATGTAGTTCTTCATCAGTTGATCATCATGTGATCGATTTAGAGTCTGTAGAGCCTGGACCAGCGAGACCGACCGGGGGGGGGCGGACCGGCTCTCCATGAAGCCACCAGTTAGTGCAACAGGCAGACAGAGAGAGAAGGAATGGAGATAGAGGAATGTTAAACAGACAGACAGGCAGAGTGGGCCCTCATTAAAATCCTGATGCCTTTTTGGACTCCTGGTGGCGTAACCCCAGACTACAATATGGCTGTGTTTTCTGCCTGAGTATGAATGGATTGATAAGAGCAGTAAGAATGATGAGGCTAATGCAGGTAAAGCTTTGATTTCTCACAACATTTCACCGCCTCGTTGGTTTTGTTGTTTTTCTTGAGTCAAGCATTGTTGCATTCTTTATTAGACCTTGCTTTACTACGATCGCAGTAACTTTGAGAGCTCATGGTATTTTGTAAAGGCATCTGATCACACTCACCTAACAGTGCTGATCTCAACAAAATGTTGTCAGCAGTTTGTCTTGACAGTGTGAAGCTGTACTTTCAAGCCTCTATAATTGATGTTCCACTTGTGGCATCAAAACTACAGTTTGACCTTTAGGACCCAGAAATCCCGTAAGGTGACGGCACTGAACTGCTCACAGCGTGCTCATGTTGATGAACCCAGCTACTGACATAATGTCTGTTGTTCATATGTCATGGGAACAAATTGTCACTGAAGCCATTTCCTTTTTTTGTGGATAGACACTATAAACTTTTGAGGAGATGGTTTATAGTTTGCTCTTTATGAAAATGGAGAAATCTTTACGTTTAGCCGTCATAACATTTTACTTTTTATTTATTTTATTGTCTGCTGCAAAGATTAGTTAGTGAGATCAATTGGCAACCATTTTAATAACTGATTCATTGTTTTTGTCATTTTTCAAATGGTTTCAAAGCTTCTCAAATCTGAGAGTCTGATGTTTTCCTTCATACTGTATATGATAGTAAACTGAATAGCTTTATGTGTAGGACTTTTGGTTGAATAAAAGAAGCAATCTGAGTAAATCAGCTTGAGACGTTTTCACTGTTTACTAATGTTTTCTAATTGATTAATCAATAAATTGAAAAAACACAAAGTATTAAGAAAAGTAAATGATAATGAATATAATTGTTGCGATGCTGATTTTATTGTGGTTGTGGAGATGCAGCTGTAGACACAGTTTTCATGCATATTCTTTAGTCTGTGCGTGCGTGCGTGTGTGGGTGCGTGCGGCAAGTCTGGGAATGATTACCGGCAATACAAACAGTGTAATGAACACCATTAAGCCGCAGTGTCCCTACAGGACAAACATTAGGGAAGACCGAGAAGTGCTCCCATTAACGAACAGGAGAGAGATGGAGAGAATGAAAAGTTGGGAAATAAACACATTGGAAAAAGATTGAAAGTATTAAAAGCATTTTGGTACTTTTCTCTGAGCTCCTGGGAGACGAGTAGACAGCTTTACTTTACAGCAGGAAGTGAGAGCACTAACAGAGTGAGGTGAAACACATGTACACTCAAGCAGCAGCTAATGGCACTGTCACCCTAAGGAAAATAAAAATGCCTGATGAACAGAACTCACATAATGAGCATGCAGCAAACATGCAGGTTCACACAAACGATATAAATGCATTGCAGCTTGTGCCCTAAGTGCTGCGTGGATTATGCATTGCTTATGAGTTCTTCATAAGAGAGCCAGTGAACCAAAGTGAAGGAAGCCACCACAGTTAAAGGAATTCCAACACTTATTTGCTTTCATGCTTAGAGTTAAAAGACAAAAATTGATACTGCTCACATATCTGTCCATTAAAGCTTGATGGGGTTGCAGGAAGTCGTTGTGTGTGGCATCCATACTGTAAAAACCTTCTTTTAGTATGTGATCTTTTTGCAAGATAGTTTTGTTTTGAAGCAGTTGAATTCCATGCTAATTTTTTGAAAAGATGTTTGGGCCTGACATTGACATGATGATGGATTTCTCAGCAAACCACCCCACTTCAACCTGTGATGAGATCTAATCAGTCAAAATAACTAGACAAAGAAGTTATTGTCCAGGCAATATCATGCACAAAAATATTTTACTATATTTTGCTGAAAACATTTTGTATCTCTTCAATGTCTGTAATGTAAAACCTGGTGTTGCCCCTGCAAAAGCTGGGCCCACTGCCTTTCAATGGCAGCGTTGGCGTTATTCAAAGCGAGCTGAGTATCCACAGATCAATGCAGGCACTTAGTGTGACCTGGGTACTCACACACACTCACAGCAACTCAGACATGTTTAACTGAAGAGTTCGCTGAGGGAAGTAGAACAGTCACTTTGTTACGGATGCAATGAAATCTTTCTTCGTGAGTTGCACTGGTCATGCTTTTGCTGTGATGTTTATGAGTCAAGGTGCAGCCATGCTGAGCTGAATATTGGTATTTTATAATCTACTAATTGCTGAACAGTGAGAGATAGAGAGTGAATGTTTCCTATTGTGCTGCATTCATGTGTGATGGAAGTTACAAATTTAAAGGACTGTCCACTTCAGTTTTATAATAGCCTGCTACCTGGGAACTCACTGGCTTCCTCTGTTCTGAAGTCACAACCGTCATCAGCTGATCAACAGTAGCTTCAGCACAAGCTTCCAGTTGTTACAACACTTATTCCCATGAGGCCTGAATGCAGCATTTTAGGTCAAGTCATAGAGGATCATGTGACCCTCAGCAGTGCTCCCCTCCAGTCCCTCCCTCCCTCTCTCTCACACACAGTAGCAGACACAATGAAGCGAGTAGGAGTGTGTGTAAGGTTATTCCCTTGACGTCCAAGGAATGACTGCGCGTATCCACAGGAAATCTGCAACAATGGTCTTGTGTCCAGCTCTGAGGAGAATCACAGTGGTTGGCTATCAGCCAGTCTGCCTTGCTTCTATCCTGCATCGACTTCAATGAGTGCTACTGCCTAAAGCAGCCGATGCCATTAGAATAGCTTTAAGAGGAGAGGTTCTTAAGCTCTGACACTAATACAGCACCTTGGGAAAACACTGAATGTTTGTAATTTTGGGTCATTAAAGTGGTATAATTTCAGTCTAGAGGTAGAAGTCATAGATGGAGTGTGGTAAAGCAGGCATATTATCCCAGTTCCCCACTGAGATCTGCTCTGTGAAAACCAGGCTAATGAATTTCTCTGTATAGCTGACAGAAGCACCGAGGTTACACCTCTCCTCTCCTCTCCTCTCCTCTCCTCTCCTCTCCTCTCCTCTTGCCCCATTTCTCTCCCAGTTACAGTAGTTTATCAAAGAGGGGTGCAGTGATTCAGCAGGAAGGGTTGGTCTTTTGGGAGTGGTGTGTGTTGGCATACTAAGATAAAACTACCTCTGTGAAACAATGAAATGATGTATATACATATAAGAATAAAGTAAAGTGTATTAACACTTTTTTAATAAAAGCGTCATCGCACAGTAACAATAGAGATTCGGGCTGCAGAAATCTGATGTTATATAATCATACACAGCGAGGGCTCAAGTGTAGAACAACTCTTGTAAATAATAAATATTACCATTTATATAAGGCCTTTGAAAACCAAGTTATACAGTGCTTTCAATCTCCAAAGTACAAAACACACCAGCACACACACAGAGCTGTACAGTGGTCTGCTGACCCACATAGGTAATGAAAGCAGGTGAATGTCTGGAATACTTTCCCTCAGATTTCAAAGCTTTACAATATGAAGCCACTTATTTTGAAGAATATTAGCTCATTAATCATTTTGTCATTGTGATTATTACCAACAGCATCTTCATTTTAGTCCCATGTGCATTTAATATGTCAGAAAGTAATGACCTTTTCACACTCAATCATTTAATTCTCATACATTAGTATTATTGTTCTTACATTAATGCTAAATTTCAAGTGTATTTTGAGGAAGACTGAGATTTGGTTACTGTTTCATGGACAACAAAAACATATACTGTATAGTGAAAACACCACACATCCTTTTATGATTTTGTATTGGTATTATCCAGGTGTGTTGGTATGTAGTGTTTATATGTTTGGCATGTTGAATCAACCTCCCGTCACTTCCTCAATCATGAATCAGAGTCACTGATTGACACGATGATTACTCAGGATTTATTGGATGAACTTCCTGCAGGAACTGATTGTACTGTGTATATGAGTAGTAAAATACGATATCAGTAGAGGAGCAGTGGTGTTGTCATTGTAGTATGTTTGTAGTAGTGATTACAGGAGGAGGAGGAGGAGGAGTGGTTGTAATTGCAGTAACCATAGCAGTCACAGTAGTACTATAGCAAGTAGTAACAGTAACCTAATACCACATGTAGTAGTTTTAACGGTGCATTAAAGTAAGTAAGAGCAGTAGTAGCAGTTGCAATATTGACAATTGTAGACGTAGTAGTTCAAATATGCATAATAGTTTCTCTCTTTTGACTCTCTCTTTTCAGACTTGTAAGGACATGCTGGTGTGGAGTTATGATAATATCAGTCGGTGTTTCACACTCACACACACACACAGGCACATACACACACGCAGGTACCAATACAAATGCTGAATCGTAAAGTTCACTGACTCTGATTAATGCCAGCAGTCCTCTCACGTGATCAGGTTGTGTGTGTGTGTGTGTGTAGATGGTTACAAAGCAGTGAGGACTAGAGGGATCACTAAATCCCCCAGAGACAAACACAAACACACACAGACAGTTTGCTTTATGGACTGGCTTGGTTTTAGCTGATTAGTATTCAGACCTGCTGTTTTACCTTCACACACAACACAATCACAAATATTTTTAAGCATGAGTCACTAACTTCTCTTTTTCCGGAGTTGCATTGTCTTTTTGAAAGTCTATTTTTTGGGACTCATAACCAAGCCAGAGGTATCACTGCTGGGGATTTGTGGTGGCAGACTGTTTTGCGCTGCCCCTCCCTGTTCTGACTGTTTGATCATTTTGTGACCACAGATGTGAACATTCCACGATGAGACGCTCATTTCTGGATTTTCAATTGTGGTCAGTGATGAAAGGATGCGGCTTTTGGGTGGCACTGCATTTGCTTTTTTAGTTGAAGACACAGACCTCAAAAGTTGAAATCAGTTCTGTTTAGAAAACCAGCATAAACTACTATAGAAAAATGAGAACATTTTCTAAGAGTGGAAGTCTTGTGTTGAAATCTTTCTGTGCTTGCTGGAAAACATTGGGGCAGACAAGTTAAAGAATACAGATTAAACTGTTTTGACATTTTTCTCTTGTATGAATTCAGAAGGTTTTCAATAGGGGACAGAAGGGAAATGTTAATCATAGTAAGATAAGATAAGATAAACCTATCTGGGTATCATAGTATCTGGATAACACTGTTTATCTTTTTGCAGCTTTACATGGATTTTGCAGACAGGCTGAATTAAAAATATCAACCGCTTCGTATCATAGAGCTCTGATTGGCTGCATAACAAGCTCATCTGTGGGCAGCTTGTATCAGCCTGACAGCTTTCTGAGCATCCACCTATCCTCTGCTGAACACTCATCTCCAAACACAGGCTGTGCTGTTTCCTTCAGTGCGAACACACCCTCATGGTTCAAGGTAGAAAGGTGACGTTTGAAAGTGGATGATGAGGATTTATCATTATCTTATTTGGTCTGGCGCTGCTGGCCGGGGCGAGACTGATGACATAGTGACAGATGGGGAGCTCAGCTGGTATTTAATCTGTGACTCAGGTAACACACACGCCCAGATGGTGACACACGCAGACATCAGGATGCTTATCAAGATATCACATACACACATAAAGATAACAAAGCTTTAATCCTCCGCATTATGTGCGTTGTGTTGTGCAGTGTGGACATATACATACTGCAGCACTTTATTGCCCCCCAGGCCGACCAGCTGACTCACAGCACAAGATCTCCACGTGCATGTAAAAGATAGTACACGCTATATTCAACCTGCTCTTTTTTTAAACTTCAGCTCCATCGGGAGCGGCTGTGAAGAAAGTGGTGACTTTGGAAAATGCTCTGCTGAAGCACTCTGTTCTAAATACTAAGAATAAACAGAATGGCTCATAGAGTTTTTAGCCAAAGCATTTTCCACCTAATCTCAAGTGTGGCAGTCAACAGGCAGACTCACACACACTAACACACACACACTACATGTCTGTATTTAGTGTCTAGTGATTTAGGGAAGGGGACAGGATTTCTCTTATCTCCGCAGCTCAGTGGCAGCAGAGAGATAACACACACTCATTCGGCCTGTGTGTGTGTGTGTGTGTTCAATCGTGTTTGCATGTGCAATCCTGATATATGACACAGAATTTAGATGTGTGTGAAGAGGATGTGTGTGTCCGTCAGCAGTATCGCAGTGAGCAGGTTGTTGCAGCTTTTGATGAGACTTGTTTTTTAGTGCCGCCTGTTGCAGCGGGAGATAAAATACTTTGGGATTGGTCATCAGTGCAACAACAGCTCAGCCTTTAAAGCTGCAGACAAACACAATAGTTATTTGTGTGGGTTGCAGTGATTTCTCTTTCGTGCTCACAGTGTCCTGTAAATGTTATCTTTACTTGCCAGGCATCACACAGCACTTACTACAGTGTTACTGCAGAGACTGAATGCCATTTAGATAGTAGTTTTCTGAAGTCTGAAACTGAAAGCCAAAATTTGAAAATACATTTATGTCTCGCTGTTTTCCTTTTTGTCAAGTCAAGTCAATTTCATTATTATGCATTTCTATACAATTAAAGAATTTGTACCCGGTCTGCTTTCCAATCAGCATGTTCAAAGTATAGGCTGTATACAGTTGCAATCACGATGTTAAAGTATAAACAATACAAGAAATAATAAGAAATCTGATGAAGATGTGAAGATTTGCCATTTTCCTACTGTTTAGGTGTTTTAGCTTGAACCGAGATCTTTATGAAAATGGCCTGTGTGGATGCATATTTTTAAATGAACGTTTTACATTTGAAATTACTTAAGTTAGTTAAGTAAGTTTGTTAAGTAAATTAAGTAATTTTTTTTCTGAAGTTGATTGATCCACTTTTTTCTTGATTGCTTTAAGATTGCTGACAGTTCTTCAAACAGGCAACACACACCATGAAAAACAACAATATAAGTTGGTAATAAACTGATCAAGTATCATATTGAGATTGATATTTTGTTGTTAATACCTATACAGCACCTTTCACAACAAGGTCATAAGGTGCTAGCAAATGTAAAAGCAAATGGTGTTGGCTATTTTGACTTAGCCCCATTTACCAATTTACAATGGTTAGTAATGATAATGGTGCGTGTGTGTAAGTTATGTCAATCTGTAAGTCATGTTGAAGTCATGCGCTGGTGTAATAATGGATTTTTGTGGGTGCATCTGTTTTGCCTGGCTGTGGAAATGAATTTCCTCCTTGAGCACAAATAGAAGTATGTTTAATCAAATCGAGATGGGAATTTTAAAGGATGTCTTCGTAGTTCTCTGTGCTTCTTTGGTCAAAATGGCCTCTCTTTTGTTGTCAGGAATAACACTGGTGGCATTACATGTCTTCTGCTTTCTTCTGGCTGCCTAACACACACACGCACACACACACACACACACACACACACACACACACACACACACACACACACACACACCTCCAATGCTCCTCATCAAATATTATTCCTTTCATCTTTTCTCCTCTGTGTCTCTGGTGGTCCGGGTGAGGTCGGGGGCGGAGGGAGTGTGGCCGCATGTTTCAGGAAGTGTGTGTTGTGTGTGTGAGTGGGCGGGTCCGGCTCTTCCTGTTTACAATATGGTCCTCTGTCCCTGATCACAGTGGGGCTTCAGTTTTTTTGGCTCTCTGATGCTGCGTTCAAGTCCTGTGGGAATAATGCATGCAATCTTTAAGGCCGCAACATGTCTGTACATTTAGGTAAAGATTTCGGTCATTAAGATTAGATGGTTGAAGATTGTAATCTGAGTGATGCGCTTCATTGAATGCATGTGTCATCTCGTCAATGGAGAGTGAAATATTTGTTCTATATATGAAGGTTTTTGAAGGCAGTTTCGACAACCCAGCTGTTGTCACTTTAAAGCGTATTTTAAAATAACTTTGACAGTGTTAGTTTCACTTCATTAAAACACACGACTGCTCTATGGACACCTGTGTATATTCAGGATCTGACCCTTAAACCCCTCAAATGTAAACCGAAACCTAAATGATCCCAGTGGTATTCTTCTCACTTTGGATGAGTTTCCTTATCTTTCTAAAGACATACAGAAAACACACACACACGCACACTGCTGACACAAAGAATAGGAGAAGTGAGGCTTGTCTGTCACCTAAATATATCCTGTGGACCAGTGACTACAGAGGTAACATTGTGTGTCATTGTGTATGCCTGCTCTCATACATGTTTGATGTTGCAGGGATGTATTTGCCTCTGTGTGTGTATCTGTGTGTGTGTGCTCCCTATGCTTTCTACTAACGCGGCTTTAAGGAAAGTGGATGTGGGCTCTGAGTGAGACAGACAGAAACAAAGCCTGCGAGCTCTCTCCATCCTTCTCTCCTGACCACAAATGTTTCCCTTCTGACTATAAATATGCCTCTGAAACCTGCCGCGTCCTGTAACATGAAACTCCGCTAAAAGTGATTATCAAGGTCCAGAATAGCCCAAAGTCTCCAGTTAAATCCAGAGGCGAAAGGCCTGAGGTAATACAGGGCAGGTTTATTTTATAAGCCCAGCTTTTATTTTGTGAAGATGCTATTTTATTTGATTAAACACAGGCAGGCTTTCATGTAAAAAGCTTGAATCCGGATGAAAGCTAAACAGAATCG
Organism: Holacanthus passer; assembly: GCA_025331565.1. Classification (NCBI taxonomy): domain Eukaryota; kingdom Metazoa; phylum Chordata; class Actinopteri; family Pomacanthidae; genus Holacanthus; species Holacanthus passer. The sequence continues at coordinate 45,326 of JAFREQ010000172.1, read as the reverse complement.
ATAGGAGAGAGATTGCCGGCTTAGAGGCCATCCAGTTTGTGGTGAGAGATGGAGAGGGAAGAGGTGAGAAAACCAATAAAGCTGCATTAAGGACGAAATAGAAGAGACGACAGTAAGAGAGGAGGCCCACTGATTCTCAGTCAGTGCCATCTGTCTGATAGATACACATTCATATCATAATCATAATTCATTTTACTGCTCCTGATGGTGATTCTTCCAACTCACAGTACGGTTTAAGGATTATCATTACCTACCAGGTCTTTATTGGGCAAATGGTAATGACAATGACAATCTGTATTTGTCATTTTCATTTAAACACATGCCAGGTGATCCACATTTGAAAGTCAAGTGATGCTATGATGTGATGCTCAAGTGATGCAGCACTGACTTTACAGATAATGAAATTATTATTTGTGATATTTTTCATTTACAACAATAATCATTTACTTTGTCATCATTTATTTCCTTTATTTCCTTGTGATAATAATAATTAAGATAATAAATTTGCAGACATAAAACAGAGAAAAGTAGCAAATTAAAATCTTAAAAATGTTTAAGATAAGATATTCCTTAAGATAAGATATTCCTTTATTCATCCCACAAAAATAAAGGAATATCTTAAACATGAGAATCTGCTGTTTTCTCATGTTCAAATTCTCATGATTAAGAGGTTGGAACCAACAAATATCTTACAAACAAGACAATACATATATTCACACATATATTTTACTGTATGTCAGACTTCGCTGATAGTGCAGAAGTACTGTGCTTGTGTGTTCCCGTGTATGCATGGCTCATTTCCATATGCAGACAACAAACAGGAAGTGTGTAAGAAATGTGTTAGGTGAAGCAGACGGAGCAGGCAGGTGGGAGAGAAGAGGAGGAACATTAACACTGCGTGGGCGACAGAGTTGGCAAGCTGTCCCTGCTGATCTGGTTTTCATCTCTCCTTCCCCGTAAATCACATATCAGTCAGTTAGTACGGTCCAGCATCAATACTGCCTCTCACAAAGGTAAAGAAGAGGGCAGTATATTTCTTAAAGATATCCATTTTTATTTGTACGTCAATTTTCTTTTGCTTTCAATTATCCCCTCTTTGCTCTCCCAAGAGAGGTGGAGGTCACGGGATATAAATAGCCCTCCATCTTAAACAAGGTAATCTTAGAGTGGTGAGTTAACCAGTTACTGTATGTGTGAGAGACAGAGAGAGAGACAGAGAGAGAGTACAAAAACTGGGCCATGCAACCTCTTGACACTCAATCTCACTCACCGGCCACAGATTACTGTCACCTCTTGTTAGTGTGTGTGTGAGAGAATTTAAGGACTAACACCAGGTTTGTTTGTTGTGATTGACAACTTCCATGTCCAGAAAATGTTTCATTACTGAAAGAGAGAGAGAGAGAGAGAGAGAGGATCAGGTGTGTGTCGCCCAGACCTGCCCTTCACTCTGGTCCCCGCAGTTCAAAATGACCAGGTGCTTAAAGATGGCGACGGCCTGCTATGACATGAAAGCCCTCTGGACGGGGTTCAATCTGTTGTCTGACTGAAGCTCTCATTTCAAAACATTACAACCACTGTTTCAAATTTCATTTTCAGTTCAGCATTTTTTTCACTATTCTTTGGCATTTTAGAAATGATCGATTTGTAATCAACTGGTCTTCTCATGGGATTAGTGGGCTGCATGGAGACTTGAATAGTGTGTATGTTTCCCAGATCCTGCTGGTCATAAAGTGTGTGTGTGTTTCCAATGCAAGTCCAGTCCTGCCTGAAATACTTAAAGCTCAGAGGTCTTGCATAAACTTGCATGTTTAAGGTTTAACTGCATTATTAGAATACCACACTAATAGCCTCTCAGGTCTAATATCTATTTTTTTAACTAACCTTTTAAAAAGCTGTATTTTGGGATTAAAAGTTACAAAAATGGTAATGGATAGATTCTTTGGATCCTTAATATTGTGGAGATACTTAAACAGGACCAGGAAATGGAAACAATGACAACAACCCCTTCCAACATGCAACCATCAATAAAGCCATTAAAAATCTCACAGAGTTTGAACTGTCAAGTTTTTATTTTTCCAAATAATGTGCGAAAAAACAAAGACACGGGTGATTTTATATTTATAGGGGTTTATATCGGTCCGTCCGTGTGTGTGTGTGTGTGTGTGTGTGTGTGTGGGAGAGTATAAGTGTGTGCGCATGTGTGTGCATTCTGCATTCCAGTCTAAGTCACATGCAGGTCTGTGTATCTGGCAACAAAAGCTCTCATTCATTTGGGAGAAATTACTCAGTCATTCTAACTCTCTGTAAACGTCTGCAAATCTGTTCTATGTGTCACACGGTTTTCTGTTATTAGTGTGTAGGAGTGTTTTGATAGGAGTGTGTGTTAATGTGTAGGATCATCATACATTCACTTATCTCATTTGAAAACCTAGTCACATTTTGTAATCCAATAAAAACATTATGTTTTTATTATTATTTAGAGAATAGATTCTGAGCTCCGTGATGTTGAAGCCTCCTCCAGCACACACTCAGACTTTTGCTTTCTGTGTTTCCCTGCAGTGTGTTGGTGAGGAGAACTGGGTGGACAGCAGGACCATTTACATAGGACACAAGGAGCCTCCTCCAGGAACTGAGGCCTTTATACAACAGAGATTCCCAGACAACAGAATAGTCTCATCTAAGGTCAGTGAAAACACCCACGCAAACACACAAAGATCAGTCAGTTCGTAAGATCTTTTACTAAAGCGCTGTTCAAGCTTGTCTTTTATTGTGTGAAAGACTTATTCTTGGTAAAAGGACACAGTGTTGACACAGGTGTTTTGCAAAGGAAGATCAGGTGATTTTAGAAGAGTGGGTGTTATATTGTATTTTAAGATTTAAATGACCTATTTGGACTGTTTTATCAAACCAGTCTTTATGGATGTGCATAATAATATATTTATGTTATGAAACTTTATTGACTTCATGCTGCCTGAGAACAATTTTAAGCTTGATACATACATATAACATATTGTTGTCCTTAGCTTGACTAAACTGTCTCATGTTTCCAGTACACATTTTGGAACTTCATCCCTAAGAATATGTTTGAGCAGTTCAGGAGAGTCGCCAACTTCTACTTTCTCATCATATTTCTGGTTCAGGTAAAAGCTTTTGTTTCTCCAAAGCATCCTTCTACAACTGTCATTAAATGCTTTCAAAAATAATTTTCAAGCTTCTGATTCAAACATTTCTCATTTTTATATTTGTTATATATTGTTTATATATTTGTCTATATAGACTGTTTTCATCTCCTTTTGGTAACAGACTATAAAAGATAAACCATCACCATCACACTAACAATTCATGAAGTCTGATTTGATGATTTGTTTTTCTCAGCAACCTAACATGTAAGAAAAAAATATGAAGAAGCTGTAACACAAATAACAACAGCAACAATAATAATCCAATGGCATTTAACATGAAGACAAAATAGATAGATATTAAGCTTAGCTCAACCAAAGCAGCTTTCACATGACTGTTTGCCAGATGAAAATCCACTGCTGTTGTTGAACTCGCTGTATAGTTGGACTGGTTAATGCAGCTGTTTCATCTAAAGTAACCAAAAGAAAGATTCTTTTTTTGTGAGTGTAGGAAGAGATTGGATCCATCAGTATTTTTGTACTTCTTATGACCTTCCTGTAGAGGCCTGTAAAGGTCAAATATTACTTAGTGCCCCTGTTAAAGCTGTTCATCTTTTTTCTATATGCTTGTGCCTTAAATCCATGTCCATTTAACTTTGTCTGTGTGCATCACTTCAGCTGATCATAGACACTCCCACCAGTCCGATCACCAGCGGACTGCCGCTCTTCTTTGTCATCACAGTCACGGCCATTAAACAGGTGAGACCCACACGCTTTAATTTTTTAAATTTTTTAAATTTTAATTTAACTTCAATTTGCTTTATTGGCATTGACATCAAACACTGGCAAAACCTACACACACACTTCATCACATCTCTGCCTCTGTTTCTCTCTGTCAGGGTTATGAGGACTGGCTGAGACACAAAGCAGACAACTCCGTCAACCAGTGTCCAGTCCACGTGGTGCAGCACGGGAAAGTGGTTCGCAAACAAAGTCGCAAGCTCAGGGTATGTGCGCGCGTGTGTGTGTGTGTGTGTGTGTGGGGGGGGGCGTGTCACCAGATAAATCACTTTCACCCCATATAACATGAACAGATCTTTGGTGCATTTGTTTTATTGGCTCATGCCAAGGGATTTTCCTGATACTAAGCTGTGTGTGTACATGTGTGTGAGTGTGTGCGTGTGTGTGTGGGCCTACGTTTGAGTGCAATTTAGTTTTTAGCTGTTACGTTAATGTATGTTATGTAATATATTCAGAGGGTGAAATTGCAGCTAAAATATCAGATACAGAGGATCTGTTGCAGGATCTACAGTCCTGTGAGAGAGCAAATGTTTGTGACTGTTGGCTGATCGTCAGAGCTTTACAGGTGGTAAAGCAGAAGGTTAGCTTGTTAGGCAAACTGCATTAGTAGAAACTGCATTAGCAATGCTAACGATATAATTGTTTTGCCATCCGTGAAGACTCTCAATCTTGGAGTTTGTTTTTCATTTTGACCCCATTTGAAAGTCAAAGTGTGGTGCATTTCATTTCAGCTTTCACATCATAACCTGGGCTGTGTATGCTCTATTTCATCCCTCATCAAGTCATTTTGTGATCTCAACTAAACAAATGCTACTGCAACTGAGACAAATTTGACCCTAGATGCGTCCTCTCTATCTGTCTGTCTCAGGTAGGGGACGTTGTTCTGGTAAAAGAAGATGAGACTTTTCCCTGCGACCTCATCCTTCTGTCCACGTCTCGAGATGATGGAACCTGCTACGTTACTACAGCCAGTCTGGATGGAGAGAGCAGCCACAAGGTGTGTACACTGTGTGTATTAAATGTATTAAAGCACAGGACAGATAGTTCACCTCATCCAACCTGACAGTTTTATCTTTTTAAGTTAAGTTAAGGCTGCCAGTTTATGCGCTTGTGTTTTTATTTACCCATCATTCTCTGCCTCTCCTTTTGTCTTCCCTCCTCCCCTGCTAGACATACTATGCAGTTCAGGACACCAAAGCTTACAATACAGAGAAGGAGGTTGACTCCATCCACGCTACTATAGAATGTGAACAACCACAGCCGGACCTGTACAAGTCAGTAAAACACACACACATGCACACACCTGAATAACAATGTTGGACCCAATAAATGTCTCAAACATCTTCTTCTCGTCTTTCTTTCTTCCTTCCTGTTACCTCCATCCTACACAGATTTGTGGGCCGTATCAACATCTACATGGACAGTGAGCCAGTGGCCAGGTAAACTGAAGCCTGAACATATAACAGAAATATGATATTTCCACAGTAAAATTCAATTAAATCTGAGTTTGCCAAAACACTAGTGTGAATTCCACATCAGTCCCTCAAGAATACAGCAATAACACCTTCCCAATAAGAGTGATGAAACTGTCTAAAATTGAGCTGTTGTGTGCTGGCAGGCCGTTAGGATCAGAGAACCTGCTGCTCCGAGGAGCCACACTCAAGAACACGGAGTACATTTATGGTAATGTCACCTGAAATACACCAATATGCTAAATGGATCTTGAGTTAAGATTTTGTTTTGTCAAACTACTCGTCAAGAATGAACTCTTACAACATTCGCCTCTGCCTCCCTTTAGCGGTTGCCATCTACACTGGCATGGAAACCAAGATGGCTCTCAACTACCAGTCCAAGTCTCAAAAACGGTCTGCAGTGGAAAAGTGAGTTCTCTCTCTCTCTCTTTCATTTTCATGTACGTATTATAAATTGTTCCAGAGGAGAAGCCGCATGGAATGACAGCATCCTTTTTCTTAGTTAACACTTAGGTAATCATTTTTTTCACCCATCCATCCACTCGTCTATTTCTTCATTATTCACTGTCTCTGGCTCACTGCACTGACTGGATCAGTTTCTTTCCATCTGGCGTTGACATGCGTCTTGTATCCAGATGGCCTGCAGATATGACTGACTGTAGGTGGATTACATTTACACTTGGTAACAGTGTGTGTCTGATTAACTCTTTAGACTTGTATTTGTCTTCCTTTTGCCAAAATGAAATTGGCTCTGAGTAAATGCCGTGTCTCAGCTGTTGCCTTTATATAAGTGTCTATTCTTACTTCTAAGTGCAAACTGCCTTTTACCTGTGGGACTGTTCTGCACTGTTTGTCTGAATCCATTTTTTTTGCCTGGATTCTATTCTCAATTTAACTGATCAATTTTCACACATTTTGTTCATGGTTCTTTTCAAACTACTGTCTTATGTAAAAGTCCACATCAACACTGGTACAGAAAACATTTCTCCTTCTCTCCCCCTGCAGGTCAATGAATGCCTACCTGGTGGTCTACCTGTGCATTCTCATCAGCAAGGCCCTGGTCAACACGGTGCTGAAATACGTCTGGCAGGCTGACCCCAACAGGGACGAACCCTGGTACAACGAGAGGACAGAAACAGAGAGACAGAGACACATTGTGAGCCTCTTAATCACATTCCCTCAATCTGGAAAAAAACCCCTTCATTCCTTCTTGACCTTCTCTTCCTCCTCCTCATCTTCCTCAGGTGATCAGGGCGTTCACGGACTTCTTGGCCTTCATGGTTCTTTTCAACTACATCATTCCCGTCTCCATGTACGTCACTGTGGAGATGCAGAAGTTCCTGGGCTCCTACTTCATCATGTGGGACGATGAGATGTTTGACGAGGAGCTGGGAGAGAGAGCAGTAGTCAACACGTCAGACCTGAATGAGGAGCTGGGACAGGTAGCAAAGAATAGTGCTACTACTGTACTGTACAGAAAAGTAGTTTAGAGATGAAAAATAAGAGTAGAACTAGAATAGAGGGAGTAGAATAAATTAAAATTGATAGAGATAAATGCAAACATTATCCTGTTATCTTTCCAGGTTGAGTATGTGTTTACAGATAAGACGGGGACTCTGACAGAGAACAACATGGAGTTCATAGAGTGCTGTGTGGACGGACACGTTTACGTACCTCACGCCATCTGTAACGGACAGGTAACCACCTGATGGTTTTTTTTTCAGATCACTCTCATGCTATAATTGTGACTCTATTATATTTTAGACCTCTGCGTGTCCTATCTTCATATTTAAATGTTCTTAATCTGTGTTGTCAGATGATGCCAGGTGCAGCCGGCATGGACATGATCGACACGTCACCAGGTCCCGAGGCCAGGGTGAGCCTAGCCTCAGTTTGAGTCTATGTGTGTGGTTGTGTGTGTGTGTTTATGTGTAAAGGACACACTGTGTTGTATGTCCACCACAGGAGCACGAGGAGCTGTTTTTCCGGGCGCTGTGTTTGTGCCACACGGTGCAGGTGAAGGAGGAGGAGACGGTGGATGGGATCAAGCATGGCATCCATCAGGGCAAGTCCACTTCCTTCTACATCTCCTCATCTCCGGACGAGGTGGCGCTGGTGGAGGGCATGAAGAGGTAACACACACACACACACACACACACACACACACACACACACACACACACACACAATGCCAGTGATTATCACACTGTTGAATTTGCAAATCTGCACACACAGCATTTCGTTTCTCTGTCCCTTTTTTTAACTCACATATATACAGTCAGTTCATTCACTCCATTTGCTCTGTGCCGCAGGCTCGGTTTCACCTATTTGAGACTCAAGGACAGTCACATGGAGATCTTGAATAGAGAGGATGAGATTGAGAGGTGAGTGTGTCCCTTTGGAAACAATTGTTGTTTATCTCTTTAACCGTCTGAAACAATTCTGCGGCCAGCTTTTCATTTTTCATCCTCATCAAAAAATGTGTGGTTCTGTTTGCAACTTTGTGGCCAATGTAGACTTTGGAGCAGCGCTAGGAGTTGATCTGAATTGCATGTGTATCACAGTAATGTTAGGTCACTATTGCAACAAGTGGGAGTAGCCTTGTAACTGCTGAAACCAGCAGCCTTCCAGCGAAGAGGATAAATTTAGAACAGTGATGAACAGAGATGATTGTTGATGATTGCTTTGAAACGGATGATCATCTATGGTTGAGTTCATTAAGTATGATTTTAAAAGGTTTATATAAGATTTTAATTAGAGAACTTGCAAGCCGTTCCAGGCATACTTTAATGGATTGGTATCAGTTAAAATGAAGCCAAACCAAAGCCAATCTTTTCTTTACTGAACTTGTGTTTTGTTTGTGTGTTTTATGTATCAGGTTTGAGCTGCTGGAGGTTTTGACTTTTGACTCAGTCAGACGGAGGATGAGTGTCATTGTCAGGTCCAACACTGGTAATGCACTGTTAAAATGTACATATGTATGCATGTATATGGTTAGGTTTATGTATGTGGTTTCTCTCTTATACACTTCCCCCTCTTCTTTTTTGCCTGTGTGTGTGTGTGTGTGTGTGTGTGTGTGTGTGTGTGTGTGAGCAGGTGAGTACTATCTGTTCTGTAAAGGTGCAGACTCCTCCATCTTCCCCAGGGTTATATCAGGCAAGGTGGATCAAGTCAAAGCTCGGGTGGAGCACAATGCTGTGGTGAGAGCACGCGCGCGCGCACACACACACACACACACATACACACATTGTTCGTACAATTCTTGTCATTCTTTTATAGAAAGAAAGTATTTTTCTCTGGGAACATTTTTCCCATGATTCACCTTATAAGAGTTTCAAATGTTGTGTGACTTCAGTGGTTTCCACAGTTACAGCACATGGCCACGGCGGTTTCCATGGTTACCACAGGAAGTCGATCAGTGGCGCATGGCCCACTTCCATCAAACAGTTGTTCTGTATTTTTCCATAGACGGGCCAGTGTGGCTTCTAATAGACCAAAATTGTCCTTGCAGTTCTTCTCATTAGGTGTAAGACACTGCAGCTGATTAACATTTGTTTCATAATCTCATTAGTCCAGTCCTGCACTGTTGGATGAGCTTTTACAACTTCTGTAAAAGAACAGCCTACACTAACGAAGGAAACCACCTGAAAACATAATACATTTAAATGTATGAAATAACTTTGTTATGTTCATTAGGGAAATTACCAACAGAGGAAGAAGTAGGCAGGTTGAAGGGAAATAACTGAAAACCTATTTACAAAATAAAGAACTGAACGTCAGAGGCTCATTGTAACAGAGTAGCTGAGAGTGAAGTTTCTAGTTCAGTTTACCCACCAAGATGAACTAAATAAAGTGAATTGAAGCTGCAGTGGAAACCAGGTCAGTAAGACCTCGCTTGTCGTGGTTGCAGCTGGAGATAAATCATAGCTTTCAGTGCAAACAGAGGGATATGAGGTGGGTGTTGTACTCATGAGTTTCAAATAGAAAGAGCAGTTGCTGCCCACACATTCACATTCAAGGCTCAGAGTCGAGCAAATAACTGTATTTTGCTGCTTGTTGAGAATCTTGCAAAAGGCCACCTCTGTAGATCACTGCTCTATTGATTCTTCCTTACACCAGCCTAACCCTGTTTGAACCTCACCTGTCCTCCAGGAGGGTCTGAGGACACTTTGTGTTGCCTATCGGCGTCTGAGTCCCGAACAGTACCAGGAGGTCTGCCACCTGCTCAACGGGGCCAAGTTGGCTCTACAGGACCGAGACAAACGACTGGCCGAGGCCTACGACCTCATTGAGAAAGACCTGATACTGCTGGGAGCCACTGCTGTGGAGGACAGGTGGAGCATCTCTCCAGCTTTGCTACTAATTATAGAGAAAACCAATCTTTTGCTCTATTATATTCATTTTGATGTTAGTATGCTTTTTGGATCACAATGTCTACACTTCAAACACCCTTAAGCACTAACTCTTGATTCTGTGCGTGCTGCTGTCATGACAAGTGCTGCCTCACTTCTGAGTGAGTGAGGATAAGAGGCAGTTCAGTCTCTCTACTCGCTACTAAAGCAATTATAGCGCAGACTTAAAAGGAATTGTTAACCCAGAGGGCATTGCAAGTTGACTCATCCTGTGCAGAAAGAGGCAGAGTGTAAAACATCCCAGCATTGCTATACTGTATAGCAAAAAATATTTACAGACCACTAAAATTTCCCTCTTTCTTCTTTGTGTTTTCCTACTTTCCATCACAACAGGCTCCAGGAAAAAGCGGCAGACACCATTGAGTCTCTCCACAAGGCAGGTATGAAGGTGTGGGTGCTGACAGGTGATAAGATGGAGACGGCGGCCGCGACTTGCTATGCCAGCAAGCTGTTTCATCGCAACACCCAGATCCTGGAGCTGACCACCAAACGCACTGAGGAGCAGAACCTTCATGATGTCCTGTTTGACCTGAGCAGGACCGTCCTGAGGCAGCACGGAGGCATGACCAGGGACACCTTCTCTGGGTGTGTGTGTGTGTGTGTGTGTGCTTTTGTGAGAGACACTGTTAGAGTACCAGCTTACCAACTTTGTAGCACACTTTTTAAGATTTTGGAAATCATCCTGACACTGTTGTGTCCTGTGTGGCCAGTTTATCAGGTGACTGTACTGACTACGGTCTGATCATCGATGGAGCCACCCTCTCCGCAGTGATGAGGCCGGCACAGGAGGACTCAAACTCAGGGAACTATAAAGAGATCTTCCTAGAAATCTGCCGCAACTGCAGCGCGGTGCTCTGCTGTCGAATGGCGCCGCTCCAGAAAGCACAGGTACACCAGACAGCAGGAAGCACCTCTTTAGACTTACAGTGCAGGACAGAAACAGATGTCAATAGTGGTGAAGCAGCTGTTGATTGCTTTTTTTGTATTTCTAGATTGTGAAGCTGATCAAAGCCTCCAAGGAGCACCCGATCACACTGGCCATTGGAGATGGAGCTAATGATGTCAGCATGATCCTAGAGGCCCATGTTGGCGTCGGTTAGTGCTCAAGTTTTGTCCATCCAACACTATGAAACTGACTGGCTGTGTCCCAGTAACATGACCACATATTTACACTTTCCATAACTTACTTAGTCTTTATTTACATCCACATCACATGTGCAGTTAATTGTAGCCCTTTATATACCTTTATGTGCCTCTCCAGGTATCATGGGTAAGGAGGGTCGTCAGGCAGTGAGGAACAGTGACTACGCCATCCCAAAGTTCAAACACCTCAAGAAGATGCTGCTTGTCCATGGACACTACTACTACATACGCATCTCTGAACTCGTGCAGTACTTCTTCTACAAGGTAGTCTGTCTACTCATTTCATGACAGTGTTTGATTTTGTTTGTTTTGACCTTTATTTCCATTTTAATTTCTTCAAAGTACTTTCTTATTTTAGGTTTGGAGGCTGTATCTTAGTTATAATTTTGTTACTTAATATTTGCTTATTGCATTTGCTTTTCTCATCTTTCTTCTCTCATTTCTCTTTTCTTTTCCCAGAATGTCTGTTTCATCTTCCCCCAGTTCCTCTACCAGTTCTTCTGTGGCTTCTCACAACAGGTTGGCACACGCACACACACGCACTATTGCACACAAATAAGCAAACAATCATAAAAATGAAAGAAATAACTCAAACTCTCTCTCCCCCACAGCCGCTGTATGATACAGCCTACTTGACTTTGTACAACATCAGCTTCACCTCGCTGCCCATTCTGCTCTACAGTCTGATAGAGCAGCACATTAACATGGACATCCTGAAGAAGGACCCGTCTCTCTATAGGTTAGTGTTGCTATCTGGTGATGGACAAATATAAAATCTGTCTGTATGTATATATGTGATGTACAACTGTTAAGCGCTGCTCCTTTCTTTCTACAAATCATAGTACTCTCTGTTGGATTGTTGTTGTACAACGTAACAGCAGTAGATTAAGTATTTTCAAAAGCAACAGAGGACACTAAATCAATTAGACTCTAATAAACTGCAAGCATAAACACTTTCTATTGATTTTACATCCGTGAAAAGGAGACATTTGCTCAGTACATTCAGGTCAGGCCTGAGCACAAACCTCCCACTTTAACTTTGTTTGAGTGGGTTCAGTTTGGCCAGAGCTCTTTACAAATTGAAAACTCGAGGATTCACATGACGAGACGAAGCATTTTTCTCCTCAGTCTGAATTCAGAATGTTACGCTAAATCAAATTAAAATATCTCATTACACTCATTTCTTAAAAGTAAATGTGTAATCACTCGAATGAGAGATGGTCAACATGAGTCATTCATGACTTGTCTTCATTCTTGTCTTCACAGAGACATCGCTAAGAACTCGCTGCTGCAGTGGCCTATCTTCATATATTGGACTATCCTCGGTGTGTATGACGCCATTGTGATGTTCTTTGGTGCTTACTTCCTGTTTGACAACACCACCTTCACCAGCAACGGACAGGTAACCTCCATGTATCTGTGACAGCGCCTTTCATTGAGCCCATATAATTATGAATCACTTTTTATCGTAATAGAACCCCACAGGTTTGGACATATAAATGTATATTTAAGTGTAGGCTGCATACTTCAATGGAGCACATTTTGTTTTTCATGTCCTGTTAGAATTTGTCTGTTTGAACATCCTCAGCAGGCACATGCCTTTTATGATACAGCCCTGAACAAAACACATCTATAATTTGCTGTTTTTCATTGTTTTTTCTGTCTTTGTGGGATGTTTTAAGTTTATTAATGATCATAAAAAAATGATCTTTTTTCGTTGTGGCTTAAACAGTTAATACACATTAAACCTAGGTATTAAAGAAATTAGCTTTTATTGAGTTGATTTGATAGTGTATTTCTTGATATGAAGCATCTGAGACAGGCTTTTTATTTTTTACATTATTGTAACTCAACAAGTGAAAAAAGTCTCACTTGTATGTTGGGAAATTAAATCGACAGTGAAAAACAATTACCTGTTTTATTTCCATCTAAAAATAGATTTCTTCAGGACAAGATGTCTTGATACTATTAACTACCATATAAAGCGCCAGATAACACATAAATTCTGACTTGTGACCTTTCACATAAAATCAGTTTCAGTGGACTGACACCTGTAAAAGCTGATAGACGTTTTACCATTCACATCCAAGCCACGACAGCATGGCGGGTTTTCCACCATCTTCCTCTGTGTCTCTCTGTTTGTTTCCTTTCATTTTCAAGCAGCGTTACTCTCCCAGAATCCTCTTGGACTGCTTTGGGTTGCTTGATTTCATTTTTTTTTTTTTTTTTTTTATGCATTGAATTTTTATTCTTCTCCAGCCACAAAACTGTTGTTTATTTTATTATGATTTTTTTTTTCTTCTGGCCTTCTCCTCTTCTTCTTCCTCTCCTCTTACCTTTGTGTTGCTTTTTCTTTTTGCTTCTCTTTCCTCCTCCCAGCTAATGACAACCAACACACAGATGGTAAGCCTGTCCCTGTCTCTCTGTCATCTCTCCCTAGTTTCAGTTTCCAATTTCCTCTTTCGTCCCGTCACACAGCCTGATACCAAAGCACCCATCATCCGCTCACCGCTCATCTCATGTCCAGCCCTTAGTGCTTGCTGTAGACACATCGACTGTAGGCTTTTGTGCAGTGACTTGCCTTTTGCTAGAACCATACTCATGTAGTGATCCCAATTACACATGTGCATTGTGTGTGTGTGTGGCATATGCCAGTGTGTTACAACTTCAGTTAACAGCTGGGGATATATGAATATAGCAAGACCAAAAAAATGTCATTATAATGTGTTATAACACATTACTGTCATCATTTCATTTTTCACTATCAACATTGAAACCACCATATATCCAAGTAGCCTTTGAAAAGCTTAGTTTATGTCTTGTCTTTATGTTCTTTTTGACTTCATTTATTCTTACATGCCCTCTCTAATTCTTGATCCTGGATTCAACACAAAAATGAAAATGTTATATATTATAATGCTTCTTGCATGTTAGTAGCCAGAGAGTGCAAAGTCAGGGTGAAAGTCTGAGTTCGGACATGGTTTTGATTTTAGCAAATAATCTTTGCCATCGTGAACTTTCGAGAAAGAGTCTTGGTGTAATTACTGTAATAATGTCTGCTAGCAATAGGATCTGCTTTATGTCAGCAGCATTGTAAGTTAATGTTGTTAATAATTAAGATTTCCCATAAACGCTGTAGCGTTCACAAAGAGCAGTGAGCCTTTTAAATGATTTTCTCTGCTGCCAAAATAGATTTTTACATTCTACTATCTGTCATTCCCACATGTTAACAAAGCTTTCAGCACAGGTTAAGCTGCAGTAATAACAATGTCACCCTCGTTTTTGCTGTAAAGCAACACAAAGACCTTGTAAATCCAGCCTAATGACACAGTGTAAAATGCAGTAGAGAGACTGCCCTGCTTCATGTTGACAGTCTTTAAGTTTTAAATTCACATGACTACTTATTATTTGTTCATTTATAAATGGCACATGAAGTACATCTAAAATGTTGTGACATGCACATCACATCTACTGGTAATTTGACAACACCTCATCTCACCTGTCTCCCATCCATCAGCCATCTGACAAGCTCTTCTTCACCTGAATGTTGCTGTCTGAGCGCCCTGCCATCTGTTGGATTGATTGATTCCTTATTGAATACGTGCACTTCAGTTTATCTCTGTGTATCATGTTAACGCCAGGCTTGTAAAATGATCTCAAGTGAGATGAGTGCATTTACTTGTACCTGATTATAGTCATGTCATGTGTAGAAACATTTAGTGAACATTATTTTCTAACACAGACAAACAAATATTCAAAAAGACAGTTGCTTAGAATCTGTTTCATTCCCATCTGGTTATGTGACATTATAGAATGAGCTGCAAAAACATACTGTATGTAAAGTGAATTTTATTTAACTATGTTGTCTCTTTCATTCGTGTCACTAACATGATCTGTCGTCCCTTTGCCTCTGCAGATGTTTGGAAACTGGACATTTGGGACGCTGGTCTTCACTGTGCTAGTCTTCACTGTTACATTCAAGGTACACACGCACACATATAGACACACACATACAGTCTGTACAGTGTCTCACAGAAGCACCCAAGCGAGGCTGGATTAGGCCTCACTGGCATCATTAAAGTGAGCTATGAAATTTGACTGGTGGAAGGTTTCCTGTCTCATCTCTCACCTCTCTTGCAGTTGGCTCTAGATACTCATTACTGGACTTGGATCAACCATTTTGTCATCTGGGGCTCACTGATTTTCTTTGTGGTCTTCTCTCTGCTGTGGGGCGGAATCATCTGGTAAGCTCTGGACAAAAAAAAGATGTTTAAGTTGCTGTTGGTATGATTATTATGTAAAAGCCTAAAACCTAAAAAGTGAATGAAAGAAATATCTCCTCTCCTCCAGGCCCTTCCTCAACTACCAGAGGATGTACTATGTCTTCATGCAGATGTTGTCCAGTGGTCCAGCCTGGCTCAGCATAATCCTTCTGATAACAGCCAGTCTGCTGCCAGATGTGGTGAAGAAGGTCATCTGGAGGGCGCTGTGGCCCACCACTACTGAACGCATACAGGTGGGTGCATACACATACATACTGCTAGATACGAACCGCATCATGAGACTGATGAGATTCTGTATTTGCCTTATTGTCCTCAAATCTCTTAAAAACATCAGACATCCCAACATTTGCTACACTGAGAATGGTTTAAATAAATTTCAATGTCTGTTTAAAGCTTTATAGATGAACCTGGTATAATGTTTATTAACTGTGATAATGCGTGGTGTCAAATGTCTAACTGCTGACTGTGGGTCAGCAGATGTACGCTGGCTTTGGTTACGTGTCTGCTCTGCTGGATGTAAGTCAGTAAGCTGTCTTCTGTCTGTGTGCAGTGCTCCTTTATTTCTATTTCAAAAAAGCACAATTGAGATAGTGTATGTATTTGTAACACTAAAATATTTTATTAATGGAGAGTTAGAAATGCAGCCACTAATCACTGATTAGTGATTAAAAACACTAATCAGAAAAACGAAATGTTCATCTCAAATAATTGTATTGAAGGTTATAACAGTTCAGGAGGACTACATGAGGTGTCCAAAAAAAGTGTTTTAGCACCTGGTGTTTCTGCTTAACTTATTAAAGTCAGAAGGCCAGAAATACTGTAGGATTCAGGATTCAACAAGACATAAATTCTAAAGAAATGATGATACTTTTGTGCGTAAAAGAAAAGCACAGGAGTCACAGGAAAGAAAAGCACAGCACTGGTGTTATTGTAGGTGCAGGTGCAGAACATGGATAGCTGGGGACTTTCCACCCAGCCTGTGTTATTACAGTGTATCTGATGGTTGGATCAGCTGCTGTCTCTGAGTTGCACTGAGAAAAATCAGTCAAAGTAGTTGTGTACAAGGCATGTTAAATGTGTTTGCAGTGAGGTTTGAACTTTTGCCTCCTAATGACCTGAACAACCTTCTGCATTTCTTCCTACATGTCCTAAACTGCTGCTTTTCCTTAACATTTCTTATGACTGCGCTTGTGTAGAGCTAATAATCAACCTGAAACCTGTGCAGATACTTGTGACCTTCTGAGACAGACTTCTCATGTGGCATTTTGAAAGATCTTCAGAGCTTTAACTCTTCCCTCTCCCTGTTCACTCCTCCCTCTGACCTCCTGCTTCCTCCCTTCCTCCTCCTCCTCCTCCTCTTATCCCTCTTATCTCCTCCGTGGCAGACTAAGCGTCGGTGCCTTGCCTCCGAGCCCTCCACCATCTTTATGCTGTCTCAGACTTCCAGCAGAATCAGTTTCTAACCCAGCCCTCCCAGAGGTGACCCTCTGCCTTTCCTCCTTTCTCTAACTTGTATAGAATCGCTCCTTCTCTGTGTTTTCCTCCTTTCCTGTTTTGCATGTAGTGACTCCTGTCGAGCAGTGATCGCATGCTAGTGCATCTACATCTGGATTTACACAGGCAGAGAAAGAAATACAACAAAATTCAACTTGTGTTCCTCTGCCTTTGGTGTAAATTTGGCTTTCATGGTCATGATTTTTTTTCCATTTCTGACAGTGTGTATTTGTATGTGTATGTGGTAGACCTTTAATGTGTTTGTCTCTGAATGTATGTGTGTGTGTGTTTGCGTGTCCACAGCGTGTGAGAGACAGTAGAAGGTGTGAGAGAGCCCTGACCTACCACAGCTCTGACTCCTTACTAGATGGAGTAGCTGTCACAGAAGCCTAGAGGGCTTCAGCACGGTAAAACACACACCCTGCCACACACCCACGTGTGTGTGTGTGTGTGTGTGTGCGTAATGGTTGGACTGGGAAACTGGGGTGATGCTAACATCCTGCAGTGATGGGGTCTTACTTTGCTGTGGTGTTTGGTTTCGCAGATCTGACGTTTGAGAGTTGCACCTGACTAACACATGGGTTGCAGATTGTGTGTGTGTGTGTGTGTGTGTGTGTGTGTGTGTGCGTGTGCGTGCGCTAGGGAATGCATCATGTCAGAGAGGGTCCTCACAAGCATAGAAGTACACACAGTGTGTGTATGTCTTTGTGAGGGTCTTAGAAGTTCGATGAGCCAAACAGGTATTGTATGAAATGCTTGCATCCTGTTGGGTGATTATTTACATGGAGCTCTGGTGCCCTCTAGTGACGTATATTAGCATCGCTGCCGAACGCAGTGGGACTGAACATTCATGCATGTTTATTAGTCAGGTTTACATTTGCATGGTTTGGTTTGGTTCTTTTGGTCTTGTTTGACGTTACAGTATGTATTAACATATTCATTATGCGCTTCATGTGCTTGGGTTGCATCGCTCGTTTCTGAAAAGAGTGGATGAGACATTGTTGTCACGACTGGCCAATTATATCAAAGGCAATGCAATACTTCACTAATTAAATTATACGGACAATTGAATTGTCTGGTAAGGTCATATTATGTCCACATTCAGGTTACTGATAGAGGACAGTGTCTTGTCTTTTGCAGTGGCTCATTTGGCCTCTGTCCCCTCTTCAGTAACAACCTTTTAGATGAAGCTTCGACTCTACTTTAAGTATAAGTACGTAAGTATGACGAGCTATTAGCTAGATGTTGAGTAAATCAGGAAGCAGACATGTCACAATAGCGTCTACGTAGCTCTGTCATGTTATTATTCTGGCCAGCTGGGGTGATAATGTCTCCTCCATGTCTCTCCTCCACCCGCCCTCCACAGTTCTCCACAAGTAATATGTTTTCTTCTCTGTTTTTACTTTGTCTCTCCTTCTTTCTCCCTCTGTCTTTCTTTATATCTCTCCCACTCTGTGTCCTGTTCCCACGCCCATACAGAATGCTGATAAACTTTACAAGGGCCAGCTGTCCGAGTTCACCCCGCTGGCATCTCTCCACGCCCCGTCCAAGGCCGCCAGCCACCGGCGAGGCTCGGCCAACCAAAGGAACGCTCAGAACCCTCGAAGGTCTGAACCTTTAAACAAGAAAATCATGTTCACACGCTGGCAACGAACGCCAGACTACTGCACCTTCACCCCCCTCCTTCGATTTGCAGACGGCACCTGTCACTCAAAGCAGGGACACACCTACAATGGGGCGGGGCCGGAGACCTCAGTCTAATTTATTCCTGTCTATTCTTATATTCTAATATCAAATACGATGGCATCAATTTTGAGTTGAACTGAATGGAGTAGTAATTCTAATAAATGACTCCTGAAGCTCACCAGGTCACTGCTACCCAAAACTGAAACTCATTTATTTATGTTACTGAGCTGGGAGTCAAATAATGGACCATGTTGCTAATAGCAGTTGTCTGTAATCCATCTGTAAGGGATTACAGTGAAAGTGACCTTCACAACTGTTCCCAAGTCGGCAGCCAAGCGTTGCGCAAAGCACTATGGGACGGCTCTGGAGAGGACTCCATCCACAGGGCCTCGCTCGCTGCCACGACCTGCAAAGGGCTCAGTGTAGTGAAGACACAACAAGCTAACACATTCAAGAGCTTTGATTTCTTATATTGTGTCACACTGAAAATATGTGCACTGGCCCTTTATGTTTGCCTGCTTTTGATAGCTGGCAGCTGAAGTGTACTTTACTCCAACTGTTTAGGATTTATATGACTTTTTAAAAAAACTATTATAAATGTGACGTAACTGGAATTGAGATGCTGCTGCTGCTGCTGATGATGAGCGTCGCTTAAGCCAGCTCGAGCTTTCTCTGACCAAACATTTTCTTCATTCCTACCATCCCTCTCTCTCTCTTTTCTCTCCCTGTCCGTCTGTTCTGCCTCTTTCAGGACAAACTGGTGTTGCCTGTGTGCAAACATATTGTCTCGAAACACTCCCTAGGACTCTGGTGGTCAGATCCTACAGCATTGTAAGGAGGGCTGTAGTAGAGCTGTAAAGTCTAAGTGTTGGAGAAGTGGGTCTGAGATGGTCTTTGTGTATCATGTCTTAAAAATACAGACCAACTTCAGCCTCACGTCACACACTTAAGCTTTCAAACAACATAGTCTAGAGTGCTCGGTGGGATAGATGTGTGTGTGCTGATAGCTAGCTGTTGTGTTAGTGTATGTGTTGTGTTCATCTCTGCAGGATTCCCTTCTGTCTTATTGTCTTTAAAGCACTTTAACCTACATCTTCTATTGATCTATAACGCGATATACTGAGGCTAGTCTAAGTTTTTTATGGCTTTTAGTGATAGAATCCAGTAGAAATGGCTGCGTGACGACTTCCTAGCTGTTTCTTAATGCCTTAATGTCACCTTGTAAATACCACATTACTCTCCACAAAGACCATTTACCAAAGAAACAGAAAGACAACACGGACAACCGATAGATATACTGTAGTGCTATGTAAAGTGTTTGCTCTATAGGTCAGTGTCATGGTTCTGTACAACACTTGAAAGTGGCCACAAAAAGAATATGAAATTCAGTGAATGTCTGTAGGGAAATTTTAAAAAATGACGATGGAAAAATGCAGCTCCCAAACAGTTAAATTAAATTTTAAAACATTGGGTGCATGACTTTTAATTGTTTTAGCTTTATTGTGTTCACTTCCCTCAAAGCACCTAAAAAATTAACATACAATATGTGTCCTTATTGAGATAATTGCAACACAACAAAAGGATTCGATCGAGTGCCCCAAACGACTTGATGCCTTAAGTAAATGCAGTTTGTCTGCGAGTTGATCATTAGACATCAAAGTCTTCCAGGAAACTTTAACACTTAATCATACACTGAAGGTTTTGGTTTTATTCTGTCATAAACAACCAAGAAAGCCAAAAACCAGACACAATTAAATCCAACATTGGACCTGGACATAAATGTAACACACAACAAAAAATATGAAGTGGAAATATTAGCATGTAACACAAGGTATGATGCATAAAACACATATTAAAAACACATAAATTAATATAACTTATTTCCGTATTCATCCTGATAATAATCACATCATTTGAAAAGAGACTAAATTACTGGTGAAAGGTGAAATTAAGATGTGTTACTGAACCTTACTGCCCTGATTGGAGTTTATCAATTAACTCGTTCTGAAAAGGTTCATTATATTTCTGTCCTTCACCAAAGGACAGATCCATGTCTGTCCCATTAGATCTATATGTTTTAGTTTAAGAGCTAATGACTGACAATATAAATAAAATAGGAGTTCGTGCACCCAAATGAAATACGGGTATCAGACATTCGTACCCATTCATGTCACAGATGTGTCTCCTCCAAATGGTGTCAGCAGAATGTATTTGTATGGTGTTTTAGATCTTAAAAGCCTTATGATGGTGAGTCAAATGAGATTCTCTACCTTTGCCGTGCAGTCTTTGAATTCTGTCCTGCTCTTTCCTGTTTCCTGTTTCTTTCTAGCCGTCTCTCTTTTTCTCTCTTTCTCTCTTTCTCCCTCTGCTGAAGTGATGCTGATGTGGAAGTTTTCCTACCTCTGTGTGAGCCGCCTCCGCCCGTCTGGTCGTCATCCTCTTTCTCTTTCTGCATTTTCTTGGCCATCCATCCATCCATCCATCCATCCATCTATTGTTGTGAGACAGAGTAGAAAAGATGTTTTGTACTTCAGTACTTCTATGAACCAAAGCCTTGTTGCTGCTAGAAATACTTTTAGCTGCTTTACATTAGGTGCCTTGTGGTAGTTCCTCTGTCTCTGCTGAGCTGTCTCTGCTTGCTTTGTGATGACTAATAATAGGCACATTGATGGAACAATAGCGCTGCAGATGATGGACGTATGGATGAGTGACTGAGAGGACGGACAAGTGAGTGAAAGGGTGAATGTAAACATTAGTTTTTCACAGGTTGTACTCTCCAAGAATACTTATTTGGAACAAACACAGCACTGAAATACTACAACCGATACGATCGATGAACAAATGATTTACTTGCACCAAAATACACAACTTATGTTTATTATCTGTTTTTTATTGTTTTTATTCCAAATGTTTTATACATGTCCAGGAGGGCATCTGTCTCTGAAATGTTATTTTTACAGTTTTCTATTATGTAC
Source organism: Holacanthus passer (assembly GCA_025331565.1). Taxonomy (NCBI): domain Eukaryota; kingdom Metazoa; phylum Chordata; class Actinopteri; family Pomacanthidae; genus Holacanthus; species Holacanthus passer. The sequence goes on along the minus strand of JAFREQ010000172.1, from coordinate 23,941 downwards.
GATGTGTAAAATTCCCCTTTACCACATTATGAGTGGAGTCTCTGGACACTGGAAAGTCTCATGAGACGTCTTCGATCTTTAATGGTATGGAAAACTTGAAGCGCTCCAGCTCTGTTGGATCGATCAGCTGCCGTCGATCAATGTTACAAACTGGGTTGGGGTTTTTTTTTTTTAAATCCTGTGTGTGTTTCTTTTTATTTAAGCTTCTCAAAATTCTGGTTTTCTACTTCACTATTTACATACGTGAAACAGTAAAGCAAAGGGGCACTGATACTGTTCTGGGGTCAAATCCACAGAATTTGTCTCTGATCTACATTCTCTGGTTTGCATAATAAAGGATCACTTCAACCAAACTACAAAACATTTTCTCACTCACTTCTAGTGGCGTCTGGTCGATTATTTAGACACCTCTAAGAAGTAAGTGAGAAAACACTGTTTGCTCTTTTGTAATTTGGATGAACAACCCCTTTAATGGTCTTAATGACTCTGAATGTGTAATGACTCGCGTGTAATCAAGGCCTCTTCTTCCTATTTAACGTCTGAATTCAACTTTGAGATAGAGGTTCTTGAAGGGAGATGTTTTTTCAAAGTGGTATGCCAGTATTCAAGCTTGAAATGTTTTCTCATGTGAATCCATAAGTAACAAGACAAACATGATTTTCTGTGTGACGGCAGAGAGAAACACTTGTCCTGTCAGAGGAACTCTTTAATGAGCCAGTATACTACATCATACAGTATGACCACAGGGGGCAATTGGCTCAGAGATTGAATTAACGCAGTGATCTACTTACTCTGATCAAACTAAAGCGGAAATATTGCCTTGCACGGAAATGACCCGTGCAACAAATGTGGCCTCTGAGATTTAGCCATGTGGTAGTAAATAAGTATTACAAGCAGAGGCCAACTGATGGATTTTTAAAGGTCGGTATAATAAAGATAGACTTTAATAGAAAGAGTGATATATACCAAGGTAAATAAACCTGGATCACTTTGAACGTTAAACTCAAAGTAATAAATAACCTAAATAAATATATGAATCTGGAACTGAACATCAAACTAACTGTATAAAAAAATCTAGGTCAAACCAATTTTTGATTTTTTTGAGCTATTATTTTCCTTGTTGAAAGTGGAGTTATCAAACCTGCCTGAATTTTGGCACTTAAAGGCATCTGTGGACCTGTTTCTTTTGTAGAATCATCCTAATTATTGCCATAACTCCCTTTTCTGTGTGAGGTCATCTGCCCAAGACATAGTCAGTCTCCTCCTGTTTGTTCTGGAAAGTCATTAGAAAACTGTGGAATCTACTTAAATTAATGCGTAAATTACAAATACAATAACCACAGTTACTGTAGTTTTTTGTATGTTAGAGATCTTGTTACTTTTTTTTTACTTTCTGGAGACAGTATTTGACGTGTGTCTTATTTATGTAGAAGAGTATACGAACAACCAAACTGAGTCGTGACGAACACTGGACATGTACGTATGCATAGCTTTAAAAAAAGAAGAGATTCCCGCGGTGTTGGCTCAGATACACCCCTGCACTGAACCGTCTCGTCCGATGATTGACACGTTGCTGTAGAAACTTTCAAAGCCATTAACGGTGGATTTAAGGTCTCAATCGCTCTTGTCCCGACTGTCCTGATCTTTGGAGACCACCTGAACTGACAGCCTTCGAACAGAATGTTATCTCTCTCTTTTACGATGTATTATTGTATAGTGTTCTATATTTCTCATAACCAACAGTATCATTGCTGTACACTCAGATATATACACACACAATATAAATATAAATATATATATAAATGTAGTTATGTTAATTGATGTACAGTTTTGGGGTCTTTTTATATACAGTTTTTAACAAAGTCATATCAAGATTTACTTGTGGATTTTTGCCAACGTTTCTGTAGCTATCAACGGCAAACAACTGTACATTTGCTTGAAAATAAAAGCCAGAAGTGGAAAACGAAAAACCTGAAAATGTGATTTTTTTTTTTAAATTTCAGTTTTTGTTTGGATTATTTGCAGCTGCACTTCAGGCATCGGCCACAAGGATGCAGTAGAGTATTTCAGATTTGTCAGACCTTTCTTGAAATGAGCTCGGATGATAAACCCACCTGGGGAGCTTCTAAATATCTGAAGCTGATAAGATACAATGAAAAGAAAATTTCCTGAGTAGAGATTTGAGATCTAACCAACCTGTGCTCACATATTCTGTCTCAAACTCAACTGTGTTCAATAGACACAGAAAAAAAGAGAGAATTTTAGATTTAATGTGTTCCCCAAAAGTTGCTCGAGGGCTGCTGTCTGCGCCATCCGAGGACGTCAACAAGATTAGGATGGAGGTTTTGGATCGATTGGATTCTCTTCATCCTTTTCACTTCTCATCTGCGCTGATCTCCACGTTCCTCTCCTCCACAGCTGGCAGCCGCCGAGACCTGCTAGTGTGTCTGACAGGGATGGAGAAATATCTAGGGCAAGACTGTCAGAGGTGAAATCTGGGGAAGAGGAGAAGTGGATGTTGAAAAGTGGCGGTGCGTTTTCATTGTGGTTGCACAGACGTGTTCAACCGTCCCCAGGTTGGCCTGATTCAGTAGCTAAATTGCAGTGACTCATTCAATCATTTTAAAGCTGAGAGCAGAACGAGCAAAGTCTTGATGTTTTACCACCTATTTCATCAACTCTTATACTACTAGAAACTTCAACTCTAAATATACAGTGTGTCTACCTTAAATGTCATTTTTATGCTGTGTTACTTAGTATAGATTCTAAAATATATAGAGAGGTGGGAGGTGTAATTTAAGGTGAAACCAAGTCCTTTACAACCTCTTCACCACCAATTTAGGCTCCCTGCTTCTCGAACTGCTTTAGGTCGGAAGCACAATAGTAAGACACACTTTCTGGAGGTAGGTGTTTGTGTGCTGTGACAAAGAATGGTAGATTAAGACGAATTCACACCCCCAATCACGAAAATACTCAACACATCCAGCGCATGTAATAAAACAGTGGAGACAGAAATGGCACTGGCAGAGAAATGTAACTCACAATCAAAGACTCTAAGTAGATATCAGTTCATTTTCCATCATGTTAAGAGTCTGACTTATCTGTGTGAGCTTCAATAAGCGACAGGTGACTGAGGATTTAACAGTGCTCCTGTGTAAAATCGTATTCCAGAGCAAGATGAGGGTTCAGGGAAAAGTTTGACATTTTGGGAGACTTATTCACTTTTTGAGTGTTAAACCACTGATACCACAGCAGGTGGACAGCAAGCCTGGCTGTGTCCAAAGGGAACAAAATCTACCTCCTCTAATGCTCATTGATGAACATGTTGTATCTTATTTGTTTAATCTGTGCAAAAACTGCAAAAGAGTAAGAGCATTTTTTTCCTGGTGGGGACAAAAGCTGTTTCTTGGCTGTAACTTTACATTTAATGTATAAATGTGAGTGGTGTCGATCTTCTCATCTAACACCCAGCAAGAAAAGGAATATGTGTATTTTCCAAAATGTCAAACTATTCCTGTAAAGTAGAGATGAACTTTGCTTAGTGTTGTTTATTGTGGATATCACATGTTCACTTTATGCTGACCTTTTTTGGTTTTCAGGTGCTTTTCCTATCAGCTGACGTGGAAAGGGTCTGACCCACTGGTAATACCACTCTGAAGTTAGTCCAGAATGCTGCTGTTTACCCACACAAATACAAAACCAAAAGAGATGTAATCCAGCCACTTCCCTTGTTTTGGAGTCACTCGTTCCTCCAATGCAACGCAATCAGAGACCCACAACAGGATGAAAACCATCAACAAAGAAGGTGCGTAGGGTTTTATTTTTTCTTACACAGCAACTTTGAACCTCAAGTCAAGTCTCATTCACTAAATTAAAATTCAATTTAGCCCAAATTGACCTTTGACCTTTCAATTTTGTGTCTAGGACGAAAAACCAATCTATAAAAACATTTGAAATCAACAAATTAAAAACAGATATTTCACATCCTTGGAAGCCTTCTCCCAAATTAGAAAAATTTTGGGGTGTATATTATGATTTCATATGAGCTGTACGTTATAATTATGCACTCTGGATTTACCAATTAGCAACCAGCTACCAACTCCAGTCATTTTGACACCTGTAGTAACAACAGAGTGTGTGTGTGTCCCTGCACATTTCTGTGCCCGGCAGTAGGTCTGACACTCAAACTAGGCTTAAATCATTAGACCTAAGACCTCCACCCACCACACACATACACACACACACACACACACACACACACACACACAAACACTGAATCTTGTCTCTCGGCTGTAATGTCAGCGTGTCTCTATTCACAGCATTAAATGGAGGGAGGTGATGGAGGCATCCACACGTGAAATCTACGAATTAGCTGTGAAATTGCTGTTATTTGCCACCAATTGTTTATGACTCAGTACACATAGTTTTTTTTTGTTTTTGTTTTTCGAGCTTCGGGTGGGGTGGGGTGGGCGGGCTCCGCTTTTGTCCTTACAAAGGGCTTTCTCATTATTATGGCCTGACTTTTAAATGTTTTGAGGATGGATGCACACACACACACACACACACACACACACACACACCAAACCAACAGAGAAGCTTATGCATTGATTTGCTAGTGTTTGTGAGCATTATTAACATAAACATGTACAATTTTTACAAAGACTTCAACATTTTAAATGTATTTTCTGCTGTTTCAGAAAATGACTCTGTAAATAATTTCTTCTCTCTCCATCTCATCTATTATATTTTCCAACACCTTCAGTCTTCATCTTCTCCAAACGAGGGAAATTGCGCAGAAACTTTATTCCATCTGTCCTCCGGTCCGGTCTCGTCACTTCTTTGTCGCTCTCGTCAATGTCTTGACACACAATGGAATCAAACACAATGCAATACAAGACAATCTGAGCCTAGCTGAAAGCTTAAGTGACTGTACAGTCATCATCTGGAGTACGCGTGAACAATGTACACACAGTTCTCTCTGTTCTTTCAAGGCCAGTGCACAATTCATTTCATATAGGGGCTGCAGATTATTTCACACACTAAACATTTTGAGAATTACAACAGTAAATATTGTAAGTTAAAGGATTTTTTTTTCCAATTTACTACACAATTTTATACAGATATTTGTAAATATAGCCTATACAAATAATGTATTTAACAATAAGATATCAACATATTGCAATACTTATATATATATTCTGTTCTGATCCATTTAGTTCTCAGTGCTGCATGTTTCATTAATGAGAATAATGAAGATATTATTATGTGTGTTAATGCATCTAGTACGTTTAAAGCAGCTGGTCAATTTTCTGAACTAGTATCAGCTTGTGTTTTGTTCATATTCCAGAGTTATTTTTTATCCTGCGTTTTTTTATTGTATATAATTGAGGGTGTAAGGATCGAGGATTTCCCCTGTTGTTCAGATTGTAAAAGCCTCTGAGACAAATGTGGTCCTGAGGTATAATGGACTTGAGGGAGCCAAATGATGGAGTGAGACACAAAGCTGTTGTCAGTAGGAGAGAAAAGACATTCAAGGATGCAGAGGAAGGGTCCTAGAAGGCGGCCTCGTCTCCTAGGAATAATGTTCATGATGGCAGATTCTTTCTCAGATTCAGAGTCAAAGCAGGAAGTAGACGTACATATGCATGTTAGATGTGGTGACAGGAACAAAGGCAAGCCAGGACGTCCTTATTTTTTGAGATAATGAGTGCAACAGCGCCTCCCTGGGGTTGGCTCGTGTCAGGTGAACTTGGTCCCTTTGATTAAAAGAGTCATGTGTTCATACATAATGAATTAATACTGAACAAAATTTATGTAACCTGTAACTATTACCTGTAACACAGCATGCTTTGTAGTGGTTACTCTACATTTCTGTCACATAAGTCAAATATTTATATACATTATTTTTCTGCGCTTTGCTTCAGAGTTAATTGAAGTGGCCCCAGTGTGGCCCCTGTGGTTTAAACGGACCACAAGCACCAGTGAACCCAGAAGAGGTGATCGCCTGTTTCATGTTGGCGGAGGCTAAATATGGGACACAGACTGCATCACGCTGCTGACTGTCTCCTCTTACAAGTGCAGAAACAAACTAATCTGATTAGTGTGTATCCCCCTTCTCGCTGATGAATGCAGTCCAAGTGCCAGTGGCAGCAATCTGACGTTTTTCTGCTGTTCTTCCAAGCAGCGCTGCTAGCTACAAACTCATTCCCTTTTTTTCTCAGCGATAACCGAATCACTGACGCTGAATTCTAGCATTTTGAAGTGTTTGCAAACTGAAACCTGATCATCTTCCTCAGTGTCTTTCCTCCAACTTATTCTGATGATTTCTTGTTGTTGTTGTTGTTGGCTGTGGCTCAGGCGTTAGAGTGGTCATCCATTAATCAGAAGGTCGGCGGTTTGATCAGTCACAATGTATGAATGTGTGTGAATGTGCTCAAGTGCTTTGAGTGATCTCTTACGGCTAGAAAAGCGCTATATAAATGCATTTACCAGCCCCCGGCCCGCCCTGTCTTGTAATACCACATTCTACCTCAAGAGGTCGATGATCGAAGTCGGAAGGAAGAATAGTTTGAAACATGAAAACAGATTTATGTATCAGAACCCTTCAGATTTATCTTGTGACCCTTTGGATGTGCCAGACTCTTCGGGACTATGATTATTATTAACTATTAATAAGAAGTAAATTTGGCTGATAATACTTGTAATGGAGTATTTTTTACCTTGTGGTATTAGTACTTTTATTTCAGTAGAGCACTTCTTCCACCTCTGTATTTTTCACATCCATCCCTGTTTTTGGGGCTGTTCCACTCTCCAACCCTCTCTCCACTCTCCTCCTCCCTCCCTCTCATCTACCAATCAGGCTGATTGATTTTATGCCTCCTCTTATCGAGCCGAGCAGCCGCTGTCAATAAATGTCGCCTGTCCCCTGTCTCTGCACACACACACACACACACACACACGACAGCAGGAGAACTCAGCCTTTCAAACTTCATGAGGAGCTCACACGGCTTCCTTTTGATATTATTGCTTTTGTCACTTTATTAATCCTGACAAACGTGATCTGATCAAACACAACTGAGCGGTGGAGAAATTGTCAGTTGTCCACGTTTAATTTAGTTTCAAATTCTTATTATTTATCAGCAATCAGTTTAAATAAAACCCGGTGTGGTCGGGGAACATGTGGTTCCACCTTGATTGTACTGTAGTTCTTCACAGCGATACTGAAGAACATTCTTTCATTCAACATACATTCTTTGCCAGACTCATTAAGTTAGTCCTCATCCTTGAAGTCGGGTAAAACCAAACAATACTGTTAGAAAAAAACTGCTGATAAAGCCCAAATCTCACCTTTGGGCTGCTTGTCTGAGCAAGCACCAGTGGGTTGTTCTCCACCCTCTGGCCACAGGGGGCAGTGTTGGGCCCATTACTTGGTTAAGAAGAGGCTACTGTGGAAAACTTAATGAACCATTTGTGATACATACCATCCTTCATGGAATTGATACCACTATCAGTTTTCCGTGTCCACTGAGTGATCATCAAAGATTGTGTCTTTCACTCTTTGACCAGACTCCCTCTCTATAGAGGTGTTACCAGAGTCTAACTCTATCACATTGTCTCAAATACTGTGAGCTTATAGCTTATAAGACAGATTTCTGTGCCTATAAACATGGTGCCTTAGTTCATGAAGGAGCACATATTCATCAACCCTCTGACACCAACTTTCACCAAGTCAGATGATTCAGAAACCCAGCTCCTATGCTTCACTGACTTCTGCTGTCAGACTATTATTCGACTAAGCTCTATACAGCTAAGACCTTATAAATATGTTGTTTATAATGCAAACAACAAGCCACATGCTGAGATAATGTTTTAAATCACCAAATAAATCCAGTTGCTGAACTGCACCTGAAGCGTCTGCGCGTCTTTAGAAAAACCAGTTAAGGCCATTTTTTGCTCTGTTTCTGCTTCACTGTCATTTAAATGAGTTCAGATGTTTTACCATTTGAAAGCGTGCCAGAACGTTTCTCCTGCCAGTGTCTTTTCCTCAATTTCACACAGACGCAGATAGAAAAAAACCCCACATCATTCATTCCTGTGGATCGTTTTCCTGGTGGGAGATTGTGAAAAGGTAAAACAGCATTTTCTAAACAACTGAACTGAAAGTAGCATCAAGTGGCAAAGAACACACTTGTTTGTGATCTTATTTCCTAAAGTGTCTGTATAAGGAGGCTTGATCTCATTTTTTCCCTCTTTTTTCAATATAAGACATAACAGATTGCCACACACACATGATCAGGAATCACTTTACCTGCAATGGCCTTAACTCTTTAACTCAACTGCTCGACAAACTCCAGCTTCAGTGTCGCCACACAGTTACTGTCAAACACACTGATGATAAATAGCCCGAGACACATGAGACACACTGTGCTGCTACTGTATCTATGAGCTCTGTCAGCCTCTCCCTCGTGTCTCATTCTGTGTGTGTGTGTGTGTGTGCGTTGAGCTGCTATCGATCTCATATAATTGCTCTGACCTGCCTCGCTGTTCAAATGTCTGAGCTGTCAAAGGCCCGCTGATGGATGTGTGTGTGTACTGGAGTTTAGAAAAAAAAAAAAGCTGCATTCAGCTACAAGGCCGAACGGGATGTAAGACAACATACTGCGTCTTCGATGGTTATTTATTAATTGATTTTTTTTTCTTCAGAATCAATTGGTTAACATCCAATTTAATGTAACACACTTAAACTCTTAGAAATGACAGAGCTGAGAGAAGAAGTAGAGCCAGTGCTGATTTGCGTCGGAGGTTGTGGTTTAGTTGGTACAGGCGTCTGATCAGTGTGCATTTCATGATCTGCTTATTGTGGTATGAGACATATTTAGTTTAATGTTGACAATTTGGCCTAAAGGTGGCACTATGGGAAAGGTCAGGGGTCACCAAAGGAGTGTGAATATCCACAGTACCCTTTTATGTTTTTCTTCTTTCCATTGATAAAACAGCTTAATTCAAATAACAAATATATTTACATATCAAATAGTTTTGGCCCCTAAGAAGAATAAATACTGTTGTAACCGATAGCCTTCGATTTTGGATCGGTTCAGTCCAGAAAAGCATGAGTGACCCTCGATCGTTAGTGAACAACAATGATGCAATCAGCCATTTTTCTTCGGGCCCTTGAACGTGACACTGAAATAGAAACTGCTCTAATTTTGATGCTAAGCTTCCAATTTCTTTTGCTAATGTCTGGTGATTTCTTCTATTCTTATTTAACATTTGCTCAGAGGTTTGTCTCCTTCCCTTTCAATCATCGGCCTAGTTGAGTCTTTGTACAGCGTTTTGTGCTCCATGTACAAAACATCTCTTTAAAACTCTTCATACAAAGTAACATCTGCTTGTAAAGAGGACTTTCTACAACCTAAAAGCATGAAAGGCCATTCAAAAATATGGAGGAGTCCTCTCATCCGTCTAACTGTACTAAATCAAGCTTTTGTGGCAGGCGATTCCAAACTTTTGAAAAGTAAAATATATCTTGAAAAACACGTGCAGCCAAGGAGTCAAAGTTTTGAAGCTTGTCCATCATATCTCACTCGGCTGTGATGCTGGTTTCAAGGTGCCCATTTATCTTGATTTACTCTGGAAAAGAGTTTGTCACATCTAAAATGACTTATGCACACTTGAACTCCTTTTGGACAGACTGCTCCTCTTCTCTTCTCCGATCTTCTCTTCTCATGCTCGTTTCCACGCTGTGAATACGAGGCGGAGTCGAGTCTAATTAGCAGGTGAAATTCGCTCCCTTCCATCGCTTCTTTCAGCAGGAGGCTTTTTGGTCTTCTGTGGGAATGGGGAGGCCCACTTTATTTGTGTGTGTGTGTGTGTGTGTGTGTGTGTGTGTGTGTGGGGAGACGGAGGGAGATCCCCTTTCCCCCCAGGGTTATATCATTACATGGATAATTAGGCCAGGTCAAGCAGAGAAAGAAGAAAGCAAAAAGCCAATTCAGATGAATTCAAGAGGACCTCTGTCTGATTCATACTAGTTTTGAAAAACGTCCACACGCACCCACACACACCCACAAAGAATAAGTGAAAGAGATGAGTCTCTTTCTGCTTCGTCCAATGTCGCTCTCTGACATTGGACACTCCTCTCCATTTATTGTAGTGACTTTTGAAGAGCCCTCTCTTGAGGTTCCCTCTCCTTCAAAAGATGCTGCCTATGAAGTTGTTCACAAGTTCAGGGCCCCGAACTCACTGAGAACTGAAGGTGTGTGTTCATTGATTAACCTTCTAGTCTATAAAATTTTTTTGGCTTGAATGGCTTGTGTTGTTTGAGCAACACACAACAATAATGCAAAACAGAAAAATAGCAGAAAATCCTGCTGGAATCAACAAATAAACACATTTTTTTAAAGCATGTTTACATCCAGTGCTGCAAACCGACACATTGTCCTTGAAGGCTGACGTGTTGCTAACAATCATGGATTCTTGAGATTATGAGTTGTGATATTTTACTTGGACACCTGACGGACGACAGTGTTGGAGTCTCAGCTGGAGGCCGAACAACCTCATGGTGTTTACAAGACTCCAGGAAGTCACTCTGCCAAGTAGAAGTAAAAAGAAACGTATAGAGATGAAAGTCCATGTGACTGAACCTGAAAAAGAAGACTGTGTTTCTTAGCCTCACGTGGAAGAACTTGAGATTGAGACAGCTTGTTATAGTATATGATTTTGACGTGGACCCGTCTTCTAACTTTAGTCAGGAGTCAAACATGTGGCCTTATAGGATAAGAGCTTGGTTGTTTTAGCCATGTTCTGATATTCTGAATGTAAAGATTTAATTCCAAAAAAAGTTGGAGTTGGAAATTATTGCATTCTGTTTTATGTGCACGGCGTCGCAGCTTTCTTGGAATCAGGGTTGCGCCTGCAGAGGAAATCGTGTCTGATGTTTTTTTAGTGCGTCTAGCCTTTATTTGGCTACAGCTTCACGTTCTTAAAGAGCCCCGAAAGGGTCGAGTCAAGGGCCAAAAAGTCAAGTTTCTAGACTGTTCCGCACACAAAGGCACCAAATTGATCGATAAAATTCATTTTCTGAATTCTTTTTAGGGGACTTCAAAGGAGATAAAGATCCAGCGAATACCAGACGGACAAATTAAAAATAATACTGCGCAAGAAAGTGAGAAGAAGTGAAGGAGCAAGGACACACGACCAGAGGAGAGAGGATATCACTGTTTATCCATCTGGCTATCAAAGGTATTATTTTGCCGTTACAGTAGCTAACCTTGTATGTAATCAATTGGTTTGGACTGAGGATTCATATTTCTCCTCGTCCTTCCATTTAACTGGGTTCAGCTGAAGACAAAGACCTCAGTGATTGAATTCAAACTCCCACACTCTCACACATACGACTCAACTCCATCCACACACACACACCATCCAACATGTTTACCTCTCTTCACAGTCCTCAGTCGCTGCTGAATTGATCCAATCTGAGCAGCCTTGGAAAACTGTATTCACTTTTGTTCGCATTCATTCTCGTCTTTCTTCCTCATCTCTCTTTTTCTCCACTCTGCCTCTCCAGCTTTGTTTATTTTCCTCCAACCTTGGGTTCTTCTGAGAGCCGCTGTTCTCAAGGTGGAGCCGCTGACAATGGGATATGTCTGGGAGGCCGTGGTACTTGGTGAAGTTTTCTAACCTTCGGGGAGTTTTCAAGGATTGTGGAGCTGAATACAGTATCAACGCAGGCTGGGCTGATACTTTGAGCCAATTGGTGTCATCTACTTTTTTTTATTGCAAAACTTCTTCTTTCTGGTTACTATGACCAAACATATAAGTATGTAATATGAGGTTAAATTGCGTGGGGTAGCTTTGAGCGATTTCATATATGATTCTCAAAAAAGTTGCTTTTACAACATTGCTTTATTTTAGCTTGATCGTTCACTTATTCCCAAGGTTTAAAAAAAGAATGCACTGTAAAATCAAGAAAAGTCAAAAAGTTATGGAACAAAATGTCCCTCAAAGTCTTGCTTGGTCTTTGTCGTGGTTGAGGAGAGGCTGCAGAATTAGGAGACATATAAACTAGTTTTGAGCTCACAACATGTGCATTGTGGGAAAAATCACCTGTATTAACATTTCATGGCAAAGACAAGAATCCATGTGCACAATGCAAACAAATATTTTATCCTGGATTTCCTCTCTAACGTAATCAAAACTCTTCCATGCTGCCAAAGTCATTGCTTTTGGAAACTCCTCCGCGGCGGAGCCAGCGACGACATTGCTTTTCCTTTCAGCCATCTGTGTTCAGTGTTGCTCCGTCCTTGCTCGAAAATAATAATGCCATACACACACACACACAGTACAAGTGTTGATTTTTTTCAGAACAAGGACAGTGAAATACTGTACTCACATACAGAAAATTAATTATTTGTTTTTCTTTATTCCTCTTCTCATCTGCAGGGACGACTAAACGCACCAAGTAGAAAACAAAATAACGTCCCCAGTCCCACCTCTGCTCCCTCCTCGTCTCCCTGCCGTCATCTGATAGGAGTTGAAAGTTGCCTCTTTGATTCGACGTTCAGTCGGTTCTCTGTTGAAGACCAACACACACACACACACACACACACACAGTTTCTGATTGATAGGCCTGTATTATGGAGACAATGAAGGTGAATAATTACAGCTTTAAACTCAGGACATTAATACGGCCCCACGCCCTACACACACACACACACACACACACACACACACACACACACACACAGGTTGTAAAATGAGATTAAGAGCCATCTTTGAAGCTTTCTTCGGGTTGACGTTGTCTTGTTTTTGGCATCATTCCAGTGATGTAAGTAAGAAACCCGGTTACACATGTTGAAGAAATCATCTCTCTCTGGCACAAATCTAGGGTTTCTCAAAACTTCCTACCCCTGATTTTGATTCTCGCTTAGATGATGCTGAAGAAATCAGATTACAGTAACCAGTGCGTAGATTTTGTTCACTCCTCAAACAAGAGCGTTGGGAAGTCCATGACCTCATGACAACAGTCTCTCTCTCTCTCTCTCTCTCTCTCTCTCTCACACACACACACAATGCGCTGACTCATACACGCACACTCGTTACATTATTTTATTAATTTTTATGTTTTTGCTCTTGACTCTTGTATTCCTTCTATAAGCCTCTAGGGGTTTTCTAACTCTCACCTGTTTTTCTTTCATCAGGACGGTACCTTCCGAAACGACCCAGATGAGCTTTTCCTGATCTGCTGCCCCTGATGATCCCACAACAGTTTCACAGCGGAGAAGTCACAGCACTGGTAAACCCAACCGTCCTCTCCAAACTGAGACTTTTTCTGGCTTGAAACTTTCACACTTTGGCTGTTGTGAGTCAATGTGAGCATGTCATTTGAAAAAGCTCTGGTCATTTGAATAAATCACCATGGCTGTTGTTTCATAGCTCATTTTCCTTCAGACAAAAGACCCCCTTCAAACTGCTGCCGTTCAGAACAGCGACTTTAATAGCTTTTGCGGAGTGATATGACTCGAATCATTATTATGATATATCAATCAGAATTAACGTTACTGAAAATTTACAACAAAAACAGATGCTGAACGTCGGCTGACAGACTTCTTTTGTGCGTGTGAATGTGTGTGCGTGTGTTTTATGTGGCGGCTTCTCTCGATGGTAGTTAAAGGATTAGCGGTGTCCATGTGTTCCCATGGTCTCTGTCTTCAGACAACAAGGCCTATACCACCGCACCCTGACACACACACACACGCACACACACACTCTTGGCGGTCTTATCAGCCCATCGACTTCTAGTCAACCTGAGCTGCTTGAAGTCAGAGCTTAGTAGTGTTGCTGGTTGATTCCACTCTCTCTCTCTCTCTCTTTCTCCCACACACACACACACACACACACACACACACACAGATCCCCAAGAGACCGAACTCGATCCCCGCCTCTACTGGCTTGTCAATCGCTTGCGGGGTTGGCTTACGGATAATTGACAGTCGTTGGAGTCGGTCCCAGTCGCAGGTAAAGAATGCTGGAAGAGGCCGACAGGTGAGAGCTTGAGTGGGTGTATTTGTTCTGTTAGGTCTGGGTACAGTGCAGGGCCGTGTTATCTGATGACAATCCATCCTACAGGTTAAGAGTGTTTTTTGTGAACAAGCAGAAGGTGCTCTTTAATCTACGATATGGTAATTTTGTCTCGAGAGCATCTGAAGTGTTTACTGAAAGCACCTTTTTCCCGGAGAATCTTTTCAGAAACAAGCCGCACGTTTAAAGGCAGTTTGACATTTCTGGAAATATGGTTATTTGCTTTCTTGTCAGGGGCGAAATGAAAAGACTGATATTGCTCTCGTACTAGAGAACTTGTAAGGAACCTTTCCAGTGTATGCCCAATGAGCATATTTTTTTTCTGTATATGAATGTTTTTTTTTTTATTCATCTGTGCAGCAGCGCTTCACCTCCATACAAGCTATACTACAACAATAAGTCCATTAAACAATTAGTCAATGTGCAGAAAATCAATTATACTGTTTAAGATATTTACTTAAAAACACCAAATATTCTCTGCCTTGCAAATTTGCTGTTGTTCTGTTGTAGACAGTCTTTGCTTTTTGGAGTTGGTCCGACACAAAGACAACAAAGCTGTCGCCTAATCGACAATGATTGCCCCAGTGAGAAGTAGGTCCACTGATACAACATTTTGCAAACGAGTACAGTTTCAATTTTCTGTGCATGAAATTACGCATCAGAAGTCTCAAACATAAACTGAGTAGTAAAGAAATATTGTGCACCAACACACAAGTCCAGACAACCCTGTGCAATAAATGTAAAATGGTCAAATTGTCATTCATAATAAAGTCTGGCATCTGAGAATAAAAGCCTCATCTCACCATTTTAACTTAAAATAACTGGCAGATCATTCACAAAGGTCTTTCCTGTGCGAGTCAAACATAAAGTTCACTAACTTTAAAATAAGTTGCATGTTACTTGTTCGCTGAAGTACATCAAGAACTTTCAAGGCCATCTGCTTCCTTTTCAAAAAATGTTCTTATTTTATTCTTCTCAAACCCACAAGCCTTCAAGGATGTCAAATGCAGTGGGAATAATGCTAACCATTTCAAGTGGTGACCCGCAGTTCATCATTATTGACCAGGTCTTTTCTTTTTTATGACGACAGCTTATATAAATGTTATATAGAATCCTTTGTGCGTGGAAGTTGGTGCAGAAATTTCCAAATGTTAACTTTACCTCTTGAAAGCACTTTTTTTTTTCTTGTTCAGTTCTGGTTTTCTCCCTATTTCTCTCTCAGTGTATCCTGACCAGTTCCCTTCTTGCTTGTCTTTAGACAGATTTAGGCTTCCTCTAGAAAATGTTGAATTTCACAGACAAGGAGTGCAGCATTAAAACTTAAAGCTGATACCTGAACTCGGCCTCTAC
The DNA here is from genome assembly GCA_025331565.1 of Holacanthus passer. Taxonomy (NCBI): domain Eukaryota; kingdom Metazoa; phylum Chordata; class Actinopteri; family Pomacanthidae; genus Holacanthus; species Holacanthus passer. The sequence goes on along the minus strand of JAFREQ010000172.1, from coordinate 8,509 downwards.
CTGCATCCTTAAGACCCGACCTGACTGATCTTGACTGGCGCTGCCAAATGTAAAACCCAAACTATATCTCATCTTCATTTCATTCATATATAGACCAGTTTGCCACGTTAAATTTTAGATGCATTCATCCTTGATTGCACACAATAGAAGTTATTTTAACCAAGAAGCTACAGCCAAACACGACTCCTCTCACTCTCGCAAGACTTTTTTTGTTATTGATTGCTAGAAAGCACAAGACCCTCACCAATTTCCTCCCTCCTCCTCCGTCCTACTCTATTGCTCAGCTATCTTCAAAGCAGCAGCATACATGAGTGTCAGCGTGTGGATGTTCCCAACAGCATCTGAAAGAAAAGCTCGAGACGAGTGTGTGTGTGTGTGTGTGTGTGTGTGTGTGAGAGAGAGATGCAGCGCTGAGACATTGTCTTTAAGAGTCAGTACACAAATTATCTCATTCCAGATACAGAATTAGAAATGTGTTCATCACCAAATCAGAGCTAAGTGTTTATTTTTGTTGAGTATTTGATTCGTCACTTCATGGACAAATGTTCAGTAAAGTAAGCAAATAACACTTGTGCTTATTTGCTCATATCATGGCTTCTGGCAACATCTGCTCAAAATGTGCAGCTCATGTGTGGATCTCAATGAAATGGACATTTGACAGAGCAGTGTTTCTTAAAGTGAGGCAGAGGTATTGAATAGTAAATGAAAGCCAGCTCATGAACCCTGGCCCGTGGCTGTTGTCGATGTGAAAGAGAGCCGAAGGTGTTGCTAAAATATGGAAGAGCATTGGCAAAAGTTTCGGCTGAACGTGAAATAAAAATGAGTGAATTCTGATTTAACCATTTAAAGGAAGCCTCGGTCTGCAAAATTGTAGTCATGCTTTGAATATCTGCACATAAATCTCTTTCCTTCTCCTTGAAAGGAGCCAGTAGAGGTGGACTGGTGAATGAATGCCTCAGGACTTCCCTGGAAAAGATGGAGGATGTGGCTGAAAAGAAGTCATCCGTGCTGCCTTGCTTAGTCACCATTATTAGAGAAAGAAACAGCTGAAAAACAGTGAATTTACGGGTCAAGGCTTTGAATTTATTTCCAGCCTCTCAGTATAGAGGGAAATTAAATTGCCTTCCTTCGCTGCTATGTCTCTTACACAACAAGAACAGATACAATAGAAAGAAATAAGTCAACACACTTTTGTTCAAGTAAACCGAGCCTCACAAACATGGAGAATTACTCTTTGTATTATCGCAGTTTGAGCCAGGTCCAATAGAAATAAATCATTTCTCAAACATGGGATACTGTTCTTCCATTGACGTGAGCAGGGAGTCAGCCAGAAAATCTTTCCACATATGATCAACTTTTTTATGACGTGAATAAAATGGCATGTTGGAACATAGCATAGAGACCTCTGTGATACAATCATCCAATGTTGGCAAGATTTAATCTGAGCTCATATAATCCTAACTTCGTGTCATTTAGTGACACTGTTGAAACCTACAGCCCATAATATGCCTTGGTTTTCGTTTTATAATCTAATTGCACTCGAGCCTATTATTCAAAGTCCCTTTGATTTACCACATCTTCAGTCCAGAGCCTGCTATAAAACTTATAATGTGAGAATATAGATCTGGCAAACCAGACCAATTTATAAAAGTTACATCAAGCTTCTTTGTTGCTGTACAGTTGATGCTACAGTATAGAAGGTAGTTGCGATGGAACATATGGAACCTGTGCACTCCATCTTTTCCTTAAATGTTGCTCTTCTCTATTCATCTTCCTCTAATCTTCCTCCTCTCCCTCTCGTCCATCTCACTCCCCCATCTCTCTCTTGTCCTCCTTCACTGACAGTAAACAGCCCTCCTGCTGCGTGTCTCCTATTACAGCCTCCATCCTGATTCCCCTCTTTCTTCCGTCCTCTCTCCCTTTTCTTTATCCCCTTTTCTCCCTTAACCATCAGCCGCTCAGCCTAAAAGCTAAAGGCCCTCTCCAGACGCCGGCTAAAAAGATACAAGAGGTCCAGAACAATCAAAGGCCCTAAAGAGGAAAGTGACGACGGGGTCAGGGTGATGAAGGGGACGACAACAGCAGTGATGATGATGAGGATGGCAATAAAGGTGCCGGTGATCACGACGATGGCAGAGGTGATAACGGCAGAAAGAGACCCCTGATGATGATGTTAACATGACAAATACAGCAATAATATAAAGATCAGCGAGATGATGACGATGATTTAGTTATCCAGTAATAGTGAAGATGATTTTTTTTTTGCTGTCGGCCAAAAGATAGAGAGTTAATGACGACAGTTTGTTCGAGTTCTTAACTAAATTTTCCTTATGAAAAAAACTGCAAAGGGAAATGAACAAAAAGCTGCAAAGCTGGAGCTGGTTTAATATTTTTCCAAATTATAAATCAGCTGCATCAGAAACAGACCAGTTGACAAAAGGGTTGAACAGCATTTCAATTTAACCTCAACTAAAATAAAATGGCAAATATAATAAGAAACTACGTGCTACGTGCGACATTATTAGACCTGGTAATAGTAATAAATTGTGTTGATATTGAGTAGCAGCTTCTTGTATAGTGTGAAAACCTCGACAAACCAGGCAGCTTACATGCTTGCTTCTTCTTATTTGAAGAATTGGGTCTCTGAGATTGACAGTGTTGTGTTAAGGACATAGACTAAATTGTCAGAGTTAACTTGAACGCATCAGTTTTTTATGAAGAGGTGTTCATGATACCAACCATCCATGAACTCCAGATTGATTCTATTCAGGAATTTGGGCGGCCATCTTTTCCGCAGACAGCCAATAACTAGATTTCCTCCCGTGCATGATCATGTTGTTGCAAGGAGGCGCTGAGTCAGTCGGTGTGTTGCACGCAGCTCTGCAGTGAAATAAGATTTTACCCATTTAAAATAGTGAGAAAATAGAAAGTCAATATGTGGAAAAATAAATCAACGTAAGGGAAACATGACTGTTAGTCCGTGCAGTTTGGTTTGGATGTGCCAACCTCACCTGGCTGTAACATTTAGATTAAGTGGCTGTAATTGGCACTGCCTCGAAATTTATTGCGGCAAAGCCGGGCCTTTGCAGAGCCGGCTCATCATTCTTCACGACGTCTGAATCGGTCTTCTGTATAACTGCTCACCTTGGATTATGGCCCCATGATTTCCACATCGAACTCTGTGTTTTAGTAAATGATTGATGGTTAGAGCTCCCTGTTAATTTGCACCGACGGGGTTTATGCTGGTGTCGAAACTGGAATTTGGGCAAAGGGAGAAATGCTTTCCACAGAGCTGCAGTCTGCATGATTTTAAAGTGGTTTAACAAGTGTCTATGTACATTTTCATACATCTCACCTTTCCCCATTTAGGTCAGCATTGCAAGCCATTTTAACTGCTAATCCAACTGAGAAACTTTTTAGAGCCACCTTTCAAACCTGTCGGAGCATTTGTTTAACCCAGCTGCTGCATGAAAACAAGCTGAAACAGCAGGAAACCGTAATGAGCATCATCACATCAATGTTGCTGCATAATCCAAATTCTTTCTCAGCTGCTGTTTTCTCTTGTTGCTCCACCTGCAATGACCGATGAGAAACTATGATGCTAATTAACTATTGATTGTCATGCATAGTTATTTCCAGAAAAGATACACTGATACAGAGTTGTACACTGTGCTGATTTGGTTTTCATTTAGAAACGAATTAGTGATTTGATTTCACCCACTTTCCCTCACACCAGGCGTGTGTGCGTGTGTTTATGTGCATATCAAAGTGTGTCCAGTAGAAATGTAAAATGTGCGTCACTGGTCCTCAGTGGGGGAAAAAAGACAAGTCTCTGTGAGGAAAAATTACTCTTAATTTTCCTCATCTCACACTCTGTGGGGCTGGAAGACGTCCTGCAGGGCTCGTGTACACGCACACACACGCTCACAACACACACACACACACACACACACACACACCAGGTCAAAGAACCGAAGCTTCTGTGGCAACTTGGAGGGCCAGAATAATGACTTCCATAATGTCTCCCTACAGTGAGGGAGAGAGAGAGAGAGAGTTAGTGAGGAAGAAAGTGAGAGAGACGAAGCACTTTCCTTTCCTTGGCTGTAGGAGTCCTATTGTCGCTCGCCCTGCGGGAGCTTTTAGTCCTCGGCTCCGACTCGTCCAACCATGTGGGGTTGGTGGCTGAGAGGGTTCAGGAGCGGGGGAGGAGGGGGGCAATTGATACAGTAAAATGCCCTGGCCGTGGAGGGCTAGGACACTTTTTTTTTTTTTTTTTGGAGGGAGGGGGGCTTTGTGTGCGCCGAGAGGTCAAAACTACAGTCGATCGGCCTCCCTCCCTCGTTCTCTCTTTCTTTTCATTGCTTTTTTCTCTCCCATCGGCGCAATTGATCTATTTTTCAGTTCTCTCGCTGTCGCATGTTTACTGTGGTTCAATATGTGATTTTTAATATCATACCTGCCAATTGAGCATTATGTTGGAGAGACACAAACACACACCTCTTTAAGGCGCTGATCATGAAATTATAGGAATCATTTGCTATTTTTTTATGCCTTGAATACAATGCAGAGGGAGGTGAAGGGTGTATTTATGTGAGGCTTCCAGCACAAGGCCAACAAGCAACTGAAATACAGCTTCACTAATGTGTGTGTGCGTGTGTGTGTGTGCACGCACCTGTATTAATCACATTGTGATGATATCTCTCACTACAGTGTGTGTGTTTTTCAGTAGGTTTTGGACAAGAGCTCTTTAGAGGAGGAATAAGAGATGTCAGGTTTGGCTGCATGTAAAATACTTGGATCAGCTCATTTGAGGTTTTGGTCTTTTCATGGGGCTTGTTGAAAAATCAGAACATTAACCTCTCAGGGTGAGAGCTGCGGTTGGTTATGGTTAAAGTTAGTCTCCAGAGAATTAATATAAGTCAATGCAAAAGGGGTTAAACGTGTTTGTGTTTGTGCTCTGTGTGTTCAGTGTATGCAGAGAACACTGTGCTTACATGCATGTAATGTATATTAATGTGTGTGTGTGTTTGTGCACGCCTGATTAGATGATTATTTCTAGACGAGATAAGTGGGTGAAATAGAGACTCCGTTGACTGTTGTTCAGGTAATCACACACACACACACACACACACGCAGTCATGCCATGCCATGCCAGATTGCATTACCTGTCCCTTTTCATAGACACATAATGAGATCATGGAAACCCTAAACGGATGGATGGAGGGAGAAAGAAAGACAGAGTGACATAGTGAGAGAGAGAGAGAGAGAGTGAGAGAGAGAGAGAAAATGACAGAACAATTATGAAAAGTTTTACAAAATATATATTCCTGAATCGAAATGAAATAAGAGAAACAATCGCTATTTCTGTCAAACTGTCGAACAAAACAAAAAAATTAAATATTGAAAAATATGTTTCCATTGATTACGTCCTCAATTCTTCATAATTGTTCTGTTCTGTTTATCTTTTCTGTGCATCATAATAAGGCAGAGAGAAAGCGAATGATAGGTAAACAGAAAAGGAGAGATGGAGATCAACAGAGAGGGAAATCTGGCTGCCTGTCAGCTCGGTTCACTGTGTCAATTTGTCCAAACAGAGGAGGCTCAGGTTGCAGTGGAGGGCCAGGTAACAGGAGATCTGACAGACCACACCTATGCAACAGGTTAGCCTTATGCCCCGGCTTCACTTGCAGTGCACTGAATGTATGGACACTGGCTGTTCTTTCTGGCTGTATGAAAGCCGTCGATTGTCTCCGTTCATTTACATTAATAGATTTATTATAATAGACGACAATCTGAGCGAGTAGCAGGAAAAACAAGGAGCTTCTTCCATATCATCGAATTTTGAATTTGATGGCAGCAACAGGTTTCAAACAAGTTGGGACAGGAGCAACAAAAGACTGTGAAAGTTGTGGACTGATCCAAAAACACCTGTTTGGATCCTTCCACAGGTAAACAGGTTCATTGGTAACAGGTGATAGTATCATGATTGGGGATGAAAGGTTCATCCTGGAAAGACTCAGTCGTTCACAAGCGAGGATGGAGAGAGGTTCAACACTTTGTGAACACATGATTGTAGAAAGGAGATTAATACATGGACTCAGGAACATTTTGCAAAACTGTTGTCGGTAAACACTTAATTTGTAAATGATTGCATTTGGTTTTTATTTACATTTTATACGGCGTGCCAGTGTTTTTTTGAATTCTGGTTATATTTTGCCATTTAATTTGGAGGCCGCGTTGGAAGAACTTGTTATCACGAGCACTGACAGTTAACAAAAACCCCCCAAATACGTCACAGCGCCGCCCACACCGTTTGATTGACAGGTGATCTCTGGGGAGTGCAGTGCAGAAACATCACACCAAAAATAAACCAGGATCTTGAAGATTAGCAGTTTCATCTGCCTGCGTGTCTTTAATCTCCAGTGTCGTGTGAACCAGATTGCCAAACCTGCCAGACTGCTGTGATGTTTGAAAATCCATCAGAGCAGCAGAGGAGACAAGGTGGCTTTCTGGACACATTTCCACAGCTGCCTCCACGCTTCATTATGCAGCTTATTCTCATCATATTGCCCTCGGTTAACAGGCTGATGCAACAGTCAGCAAGCTCACTCCTTTGCTCCTCTTCCTTCGTTCTTCCTACTCTTCCTCCTCCATTCCCTCCTTCATCCTCCCTTCATCTTTCTCCTAGGCTCCTCTCCTTACCACACTGTTGTCACTTCTCTCCTTCATCCTCCCTTTTTTCTCTCCATCACTCCCTGATCCTTCTCTTTTTGTGTCTTCTTTTCTTTCCAAATCAATTCTTTGCTCTGTTTTCTATTATTCTTTTTCTTCTTTCCTTCCTACTTTTTCCCATCTTTTTCCTCCTTCATTTCTTTTCTCCATTTCCATCACTCTTTCCATCCTTCTTTCTTGCTCCCTTCCTTTAATTCTTCCTCACTATCTCTCTGTTTCTCTGCCTACTTTTTTTTTCTGTTATGGAATGTGTGATGAGCCTCCAGCTAATCCCATCCCTAAAGCACCTTAGCAACGCTCGCTAAGGGAATTTGGAGGGAGCTAAAAAAAAAAAAAAAAAAAAATCATACACACATATATACACAGAGACATGCACAAAGCCCAGCGAACAGCCCCCTATTGGCAGCAAGTGGATTCAGGGATGCACTAATACATCTTCAAATGTGCTTTTTAAAGCGTTTGGAAAGGCTCTGTCGTCGGGCGATAACTCCCCACCGGTTAAAGGATGGATGCTCCCGTTGTGTTTCAGCGCCGCTCTACCCTCCCTCTGTTTTTTCTCATCCTTCCACATCCCTCGCCATCGCTCCCTCCTTCCTTCTCCTCTCCACCGACTGAGTTGCCTACTTTAAAGAAACAAGAAAAAGTTTGTGTCCAAACAACATTGCATTGTGTAAAGTTTCCTCCTGAGGATGTTTGATACGAGCGTCGAGGCCTGCGAGCCGGGTTTCACCTGCTCTGCGCTGTGGCTTCCTTAAATTTACACTGATGTTTCAACTGTGGTCTTTTTACCAAGAGCCTCAAAGCTCAGTAGCTCAACTGTTTGAGTGACTGACTTCAGACCAGGAGGCCGAGGCCTCAAGCCTCAGCTTGACTTTATCTTCTTCAGTTAGTCTTTGATCATGTGTCTCTAATGAGAGAAGAGAACATGGATACTGTGCTCAGTCAGATGAGTGTCTGACCTGAACACTGATGGTTGTGGGTTCAATCCCAGCCTGAGCTTTTCAAAGTGTTTCTCATCAGGTTTCTCCTCAGTTTTGTGAATGATGAATACAAGAAGCGAGCAGTATGTGTTGAGCTTGAGGTATAGCTCAGTCAGATAAGGTCCTGACACCTGAAGGTCTGAGGTGGAAGGATCAAATCCAGCTTATTGCTCAGTGATACTTTTCTGGCTTTGCTCCTCATAAATGCAAAGAAATACAACATCCAACCATCAACTACTGTGAGAGTGAATAGCTCAGTGAATAAATGAGCAGCACAAGTGGCTCTCAACAAAGTGAGTCTGAGGGTGACAACATGAAAGTGAATCACATATGCATAAGTCAAAATTACTAGCTAAAGATTTTTATGAGACATAATGGAGTTTTATTGTCTGATTTTGACTGTAATTCATTTGTGTTTCGGGTTCAAACTTTTCTTTGTTTCACACTCGTAGATCTCGGAGTGTAATTGTTGTCATTGTATTGTTTTTTCATGTAAAACTGAGAATTTACTGAAGTTTGTTCTGTTGCACATAGTTATTCTTTATTTCGTTTGCTGCATAGACTGTATAATAATATATAATATATACTGGTTTGGTGTGAGCAGTGGTGCTTTTATTTTGAAGTCACATTTCAAGTCTCGGCTATTCTCGCGTGAGTACATCTCACATCACCTGCAGCCACTCAGTAATCACGGATCCATCCTGCAGGAAAAGTTTGTAGGAAGACTTTCCTTTGTGTCCTGCAAACAACGAGGTCAGTTACTTATTTGTCTGAATTTAACTTTGGTGAAATGTTTG